>CM025854.1:9361793-9435957 GCA_003952965.2 Morella rubra
ATATAAAATGAACAGATAGTGATAAATTATAGATATAGATAAATAATAATAATAAATTTCTAACTTATTTCATAGGAGTAAATGTTACAAATTGGGTCTAAACATCCGATACAAATTTTTTGAGGGTTGTGTTTCTTCTCATCGCTAATTGTGTTTTTTCAAATTATATTTCTTTTTGAATATATATATATCATTGATACTACTATCTGAAGTTTTCCATATCTTGGACTACTTTTGCAACACTCTATATTTTACGAGTTCGACCCACTACGAAGAGGTCTAACCGAAAACTGGAGAGAATGATTAGTGGGGTTTTGTCAAACCTCTCTCCAACTTGCATCACTGTATCTTATTGGTCCTACCCACTACTAAAAGATTAGAACATGAATGTGTAGCTAAATGTGTAATTGACAAAAAAAAAATTCCTTCACACAACATAAACAAAAACATTGAATACCCGAAGAAAAAAGAACTTATATACAGGTGTGAAGAAACCCAGAGAGATGTTAATTCCCTTCATTTTTGTGTCTCAAACCGTTCTGATCAATGGCACGTGTAGTGTCCGTACCCCATCCTATGTGAGTAGGAGGGTAACTAAACTAGGTAGAGGTAGGAGTTTTTCACTTGAGGGATTTTGTTGTGTTAGCACATTTGGGTTTTTGAGTTTGAAGGAAAATGAGTGGATCAATGGGGTGATTTTTGGTGAGACAATAATGACTAGATTTGTAAGAGTGTTGACTTTATAAAATTTTTTGGGTATGTTTTTTGGGTGGAGAATTGTAGAGACGCGTCTTTTTTTTTTTTTTTGCAGTATTGAGGGTTGGAACCACTTTGTGTCTTATTCCAGGTTATGCCTCGGCTTAATTTTTAATAGTTCTGATCGAATACTAACTGGTGATATTGGAATTGGGACGGACACCCAGACCAGGAGACAAGTGAGCACCAGGCCGTTGAATCACACTCACGACATTGTGGACGCCCTTCAAGTGAGCGTGATTCGGTCGTGTTCGCAGGGCTCTTCATCCATAATGTCCTTCCATCTCAGTCGGAAGATATGCTAAAAGTTAATTGGTCGGGGATTGGATATCTTGAATCCATTTTTTCCGGGATCCTTCACTAGGTCCTAGGTTTCCATTTTATTCTCAATACGCATTCTTTAGTGGCTCTAACCTTGCATAGTCTCAACGCTCGTGAGATGCCTATTAACTAACCTAGCTCCAAGCAGCCTTTTTTAAATGTTTGGGGAATAATTCTCATACCTATTCCACATTTAGGCTGATTGCTCTTGTCCAACTTTCTCTTCCTTAATAATTTTGTTTTGATCCATTTGACATGTTTTGTTCCAGTATAAACATTGGAGGACGAGCCTCATTTGATGCAAGGTTCTGCTTTAAGGTTCCCTTGAAATGGATCATAGACATGGAGTTTTCGCATAGTTACTTCTTTCAGTTGAGTGAGTGGTTAGGCAAACATCATCATGACTTGCATTTGGGATATTTCTTATGCATTATTTCATTTCTTCTTTTGTGCCTTGTGTCTTACCTAGGCGAGATTGTGAAATGGAAGTTTCTCCCAACACCCACTCCATTCGTGCCATTTAAAATTATTTTCTCAACCTTCAGCTTCCAAAAGCTCTCCAAACACCTCCTTTCTTTGCACACTCAGAAGGTTTTGCGTTTTAGATACTCCTTTTAATAATGTTCAGGCCACGAAAATGCATGACTTGTTGGTTCCAAGTTGCACATCGGTTACTATATATTCAATTCGTTCATTTAAGTTATCTTTGTAGATTCCACACCTTATTCGTTCATGTGACACATTGCCCATCCTTCCTTCTTTTTGAACATTTTTGGTTTCTGTGACCATATCATAGTTCCCATGGTTCACAAAAACCCATTTTTGATTATAGAAGACAAGGTTTGATGTTTAAGAAGTTGGACCACTTAGTCCTCGAAGAAAAGAAAGAGTGATGTACTAATATATATTGGAAATGCTTCCATAGCACTTAAGAAATAAGAGCGGCTGGCTGGTCGGGCTAAAGCCGGCGACAGTTCCTAGAATATTAGCCCTCCCAACATTGGCCAAGTGGGAGGCGTGATTTAGTCCGACTTTCAGCCATCGAAGAAGGTATAGAGCCGAGAGAGAGTCTTTCCTCATAACCCCACCTACTGTTTCTGCCATCTCAGAACGCAGGAATCGGAGATTGAGAAGGAACGTTCAACTCTCCGTGAGTCGTAATTCTATTTGTGCTACAACGCTCATTTCATCATCTACGACAAGTAGTCTTCAATTACTGCGAAGTGGGGTTGTCAGTGTTTATGGGTAGAGCTACTTGCTTGACTTCCACAGGAGAGGGAGTAATTGCATGGGATCTAGCAAATACAGCTCCTTTGGACCCAAGACCACTTCTAGAGAGCTTCTTTGATGGGCTTTGTTGGGTGAAGAGGCCTATAAGGACCTTAAGGCACGCTTTGACCTACAAAGCCAGCATATTGTAGGCATAATATTTCTAAGGCAGAGCGCAAGCTAACCATTCCAGGGCATCAGGAAGAATCCGAACCGACTGCTCCCCCAAGGCAAGTGTCCTGTGGTCCCTCCCTTCTGAGGTTGGCTAAATCAAAGAATCTATCAGAGCAGAGTACGGGTCATGCTATTTCATTACTGATGTTGGTGCTACAGAATGTCATTCCCAATGTTACCTTTATAATCTTGAGCACAGAGAGGATTATGAATGGTATTTTGGGGGGCATGGTGTGGGGGTGGGGTTTAATGGTTCGATTGAACATGGTCTGGATTGGAGATCTGGTAATCTAGTGGTTGAGGGCGGATTAAATAGATAGGGCTGAGAGGTGCCAGAGAGGGGGATGAATAAGCTTATAAGATGCTTTAACTAGAATAGATAGAACAACGTGTTTTCCAACAAAAACAAACTTGAAGTGTAGTGTATTATATTAATTGAATTGCGTGATTCAATTACCCTCCTAATTAGGGAATTCAGGAATCCACCATAAAATTCAAGTCCGCTTTACTGATTCCAATCCACAGGCTCCATAGGCGATTCAGGGGGAACAGTAACTCAGATGGCGTGCCTGATTTCCTAAGGGATTTATGTCGCTCTCTCTTTTTGGGATTTCTCTAATAGGTTCTGATAGCCAACCCCTAAAATATAACAGTTATATTTATAGGCCTTGGGAAACCCTAGAGAGAGTATGAGACATAGGATCCTTAGGGATCTTAAATTTCAGCCGTAGGATTAAACTGAAAAGAACTCTTCTGCGTGGAATCGTAAATTAGGCGATTTCATAACTAAATTACAATACTCAGTCCATCAACAATTTTAGATGACGCTCCTGAATTTGAGATTATTGCAAATTATTGCCACTTTTTACATTACAACCTTGAGTCCTTTCCACCAACTGGATAATCTCATTTATGGTATGATAACATTAGGTTACTTTAGGATTAATTAATTTGTTTTATTGATGGGCGTCACATGATTTACAATCTCCATTTTGCCCGTGAAAAATATATATACCGGTGTCATTGTTCCTCTTATTCTCATGTAAACTTTAATTTTCTTACGTTGTCCACGGAACGCTCAGTTGGAGCCATAAAACAAGGTGTTTGAATAAATAATATAATTGGTATTATCTTTACTGTATTCAAAAATTAAGTTTTTGTGGAAAGGAATTATCTTTTTTTTGGCCGGATTCTCTTCCTTTCTTGTCTCTCACATCTTATATGAATCACTAATTTGAATATTTGTCCTTCCAAGACCTTGGTGGATTTCCTTTGTTAAGCTATTCATTACAACTCCCATCCATCATGCAACGACATACGGCCAGCATGTGTCTGTAATATATCACGCTCTAATCATGGACATCATCGATTGACAACGTCAAAGTATGTGTACATAATATATGAATAAATACAAATCTCTCAAGTCTAAGGACAATACCGAATTGTGATAGAACAACTTTTACCTGTAAGCCTGACGATGGCCGGTATCATGGTTTCCAAAATGGCTGTTCGCTTATGAGCATTTATCCCTTTTCCAGTGTATGGTTTAGGGGGTGTTGTTTACAGTTTTGGACGAGGCGCCACGTCTTTGTTCATGCTTAAGGGTACATAACTTAATGATAGGAATCAATCATTTTTTATCAACAATCAATGTGTATATGACTTTATGACTACCAAAAGTCTAGAATAAATTTTTCTCAGACTTACAAAGAAACTGAAAAAATTCATTTATTCCCTTCTTTGTCTTTCTATTTCATTGTCAACTAATCTAGCTATGATTTTTCATAACAAATGTTACCGTGTGTTCTTTGTCAGTGGATTTTGGTGGGTAGCTGGCTGCCCCTGCTTGACGAAGTGATTTGAAGGCGATTGGAATGAAAAACTAGGGGATGTTTGTTGAAGAATTGAAACTTAATTTGAGGAACTTTTATTGAAAAGGGTTTTAAAACTCAGGAAACCAGCAGGGTTTTTTATTTTTGGCCTTTTACATTTTTTAATTGGAGATCTTCCAGCTATTTCCCACCCCTGCCTCTAGGTGTTTAGTTTTTAGGGTTTTCCCTAAGTTAGGTTTTTTTAAAAAAAAAAAAGAAAAATTATATTGTGTAATTTAGGGATAATTATGTGAGTTTAAATAACAACCCAAGAGGGGGGGGGGGGGGGGGGTTGAAATTGGGGGTTTTTTTTCAAAACTTAAGTTCCTTTTTTTTCAATAAACCCAGATTTTGACAAATGCCCCTTTTTGTACATTAATTATGCAGAATTTAAATGTTGGTTATCATGGGCCTAAAGCAAAAATGTATGCCCAAATATGATGCATAAGCCCATAAATTCACAAAAGTATAATTATGTACTGAACGTAAGAGGTTGGATAGAGTTGGGAGAATTGCATCGTATTTGGTGGGTTTTTTTTTTTTTTTTGTCGGGCCCAACACTGGCCTACGTTTCAACCAAGCTTCCATTATTGGATTTTCCTCTTGGGCTTTTTCCTTTTTCACTTTATTCTTTCGAAATGCATACACCTTAGCTTTCCCGGGGGTGTAAGGACCTTTTTACAAAAACGTTTTTTTTATCGAGGCGCCTCAACACTCACTTTCTTCCTTTCACAAATCCCAAAACCAGGGATTTTTTTTCTACTCTCACAAAGTAGGACCAAAGGTTTTTCCAACCTCAAAATTTTGACATAATCACATAAATTATGTTACATATAACACAACATAAAAAGTAAATTTATTGGGTTGGGTGAAAAATTACATAAACTATTATTATTGAGAGATTAAATGAAAATTGAGATCACATACGTCTCGTACCAAACGGAGATTTAGCTCTAAAACCTATATCCTTAATATGTTTTTCAAACACTTTCTGAGATAAAAAATTTGTAAATGGATTAGCTAAATTATCAGTTGATGCAACCTTCACCATTTTGATATCACCTCTTGATATGATATCATGTATTAGGTGAAAACGACGTTCTATGTGCTTCTTCCTTTGATGAGACCTTGGTTCCACTGCCTGTGCTATAGCACCATTGTTGTAACAATAAATAGTGATCGGGGACTCTATTGTATGAATTTTTGTATCCACACAGCTTCCTTTGCATATTCGTTTGCAGCTACATGTTCTGCTTCAGTGGTGGAGTTTGTAGTGGTGTTTTGCTTGAAACTTCTCCAACTAAATGCTTCTTTTCCAAGAAGGAACCAAACCCAGATGTTGATCTTCTATTTCCATAATGTTTGACTGAAATGACGCGGATGTTATGCCTCTTTTGCAGCAACAACATATTCTGCCTCAGTTGTAGAATCAGTAGTAGTACTTTACTTGAAACTTCTCCAACTGAATGCTCTTTTGCCAAGAAGGAACACAAACCTGGATGTTGATCTTCTATTATCAATGTCTGATTGAAAATCCGAATATCCTGGACAGTCAGATCCTCACTACCACACATTAAGAAATAGTGTTTTGTATTTCTCGAATACCTGAGGATATGTTTCCACTTGCTGACTAATGTTCTGGAACCTTGGATTGGATGGTATCTACTCACAATGCTACTGCGTGACTGATATCAGTCTAGTACATAAGCATATATACATGATACTCCCTACAGGACGAAGCATAATGGCAGTTACTCATCTTCTCTCTTTCTTCAGGTGTTTTTGGACATATCTACTTAGAGAGATGAATTCCATGTCTAAAGGGTAAAAACCCTTTTTTGGAATTTACCATGCTAAATCTAGCCAATATCCTGTCAATATAATTGACCTGTGAGAGACCTAATAATCTCTTCTTTCGCTCTCTAAACACTTTGATCTCGAGTATGTAGGATGCTTCCCCAAAGTCTTTCATTGAAAATTGGTTAAACAACCACATTTTCACAGATGACAAAACCCCTACATCATTCCCAATGAGTAATATATCACTAACATAATGAACTAAACATGGTGATCAGCACTACCTTACTACCTTCTTGTTAGCACAAAGGTTCATCCATGTTTTTGTGAGGGAATCGCAAACGGTGTTGTGATTGATACTATTGGTTGGCGGGTCATTCAATAATCGGATTTTTTCCACTATCAACCCGTGATGCTTGTTTTTAGAGCCCATAAGGTAGATTCCTCCAATTTGCTACTTGTCTCATTCATTTTCTCAGATGATATGTACAACGTTCTGCTGGATCCATGATTATATATTTGTTCTTTATGGAAATGTACCACATTCAAGGGAATCGTTCTCTCTTCACATGTCCATTTGCCTGTTAGTCTACACTAAGAGGAGTTAGTATGCTTAATCATTGCATATATAGAGACCATTTGGAAGTTAGCGAGTAAGCTCACCGGTTGAAAAGGTTCACTCGATATTAATTCAATGTTACGTTGACCAGCTTTTTTGAGATATGATATTCGCTGTAATTAACTGCACTCAGACGCTAGCCCTTTTAAAGTCTCTTATTCCTTTTTCTTGTTTGGTTTCCCAAGTTTCCTTTGTTGTGAGGATCTCACATTGTGGCGAACCCTATAGGCTTGTGAATTGCCTTCGTGTATTGTGTCCTACTCAATGGTCCATACCTTGTTTGGAATAACATGTGTATTCATATCCCTCTAATTCCATAGCACATGCCCAATCCCCGCTCTAGCATCCTTTTTTGTCTTTTTTTATAACTATGTATATCTATTTCACTAGTGCATAATACTCCAGTCCCTCAGATTTCCAATTTTGATAAATCTTCAATTAGTACACAATGAATATTTTACTTTTTGGCACGTTCCATAACCTCCTCTTTTACTCTTAAGACGACGGACGATGTGTCTCGCGGGTCTCCAACACGATTCCAGTTTGGAATTTTCAGCCATCACGCCCACCTAATCAATTTGGATTCCTTCTATTGTTTTCTCGAGTTGATCTATCAATCAACTTGTATGGATCTCTTTGGCTCATCCAAGAGCCAAGTCTCTGACTGTCTCAGGTTGTTAAATTTCGAGTAATTATGATTCCTCTTTCAAAAGAAAAGTTAAGCTAATTTTTGCTAACTTAAACATCCTTGTTTTTCATATTGGGATTATAGAAGTAAGAGGGGAACTTCATAGTCATTTTGGGATAGCTACAAATAGGCACCTCTATTCCAGTCTCTTTGTTCCCAGCTCTATTTGTCCAACATTAAAGCCTTTTTAACATGACTTAAGACAACCCTCATATTTTAATATTTGACATTTCATGGCTTGGCTTCTTTGTCATAGTTTCCATAACTTCATATGGGGTTAATTTTAGGAAATAGATTTTTTGTAGGTGTGCTTGGGTTATAACAAGTGGAAGCAGGCGTTGTTGCACAAAACATTATTGTCTCCCGTAAAAGTAGTAGTGGGCAATTATACCGGAGAATATGCTTCCATCATCGCGACACCGAACCGCATAGTCAAGTACTAGGTTCATGAATTCTCTTTTCACTGCACCCACATATGATGTGGTGGTGGTGGGCCTGGTGGTGTGGAGTTGAGATAATGATCCATGAATCTTTAAGATAGATTTTAAATCATAGGACGAGGCACTTCGTGTCTCCGCCCCTAATTCCGTATAGCAGAAGTGTGTAGGAATGGACTTTCCAATTTGGTTCTCAACTTTCATTCGCTGGAATTTCTTATGAAACTTGGTGTTTCAAAGGATATCCGATTTAATGCATTTATTAGTGTATCCACTTTTAATAAAATGGAAATCCTGGAACAAGATCATCAATGAAAGTAATTGACAATAAGATAGTAAACCTCCTCTTTTGCATATTGCCATGTGGTTCACCTTCATCTGGCGTACCAACAAACACCTCAGTTATAGGTATTTATACCTTTAGAGGTCTATGGCTCTAATGTTTCCTTTCCAGTAAAAGGGGCTTTGGTCATAATTTCTTTGGTAAGTCAGAGGCTCACAGATTGGATATGGGCCTCTCTGAATTTTCAGATTTGGCAAATGGCCCATTCTCGCTTACCAATCTATTAAGATTCCTATCAATATTGGCCCATGATACAACAAGTCTAATGCTCATAAGTAAGTGTTGGATTAACTAATCCCATTTTTCCTCTCTTCTAAGGGATAATCGCACACTGAAAAAATCATTCTCAATAATTATTCCTAACGAACTTATCCAACAATTCACAAAGATTTATATAGACCCATTCATATAAGTAATTCAGCAAGCAACAATTTTATTTTTTGAAACTTAATAACAAGTTTGAAATTGAAGAAAAAAAAACGAATATCCAAATAAACCAAGATTTGAAACAGAAATCAAATTTCTAAGAACTTCTGGAACATAAAGACAATATTCTAGAATCAAAACTCTATTATTAGATAAATCTAAACTAAAAAATCCGATGGCAGTCACTGTAACAGTTGCATCCGTCTCCATCTTCAGGATCAGCTCCCCTTCATGGATCCTTCTGGTCTCCTTGAACCCCTACAACATATTACAGATGTGAGATGTAAAACGTAATGACATCCACCACATACTTCTTATGATATTTACACATGGATCATCCATTACCATCTCTAGAATGTTTAATTCAAAAGCAATATATAATGACATCACTTCAGAAGATTATTGGTCCCATTGGTTTGTAAGCAGAACGCCTCAAGTAATCATCGGTCAGTGGTTTCTTCTTGCCAATTGGACCGGAGGCTTGCTTGCACTGGAAACAATTCTGTTTTCTTTCGTGGTTTGGTTCCTTTGGTCACCGGGGCCTTTCGGTTTTCCATTAAATCACACTCCTTGGAACATTCCTCTCAAACTAACCATGATGGTCCCTTTACTTATTTTCTCTTGACCACGTCCATTAATAACTTTGGGTTTTCTCAAATTTCAAAGAGGCATTAGATTTCTCTGTGACCATTACAGTAGGTTTGTTCTTCTTGATGAGATCTTGAGCTGATTGCAACATATTGAGCTGCTCTGATAATGTCACATTCATCTTGTTCATATTATAATTAAGGACAAACTGATTGAAAGAATCATAGGCATTTAGATAAATAGTGGATATGACATTCTAACTCTTTTTGGGTGATACACCGTATTTCCTATCTTCAGCTTCCCAAAAGTTCCAGTTCCGTTGGGATGGAGAGGGATTAAATCATCTTCAAGACATTGATTGCGGCGCGGAACTAGGGGCTTCCCTTCCACGCATGTTTTGTGACAATCAGATTTTCTCATATGCAGTTCTTCGCCAGCAGACAAGTATCTGCTCTGCTCTCCTAAACTATTTGCTATTGGAGATGGCGAGCACATAGCGGCAATGCAAACTGTTATGCTATGCCTGCTGGGCATAACTCTTTCTGCTGACGGAAAATTGAGATGAGCCCATAGGTATGATAGCAGCTTTGGCGAAGTGATTATCCATGTCATATCATCGCTGACTCTGATAAAGCACCTGACTTTTCTTCCCTTATGGCATTGTCTAGTCAAGCTCAAGTGACTCAAGAGGTTAGAATATATTAGCGATCTTAATTGCTGAGGAAGAAGAATCATAAGATATTTCTCTTCCAACTCTAACTATTATTTCGGCTATGTGTCGCTTTTCCTGTCAACCGATTGTCATCTAGTATCCTAGCCAAAGGATTAAAAGTCGTTTTTGAATCTGCAAAACAATTTCTCATATATATATTTCCATTAGATTCAGTTTTTTGAAATACTAATGGTACCATCCATTCGAATAATAAATAGATATATCAAATATATCACTACAATGAGAAATATAACATTTATATTCATAACATTCTAAATGGATATCGAGAACCTCTACCTTACATGCAACAACAATTCCATTTTGGTAATCATTGTACATATCTTGCAAAGGTGAATAGCTACTATTCATCAAAATTTATATCATATGCAAAATATTTTAAAATATTTGTGATTCTTGATTTTCTTTTGGCCTACCTAAATAAACACATCTTATACTATTTTAGTACTTCCGTTTACTTGGTTTGTGCATTCCATTATCAAAGTGTGTTCCAAATTCTTGTGAAGTTATGTCACTATTTTAGTAGACCATCATGTACCCACCTAATATGATAGAATCATTCTTCTTTTCCAAGAAATTAGAGCTAATAAAATTCCTCTTACAAAATACTTAAAATCGGGGGTCATGTACATCCATTTTGGCCGCTTCTAATTCAAGGTTGGTTAGAGTGCAGTAAACTCCTATTTATTGGATAATAGATGGACCATTTACGAACAGGACCACCAATATACAATAATATTAATCTTTGGATTTTAAGAATGCCAACAATGGATAGTATACAATTCCAAAATTTTTTTTGTTTTGTGGCGTCGGGCTTTGAGCCTTCATACTCCGGGTTCACACCCTTACTCCCCGTCTTGGTAGTGGTCTGGGTTCACCAACCCCCGACCACAGCCTAAGCATTTGGGCTAGGGTTGTGACCAGCCACTTCCATCTTATTGGGCCTTTGAGCCCAAGCCACCCCACGTGGTTGGGCTGGGTTTAAACCAACTCCTTTGTATTTTTTTTTTGTTGTTGGGGCTGGGTTGGAATCAACAAGTCAGGCACTGGAGTAGTGTGGCTCCTCAGTTAGGGGCTAGGGAATTCACAAACCGCAAGCCCGACCTGTAAGGATTTATCTTTTATTTTACTCTTGTTTTTTGGGAACAAAACCCCTAATAGGGGTTTTCCCTTTTAGGGAACCCTAGGCGCTGGCCTTGTGTTCCATATTATCAGCGGATTTAGGGGCGGCGTTGGGACCATGAAGGGCCACGCCCGGGTAGAGCATTGCTCCACGCCACTCTCCAACGGCCACAAGAGGTCTCTGTCCTGGTTGCTCACCGATCGTCTCGCTTTAGCGCTCTAGGTCATGTATCCTGCCTCTGCCTCTATGGCATGAGCGATACGCGCTCTGTTGTAAATTCCAAAGGGGCGCGCCACGCGCGCGCGAGCTGGGCCACATTAATCTCCTAACAGGCGGGACTGGGAACGGCCCTTAACGGTCTCCCTTCGCTCCGGGGCTGCTCGCCCAACCCTCTCTTCTCTTATAAGGATAGCAACTGTTCAAATACTTATAGACAGATTTTTTTTTTTTTTAAAAAAATAATTCCTCAAGACTGTTTATCTTGTTCATTTCCTTCATATATTAAAAAAAAATTATTGGGAACAAAAATGTGAACAGTAAATTCAAATTTTCATACAATAAAATTCTACACTGTTCTAATAGTGCGTGAACAGTAACTGGAAGGGTTTTAGCTTTGGATTCTCAATCAAAAATTAGCAAGGTCCATATAATCCAACAATTGTAATCATATGAACTTGGCTCTAATACCACTAATAGTTTATGCGGAATTAAACTAAAATAAACAACATGTTTTCAACAAAAACATTAATCAGATTATATTTGCAATTGCGGATCCCAATTACCTAACTAATACTGGCAATTTCAGGAATCCACAAAATTCAGCCGCTTTACGATCCAATCCAAAAGCTCCCAGTGATTCAGAATAGCAACTCAAATGCGTTGCCTTCTAAGGGATTTATGTCGCTCTCCTTTTTTTTGGGTTTCTCTAATAGGTTCTGATGGCCAGCCCCTTGAATATAACAGTTATGTTTTAATAGGCCTTAGGAAACCCTAGAGAAAGCATAAGACATAGGATCCTTAGGGATCTCAAATTCCATACGTAGGATTAAACTGAAGAAACTCTTCTTCTAATAAAATTAGGGTTTTCTACTAATTACAATTAAGTCCATCAAACATATTGTAATTGACCCCTGAAATTTTGAGATTATTGCAATATATGCCCATTTACATACAATTAATTCCTTCCACAAAACTATATTCCATATGAGATATTAGGACTAGATTAATTATTTTGGTTATATTGAGGGCACATAATTCTAACAGGGGATGGATTCATGCCTGATGTGGTCTGGTTCAGTGCTGGATATGGGTTGTGGGGAGGGGAAGGAAGAAACTGGAGGTGGTCGTTTGTGAGTTGTGTTGGTACAAAATACGGTGGAGGTGGGGGGGAGGGGGATGGATTCATGCCTGATGTGGTCTAGTTCAAAGTTGGATGGGTGGAGGGGGAGGAATAGGCTGGAGGTGGTCATTTATGATTTGCATTGATACTGGGAATGGTAGAGGAGGGGGGAGGGGTAAAGAGGGTTTAGGAGGGGGGGTGAGATTGGTTTAAGGTGGGGCAAGAAGTAGAGACCATGAGAGAAACTAGGGAGTTAGAAACAATGGGGAAGGAAACGGGATCGGGGTGTTCTGCTCAGTCAGTGGTTCTTGGGGGTGGGAGAGGCAGCGAGATTTAATTGAAGCGAACAGCGGATGGGAGACGAGTCTTCAGAGAGTTTCCAGAAATGGCTTTTCTGTCTTAAATAGAGAGTTAGATGGCATACAAAGTTGCAAACCTATGTCCCCATTTACATGAAAGATACTCCAATCACATTAATACTTGCAAAGTTCCAAAGTGGCGAGAGATAGAGGCCGTAAATCCTGCCAGACACATATTGGATGCAATGTTTTTTTTTTTTTTTTTGTGGATTTGTTAGTCGGTGGGCATTTATTGTTTCACGAAATAATGGGTTTGTTTTTAATTATTTTACTGGTACCACTTTGTTGGCTGATGCCAAATTCGTAATCCTGGTGACATTTAAACATCTTTTTTTTTTTTTTTTTTGTTAAAACAATCACACTCCATTTACTGCCCGATCGAAGTTCTACTTTTTTGGCTAAATAGTCTAATTCAAGTTTATTTGCCTCTAAGATCATTTGTGCAAAACATTTGATTCCCGGTGGGTAATATGGACTTCATTGTATGTTCTTTATTAATTTGCCAACCCTTCTAGTGCCCTCGAATTCTCTTAAATCATTCTGAGGATGTCAAATCCAAAAGGTCGAATCTTCAAGGTGTTGTAATAAACTATAAGAAATAGGAGAATAAAAGATCAGCTTGCAGATAGTATGATCAAGTTCAGTAGATTGAAGGAAAAGGGGGAGTTGGGAAATTAGGGTTACAAGGCGAGAGCTCTGGGGAAGAAAAGGGAAAAAGTAAAGAGAGTAAAGTCGTGAAGGGGTAAACGACTGAACTTTTTCACAGCATTTACCACCAATGAATTGCAATGAGATAGAAGAATCTGTACACCTATCTTTCCTTGCAAGTGAGTTTTCATTCCAATTGTTTGTTTGCAAAAACATTTTAACCCTGATCAATTATCACCAAACAGAGTGAATGTGGCAAACAACCCCCCTAAAGAAAACCAAAAGAAAGAAAAACAAGCAGAGTTTTAGAGCTTGTGTACATCCATTGGAAAAAACACTGAATATCATAACACCGAAAACAAACTACTCTATTGCAACCTCATCCTTTTCCCTATGTTCTCAGATATTTTAGGTAATTGCTTCTGCAATGTATTAAAGCCTTTGTCTTTTGCCTTTTTTCCGCTGACAAAATTGGAGAAGGATGGAATTGCTGGAAGCACTGCACTTGACGACGCATTTTGTATTGGGGAAACACAAATAGAAGTTTCCAAACTAGCAGTGCTATTGAACTTGTCACATGTGATTTTTGTTGGTCCATGATCTACAGGTGCTGCAGGAGTCTCGGATTTGGACAAAATGTCCCCTGAGGTGGAACTGGTAACAGTGCCAAGCCGAGTTGTTAACTCCGAAGAATTTGAGGTTGATAGCCACCTAACAGTGCTTGCCACTTGTGAATAATAAAAAGATTTCCCAGCCCTACCATATTTGCTGTAGCACTCAATTTCTAGGGAACAAGCAGATGTCTCCATATGGATCCTGCAAACACATCAACACTAGGAGCTCAACTCAATGGTTCTACTAATGACTCTGCAGAACCTTAAATATTATATATCCTAACAACTCTATCTAGTAGTAATAAATGATGGGGTACAAAAAGTATCTTGTTTATGCCAATTATCAGCACAGAAAACAAAAACCCTCTGCAGGCAGCAAGGTGAGCATACTCTAAGTTGCCAAGTCGCTGCTGAGCCTGCTTTAGAGCATTTAGTAATCTTTGCTTGCTCGATTCCCTCAGAGACTCAGATATACCATTCTTGTTGAGTTTCTTAACCTGTCACCAAACCAAAAATAAGTAGTAGTGCAGGGAAAACACCCAAAGTGGGTTAACCTTCAAAACTCACTGCAAATGCCAAGGCACAGAGCATTTCAGCATCAACCTGTCTATCAGAGACTTCATTTTGGTAATATCTTTCTTCGGCACGCTGCAAAAACTCAATCTTCTCTTCTAATCTCAAGTTTGATGGTAACTTAGACCCACCTAGGCTCTTGACAACCTTGGAATCATCTGGTACTTGAAGGAAAAAACAAGTGAGATAAAGCATCCCCTCCCCTCTCCCTTGCGGCCAAAAAAAAAAAAAAAACCAAAACAGGGTGGGTGGAGAGGCAGATAAATGATATTCGCTAAATGCTATATACCATCAGAGTCAGATATATCTTCGTCAGAACCTCTTGCTTCATCATCGCGATTCCAAAATTCAGAGAATTGTTCGTCATCAACCGTATCTGACGAGCTGAAATGTAAGAACATATTATAGTATAGTCATACTGCAAAAAGATTATGGCAATTGAGAGTATGCCAGTTGTGTTAAACTCAAGCAAAATGGTTAAGAACACATGACGTGACACATGATAAAATTTTGAATAACTAGTTTCCAATCAATGGAGAGAGAGACTAAAGGCAGGGTGGAGAATTTATCCATATCTTCTTGACATTATTCAGCAGTTAAAAATTTGCGAATGAGAGAGCATGCCATGAAACCCTCACTTTTTTTGGAAAAGTTTAACTTCGTGGAGCTACCTCACATAACCAAGAGAGGACAAAAAAATGTGAATTGGGGGGGGGAGGCAGGAGTGGAGCTATCTTTCTTAAGAGACCAACTTTTTATGAATAGTTTGATTAAACAAACCCATAAACCAGTGAGTAATAGGTCATGTAGGACAACCGACCCAAACCTACACACATCGAGACTGTGGCCTTAATGCAGTTCTGCAGGACACGACAAGGGCCGTACAATCTCTGCCTATGCAGCCTAAAATAGAGGAGAACAGGACCATTAAGGGAACACGTGGGAGTTACAGACACCAGAACATTAGAGTTAGACTGGGGCATGAGTCTTGGTAGGAAGTTATCTTGTTTGCGTATAAGATATTGTCTGTAAGTTGTTTGTTGTTTCCTTTTTTTGTCAAGAGAAGTTTGTGTTGCGTTCTAATATGGCTTAGCTTCCGCCCAAGTAGAGCAAGATAGTATCATATTTTCTTCCTTCATTCTCAAAAAGACTCTGCTTCCATCATTTTTGGTTTCAAAGCAAAGGTGACAAACAAGAAGCAGGCCAAAACAAAGAAGCAGATGTGCAAAACATATGTGATGGCCTTCAGCGTTTAGAAACAGAAGTCCAAATGTCTGATACAAGGGTGCAGAGTATGGAGGAAATGATCAAGAAGATTATAGGGACTCTCTCAGGGTACTACGGCTCCTTCAAGAGATTGCCATCCGATTGGATAGGAACAGGTCAGACCATGCGTGTAACAGCAGAGCCAAAAGCTTCAAGCCATTAAGTGACAATTCCAAGGTATAGCAAAGTTGACTTTTCCCAACATTCAGGGAATGATCCAACGGAATGGTTGAACGGGTTGATAAAGTTGTCTGAACGTAAAGAAATTATCCCCGACCAACAAACCAGGTTTAAATAGAGAGGTGATCAATAGCAGCAATGAGTAGAAGAGTCCAGAAGATGAAGAGATGGATGTTACCTGAGAGTGGTTTGAAAAAGAGCTAGTAGCCAAATTTCGACCAACCAAATATCTGATGAACTTAGATGAAGCTTTATGATGCCGAATTTAGTGGAGAAATAGGTATTAGATAAAGAAATCAAGAAAGAATAGGGAAGAAGAGAAGAAATAAAGCGAAGGAGGGGAAAACACATTTGAGTGCAAAAGCAGCCGCCAATAAACTTTATAATCTCAATCTAAATGATTTTAAGGTTCTCACAAACCTTAAATAGAGAACAAAAGGTCCTAAGCAAACCCTAAAAGCCCATGGGCCAAAACTTAACAAAACATGAAACTCTTGGAGAGTGCCAGAGAGTTTGAATGCTTGAGTAAACACGTGGTGGAGAGGTGACAAAAATTTCTGATCTGTACCTTGAAGCTTTTAAAAGAGGATATATCAGTTGAGGTTCCTATGTTTATGCTGAAAACATAATGAACGTTAGTTGAATAGCTCGGATGAGGGATGCAAGACTACTTTGAAAGGAGAAAAGTTCCAAGCTTGACATGTCCAAAGATGTAACGTCATTTGAAAATTATTGCAACACCCACAGATGGTCAAGCAGCCTACAGGATCTCTCATCAAAAGACTTCCATGAGAGGAGAAAAATTATTGTCAATGACATGCTTCAGGCAGCACTTCTTTGTGAAACCTTCAAATTTGCATTTGGACATGATGAAGGGAAGGACCTTAGGCACCTTATATCCAGCCAAGGGCGGTGGATTGATTCAGGAAAAGTAGTAGTGATGAAAGATTGCGCTCAGCCTGAAACAGTTAGCAAGTTATGAGGGCTCCCCAACTTGACCGGATATGCATATGGTCCCACTCATGACCTATTGAAGAATGGGTTCTCTAATTGGAACAACCACGCCGAAGAAGCATTTCATACACTCAAGGAGGACATGATGACTATCGCAGTCCTAGCAATCCCTAATTTTAAAGAGAAGTTCATGGTGGAAACAGATGCTTCAGATGGGTTATTGGGGCCATATTGTTTCAACAGGGGAAATCGACGGTCTACTTGACTAAAGCCTTAGGCCCACCACAACAGACTCCGTTTATGCAAAGAAAATGTTGGCAATCCCAGAAGACTTGCGTTGCTGGCAGCCTTATCTGCTGGGCCAAAAGTTCTAAATTCAGATGGACCAAAGGAATCTATAGTATCTCCTGAACCAACATATGATCACCCCTGAAGTGAAAAAGGTGGGTCTCATAACTTGTCTGAGATTATCTACAGGCTAATGAGGAAATTCAGGTTTGGAATTTTTTTTACAACCTTCAACCAAATTAGCTCATATTATGGGATTTAGCAGAGAGGATTCAACACAATCAGAACCACTGCCCTCCCTGAATTCAACAGCACCATGCTTGAAGGACATTCATGAGTGCTCAAAACAAACAGGTGACTTTCGCAACATTTCTACCAGGAAAGGTGCAAAATAAGCAATCCAAAATTTTGCTTATGCCAGTCTGATAAGTTAAAAAATCAAGTCCAATGCACGTAACCAAACAGGGTTACCCCAACGCCTTCTGGTTTGAATGCCAATATGGAAGGATGCAAGTGGACTTATCTGTTCGGCTGTAATTCTGCAATGAAAATGGACCAAGGAGTCTAAGGTATCTCCTAGACCAATGCACGATTACCTTGAAGCAACATAAGCGGTCATAAAGTTACTTTGGTATGAAATGAAATTACTTCATGCTAGTAAGGAAAACTAATTCTAGACCCATCATCAAGGCAGTTGGACTCTCCCATGTTACAAGCTTTATCCTGCCCACAATATGCAATCTATGCCAAGCTCAACGAAGCTAACTGACCTAGCCATATTTATGGCCTTCCTCAACCAAATGGGCTAATATTGCTACGAGATAGGCTTACATATCATAAAAGAGCCAACAAGCCTTTGAGTCAATTGTGGAAGCCCTTAGTTTGCAGGACATGGGTATGGTCCAGAGTGTGGCTCCCCCTAGCCGAAGCCACACGAGTTAATGCATGCACCAGAAAATTGCCTAGAATAAAAAGTGTTGGTACCACTCGATTATCGACGCAAGTCCACCCTCAGTGAATTCCAGTCTAAGATTGAAAGACATTCAGGGTGCGCAAAACATATAAGGGACTCTTTCAACGGCTTTCCAGGAATCGATGTGAAGCATCCAAATCTATGTTTCTACTTCTCTGGTATGTCAACAGAACAAGTACAATGCAGATAAACACACAGGGTTACCCCAACCTTTCTGCTTTAAACGCAGATTTTGGAGGACATTCTGTTACATTCATAGAAAGGTTGCCTGCATTTGACGAGTAGGATTCCATTACAGCCATTCAGATTGTCTCACCACATAAACCAGAGATGATGAAGCTTAATTGGAACACAAAGCCGCAAAGGAGAAAGATGGGTTAAACACAATTCTAAGTTCCTTTTTCAGGTACTAGTCCAGTGGAAATATCTAGCACCCAATGAGACAACTTTGGAAGAGATTAGCAATCTCCCCACCAATTTCTGCCAGTCCACCTAGAGGACAAGGTTTCTGGCTGAAGGAAGGACAAGTAAAGCCACACAGGACATGCAAGACTAATTTGCGTTGACTTCTACTATAGCCTGGCTTCCACCCGAGGTGGAGCTAGACATTATCAATATCTTCTACCGTCAATCGCTTCCATCGCAAAGGTCAGCTATTTGTTCCAGTTATATCCACCTAAGTTCTATCTATCACCATGTGTTTTAAGGAATCCTGGGCCTTCACCTTTTCCCTTACAACTTCAGCCTGAATTTACTTGTGAATTCCACCATTTAGTTCAAACCAAGACTTAGCGTAAAATAAAAAAGAATCATGTCAGCTTAATAGCCACCCACGATATGTATATTCAACGTGCTTCATGTAATTTGGTTTCAAGCTTCCAATGGACACAAAATTTGAAAAACAGCAATAAGAAAATGAAGTACCTGCTTACAAAAATTTGAGAAAAACTACTTTTCTGCCGAACAGCACAAGTAGTTGTGAGTTCCTCCAAATACTTGGCCACTAGATTTGGATGTTTGCAAGCATCACATGTTTTCCTACATAGAGATGCAAGTACCTATTTTGGATAACAAAATGATTAACTTTAGTTGAGTGTTAGTAAAGAAATAAAGCATCCCATAGCACATCACAAACCACAGCATCCTAAGTTGGCTACCTGTTCCCCAAAACTCTCAAGAATCTTTTTCCTTCGGCATCCAGAACCTTCACAATACTCAACCATCTGCACCTTTTTGCATTTAGACACACTAAGACTTTATGGTTGAGAGAGTTTATTAACACAACGCAAAAGGGATAAGAAATAACCTGATGGAAGTCGGTCATGGATTTTTTTGACAATCCATCCTCTGAGGTCGAGGACTGTGGCTTCTTCTTCTCAGCATGGCTCAGAATAAATTCCTGCCACATAGATGTAATTAGTTAAAAGGACAATGTGCTGAAACCATGCACGACTTAAAGGGAAGGCAGAGTTGAAGTCAATGAAGCTACCATTCTTTTCCGATCCTCCATTCCATAGTACAAGAGACTTCTGAAGGTAATTGATCACGGCCAGCTCTACCTGATTCTTGATAGAAGGCTTCCATTGACTTTGGAATATTAAAGTGGCAAACGATTCTGACATCCTTTCTATCTATCCCCTAAAAAGTTATCAACACAAAAGACATTTGTGATGGAGGACATCTTTTTAAAAATGGTCCCCGCATTTATATATTACGTTTACAGGTTCATTAAGGCTAATGCCAATTGAGATGCATACCATCCTGGAGGAATATCAGGAGCTCAGTAACTGTGCAAGAACCAGAACAGCTCCATGCAGATGTATACAACGAGAATCAAAATAAAACAAGGAAAAAAAATCACAAATCTAGTGAAATCATGAGTTGGAACAAAAAGAATACATAAAAACTTTCCTCAAATGAACTAAAGCATTAGGCATATATTGCCACTCCCAAAAGGAGTCTTATAAACTTCACCATCCCAACATTACACTTCCAAGTTGGGAACTAAGACATCATATGACTCCTGTACTTAAGTAGCTACAGGGAACATATATTTACCCCTGCTCGTATGACTACTGTATGGTTCATAGAAAAACAAGGGGAAACTAAACACTTTGAAATCTCACCCATTTTCTTGACTCCTTAAGTAAAAAGTTTCCATAGTAGGAAACTAAGGAAAGTGGGATCCTTTAAAGATTCTTTGGAGAATAATGCAAGCGGTCACAAGTAGCCCGAAGATAATTTAGGAAGCAAACCTCTTATGAATTGATGGAATCAGCACCTTCATTGTTTAAACCTCCTTTTTTTTTCATTATCACGATTTGGAAAAGAGTTAAAATCAAATCCAAAACATATGAAGAGTAAAAGAAATCCAAAAATATTTAGATAGTTTGAGGGTAACAAATTTTGTCATCAAACTATCCATTACACAAATAACCTTGGTGAAAAATGTATCTGCCAATTATATGACTGTAATGCGAATTTGAAACACAAGATCAAAATTACTTTTCATATTATTAGATGCAATTTAAGATTGAGAAGAATCAGGGAACACATAAAATTGCAATCATGAGAAATTCTTAAATCAGGAAAACATCTGTAAAGTAGGCCAACAGGGTCAGAGGAGATGCAAATGCACAAAAAGAGAGTGAAAAGAACATAAAAGGGCTCCAATATTTGCAGATCAAGAGACCCGGTTATACCCAAAAGCTACAGTGGCCACCACAACTTGTATCCTAGAAGAGATCCAACCATCTAAAACTGAAGTCCGCACTTTATTATTGAGTCCTGCATGATAAGCTGAAAAGCAGCAAAACACTTAAAATAAGTCAGCCTCATCAAGAACAGAAATGGAAGCAGAAATCATCTCACTTACCAGCAGAAGAAATGCCACTTTTTGATAGATGAGCAGACAAACCATCACATGTTGTACGTTCAAGGCAGTATAAGATTGCACACACATCTCCAATAGATTTCAGTAGATGAGTCAAATCAGCATATGCATCATCTAGGAGATCTTTGTACCGAACTGCAACATTGAGATTTATATTCAGGTTTACATCCACATGGTAACTGTATCTCACAGCAAAATAACCTTTCCGAGAAACGGACAGTAGAACCCACGCAGGGTAATAATAACTTATATCTTACCTACTAACTATAAATTGAATATTCCTATAAAAAAAACTATAAATTGAATATGATGACAATTCCTAAGTAACAGTTCTTGGTACATGCTTGACTAATTTAAAGCACATATCATTGAGGTGTAGGAATTGAATTGATATATGATTTGTATGTATCAATCCAGTCTTGAGATCCTTCAATTGGTTCCCCCATTGTGAATGTTGATGCATATTGTAATACTCCGTATCCTAAATTGAGTGGGAGAAGAGAAGGAATGAGAGATGAGTTTTATAAAGGCCAACTTCCATTTTAGGACCTTAATAGGTGAAATTGGGCCTTGTAATGATTTCAAAGAGCTTCAAAAGCAACTCGAGTGGTCCTTTTTAAGTCAAAGCACAGATGTGGTTAGTGCTTTCCTTGGGTCATTACGAATAGTATCAGAGCGGCTCTAGTAACCACCAACGTGGGTTTGGTAGGCCTTGACAAGCACATTAAGGATTTAAGAGGGGGAAATTGTAATACTCCGTATCCTACATTGAGTGGGAGAAGAGAAGGAATGAGAGATGAGTTATATAAAGGTTAAGTCGCACATTGGAACTTTACTAAGTGGAATTGAGCCTTATAATTGTTTCAAAGAGCTTCTACTTATCAGAAAAAAAAGGTTTCAAAGAGCTTCAAAAGCCACCTTAACTAGTTCTTTTGAATTCAAAGCACAAATGTGGCTAGAGCTTTCCTTGGGTTGTTACACATAGAGTTTAGCCTTTGGGTAACTTGTCGGCATAATTCTATCCCATTTATACAAAGAAAATAATGAAATAGGAAATGAAAACAAATTGTCGAAGTTCTCTTCAACGATTCCCAGCGGTCACACGTAAAGCATCCTTGGTTTCACCATAAAAGCTTCGAAAGTCTAGGATTCATTTTGCAAGGTTTTTCTTTTGTACCCCATTGATCCAAAAACTTGCAGAGACAATTTGGGACATAATGCAAAAACTTGGTCCATACAAGGTCTTATATAATCATACTGATACAGGCATGAAATTAGGAAAGATATAGGGAAACAAATTAAAAAGAAAAGTAAGGAAGTCACAATCAATAGGACACAAAAGTTTCTGACAGCTGTACAGTCTAAGTTAAGGTACACAAAACAAATTGAATTTGCATCCAGTCAAACTCTCAGGACTCACCTTCGTAAAATATATTAGGACGATTAAAAGAGGATTTTAGGACTAAAGGATTTTGCAAGCATAGAGACTCTATCAACTCCTGCTGAACTCTGCAGAACATGTAACAATAATCAATTAATTACTATTGCAATGTGCTCTGCAAAACATTTTAAGGGGGAAAGAATATTAACATTCTGGCCTCTGGCAATTGCAAGTCTGAGGTGAACGTGGGAAAATATACAAACCAAAATTTCTAGAAGCAGTTCTAACTCAAGTATTTGTATCCCTATGGAAAGAACCAAAACACATTAGCTAAAAGGAAATAAATTCAGTTTTCTTTCTACTGCACATAGAACATCTTGAACACTCACTTAGGAGCAGCTGTGGCTGTCAAAGCCAACATTGGCACATCTGGAAGGCGGCTCCGCAAAGATGAAAGCTTACGGTAGCTAGGCCTGTTTTAAATAGACAAATGAGGAAGTATAGCACCAATAACAATTGATCTATTGTAGATAGACACATCTACACACACACAACCGCACATATAAATGTTGTGAAGTTAGGAGATCGCCAAAAGTTTTCCACCGTAGTTAATATAAGATTACAGGCTGACCAGAAATTTTTGGTATTCAAAACAAATACTTGAAAAACAAATGAAAGAACGTGATATAGATACCCAACATGATCAATAAGATAAAATGGTTTTTTGCTTCTAGTCTAAACGACAGACAATCATTGCTGATTGAAAGAATGTCTACCAAACCTGAAATCATGGCCCCAAGTTGAAATGCAATGTGCCTGAATTTGGATAAAGCAGGCATATTAAAAGAAAATACACAAAACTTCGATCAGAAACACTCAACTTCCATTTATAAAAGTAATATAAAGGCCAAGTAGTCCACACCTCATCTATGGCAACGAGATTCAACAGCCCTCGAGCATAGATCTTAGTCAGCTTTGACATAAACCCTGGTGTTGAAATCAGTTCTGGTGTTACATACAGTAGTCTGACTGATGGTTTTCCAGAATCAAGGTCCTCAAGGATCTACAAAGTAAACCCAGAAATGAATATTCTAAATTACAATTACATACAAAAAATTTGACTACCCAATAAATTGGATTCATATGCCAAACAAAACTCAATCCTACACTTCTTTTTACTTCAATTTTGGTACACATATACTTCTCCAATCCTAGCAGGAAAAGAAGGAAAATGGGTACTCTATTAACGTGAGTAATCAAAAATTCCACAATGAATCTCATAGATGCATCTATGATCTGCAGAAAGCCATATATTAGAACAACCAAAATCACTACTCTAACAGGAAATCAAAAGCTGCGGTAATTCACCTTCTTTTTTACATGTGATGTTTGGTTTGAGGAGAGATATTCAGCAGCAATTCCTTTCTCCTTCAATGTCATCACTTGGTTTTCCTGATTATTATCAAAATTGGGGAAAACAAACATCTAAAAATCGCTCAGAGACGACAAGCATAGAAAAAAGTTACGGATACAATTATTGCTCACCATTAAGGCTGAGATTCCAATTGAGCACCAACCAACGCAAGAAGTTAGAATTGTGCGCTAGCATTCAAAGACCAACCAAAATGTTAATTAGCTCTAAGCTTCCGTGGTCCAATACATAGATATATATCAAATCAAAGTAAGATCAAATAGCATTCACCTATTAAGGGACAAACAACGAGCACAATTCCTGGTTTCGCCAGTGCAGGGATCTGATAACACATCGACTTCCCTCCTCCGGTTGGCAACAGACAAAAACAATCTCTCCCTAGACCAAAGAAAACAAATGTATCAAAACTACATGTCTGCATCATAATTAAATAAATGGACGCATATACACCAAAAGGGATCAAATTTGACAACCAACTGTAAAACGATAAACAGAGAAAATCAGAAGAAACGTACGGACCTGAGAGAACAGCTTCTATAGCTTCCAACTGCGTGCCTCTAAACTCGGCGTGACCGAAATGCCACCTCAGAAGCTTCACCAGATCTTCCTTTCCGCAGACCTTCTTCTCGGACGCTCGCATGTTCTGCAGTGGCAGCGATGACTTCTTCATTTCCAGTCCCCGGGAAGCTCCTCAACAAACCAGCTGCGCTTTCGCGCTCCTTTTTTGACTTTATAGGTTGCGAGAATCACAAAACAGAGATGAAACGAAGAACCAAGAAAATAGAATAGAAATAAATGGGTTGCAAATTGAAATATAGCCGGAAACGGCATCGTTTTCTGCGGTTTCTAGGGACGTGGTGGGACCCGGAAGGCCCTTTTTTTCTTTATTTTTTGTCCACCCCTAATTACAGAGAAAAAGGATTTTTGCAGGGCGAAAACAAGATTTTATTTTTGGGCTGCGCCATCTTTTTTGCCGATATTCACTTAGGGTTAGGATATAAAATTTTAGTAAAATTTTGTTAAAATTTATATTTGCGTTAAAAAAAAATTATATTAAAATTAATAAAAAGTGATAAAATAAAAGTAAATTTTAAAATATATTTAATAAAAATAAAATTTTGTTAAGCCAAACACTATATTAGTAAGTAATATTGATTCGCCCACAACTTGAAATTTAAGCAATTTAAACGAAATATCACGTGAAATGTAAGCAATTGCTAAGATATTTCAAAAACTGTTTACATCAATAGTCGGAAAGGACGAACCTCTAAAAATGAAAGGATGAATCTTCACTAATAGATCGAATAGTATTTAAAGATATGCATATGTTGTGGTTATATCACTTTCAACGAATTTTTGACTAATCGTGACACGTGTTGTGAGATCAGCCCGTGCAACACTATTCAAAAGTATATCTCCCTTGAGAGGTTGGGGATGAACTATGCGGAAGGTCGGATGGTTGTTATTCCTTTTTTTTGTCTACATTCAACTAAGCCGCAGGCATAAAATGACAAACAACCACGTTGCATATTTTCTTGTGCAGTTCTTTTGCTATGCCGGAACCACGCGCTGTGTTTTATTTTTTAGACTTAATTAGTCCACTATTTTTCAGGTACGGTGAGTTAGTCTTCGGATTTAGATCATCCAGTGCTAGTCCCTAAAAATCCTTCATGTTTTGAAATGATCATTTCGTCCATTCGAAATAAATCTCATGTGATTAACGGAAACATGTCACCACCAATCACAAACAATCATATGTTCCCATGTCACTCCAACAACCAAATTGGATTGGTAATTGTTAATTTAAAATTCACGTTAAAGGGTCTATACCGCTTAGACTTACAACACCAACTCATAACACCATGCTGGACATGGGACCAACTGAATTGATAAAATAGATACTCTATGACACAAAAATTCTCTAGGGACTAGTATAGCATGAAATAAACCCTAAGGACCTGTTTGAAATTCAGTCATATCTCATGAACTAGTGGGCTAATTAAACCTATTTTTAAAAAATTAAATGTCTCTTTAAAGTTGTGATGGCCAACATATTTTGAAAGAAGCCTGCACGTATAAGAGATAAGAGTAACATTATAGAGAGAGAGCACAGACCTCAGTTCCTCACATGTCTCACTTCTATATTGTGATTAAGCCAAGATAACTCAGACTGTTTAGTGGAAGCGAGCCCGAGCCCCTATTGGTCATGCTAACTGGTCGTATTTGTGACACACTTAAGCTCCAAAACGAATCTGTTGCAAACCGAGCACAATGCTCTCTCTGATACCTATACTTACTGACAGCCCGTACACTATGGAAAATCCATTCCATTCTTGCTTTCTTGCGGATTCTGACACTGTGGAGGCACTAGGCCCACTGTCACCTGATTCCTTTCTTTTCACTCCTTTTTCAGCTGTGCCATTGCTTCCTTGGGGGTGCGATTCCCTTTTTGCTTCCACCAACACTCCGTCTCTTTTACTTCGTATTTTCTTTGCTACGGACCCGGATATCGTCCTTTTCCTACAAAGTCTTTTGCTGTGGCCTCCTGGTTTTTGTTCGATTCTCCTTGAATCTATTATACGAGTGGTTATTACCTTTGGCTGTTGGAAGATCCGCAGTGGCTGGGGTTTACGGCTGTGGAAAGAAATCTTATCTTTCGCAAACGCGATGGGCGACTAGAAGCAACCTTTGACAGATCTGGAAGAACTCATGGACTGCACTAAAAATCTGTCGTGGGAGGATGTGTCTGGTATGATAAAGGTGAACAAGGAGCGAGTGATAGATTTTGGAGCTCTTACTCTGGTAGGAAGGTTAGCAGCTCGGAAGGTTTTTTCGAAACCAGTGATATTTCCTCTTATTAAAGCTGGATGGAGGTTTGCTCCGAACCTTAAAATTGAAGATGTTGGTGCGAATCGATTTTTATTTTCTTTCCAAACTCTGGAGGAGAAGGATCGGGTGATGAGATCAGCCCCTGGAATTTTAAAGGATATTTGATGATTCTTAAAGAATGGAGGAGTGGGGAGACTATCAATGAGGTGGAGTTATCTCATGCTCAGTATTGGATCTAAATCCATGGGCTTCCTCTGGAGAGGCTGGATGAAGAAAATGCAGTGTTGATTGGCAGCAAGTTGGGGAGGATTGATAAGATTGATCCGGTGGATAGTACTAAACCACATCTCAGGGTGAAGGTTCATTTTGATGTCGAAACACCTCTTCATCCGGGATTTTATTTGAATCGAGAGGGTCATGCTCCTGTTTGGATTGCATTTAAATATGAGAGATTGTCAAGCTTTTGTTTGATCTGTGGACGAATTACTCATACTGCTGGTAACTGCTATGATGAGGATCATCAATCTTAAAGTGCCTTGGGTGATGAGATGAGAGGGATGATTCCCCTTGATGAACTGGAAATGCTTTCTCCTCTTCGGGCAAGGAGGGGTCGAGGGGCTGGTAATTTTGGGGTGACTGGCAGCAGCAGGGGAGGTGCATCATATGGTGGTGCTCGGAGGTTGGATACCAATTTGAGTGTTGCTCGGCGTATGAGTAGTAGTTTGGGGATTGCTCCGGTACAAAGGACAGTGAATGACTATCTTGACCTATCCACTATAGCTCATTCTGTTATGGAAATACAGGGGGGATCACTGGAGGAAAAAAGGAGCGGTTATGAGATGTTGCGTGGGGTACCAACAAAGGAGTCTATTAGCATTGGGAAATTGAATAACCACTGCCAGTTAGGCGAGAGACACTCGGGTGGTCAGGGGGATATGTTAGGCGATGATTTTGGCAATCCAATGGTGGGCCAATTAGGAGTCATGGGCTTGAATGTTGATTGAATGAGTATCTCAGGCAGTGATAGGCTTCCGAAAGTTAGCAAGGCCACTATTTGGGACACTACCGTTGGGTCTGGCTCGTCCGACCCCTCACAAGTTAGTCCTTCTACAACTGATGTGGACCAGGAAGGGATGCTGAATTTGAAACGCGGAAGGACTGTTGTTTTCAGCCCCGCGTCTCAACCGAAGAAGCACAGAGAACTTCCAGCTTCTTTTCAACTATCTTTAGAGGAATCGGTGGAGCTGCAGTTCACTAAAGGGTTGTTACCAAGGTTGATGGGACGCGAAAGAGGAAGAAGTATGGACCCAAAAAGAAGAAAGGAGCTGAAGTGTCGACAGGAGTGGCAGTGGCTGGGGAAACTGAGGTAAGTAGCTCGGTGGTTGGGGTGGCGGGCCTATATCTGCCCCCAACCCAGCCATGAGTCTCATATCATGGAATAGCCGGTGTCTTGGTAGACCCGCGGCTTTAAGGGCTCTTAGGCTACTTGTGAGAAAGGTAGATCCTATGGGCATTTTTCTTATGGAAACGAAAATAAATGATGATAGACTTGGGTCGATTTTTCGTAGATTGGGGTTTTTGCATTTTATTTCTGTTCCTCCTGTGGGATGTAAGGGAGGTATTGCATTCTGTTGGAGGCCTGGGGTGCAGTTTGAGGTTCTGAAATTTTCTCGATTTTATTTCCATTTGCTGTTTAAGACTGGGAATAATCGGGCTGATTTTTTGTGTTCTTTGGTTCATGGTCCGGCGTATTGGAGGGAGAAGGAGGATTTTTGGGAGGAATTGAGATCTTTTGATGACCGAGAATTAAGTCTTTGGTGTGTATTGGGGACTTTAATGAGGTGTTGCGTTCTACTGAAAAACAGGGTGGTAGGGAGGTGTCTAGCTCTTCTTCTCGGGGCTTGAGGCACTTTATGGATTGCTTGGGATTTGTTGACTTGGGTTTTTCGGGTAGAAGGTTTACTTGGAATAATGGTCGAATGGGGATGACACATATTCGTGAAAGGTTAGATCGTGGTATCGCTAATGTGCAATGGAGATTGGATTTTCCTAATACTGGGGTGCGACATTACAGTGTGACTAATTCAGATCACATTCCTCTTATTCTGAATCTTTTTGGAGAAGAAGTGAGGTTGGCTAAAATTTTTAAGTTTGAGAAGTTTTGGGTGAGGGAAGAAATGTGCTTTGGAGTTATTGCTGATACATGGAGGGTACCGCGGAATGGGACCTCTGCTTGGGTTCTTTTTTCAAAAATAAGAGCTATTAGGGAGGCTCTTAGGAAGTGGAACCGCACTACGTTTGGGGATATTCATGTTGCTTTGCAAAATGTGAAAGAGCAATTAAGTATATGTCAACAAGGAGAGCCGACTTCTCAAAATTTGTGGCTAGAGAAAAGTTTGATAATGGAGTTGGATGAACAGTTGCAAAGAGAGGAAATTTTGTGGAAACAAAGGTCAAGGGTGGATTGGTTATCTGCTGGTGATTTGAATACACGATTTTTTCATGCCTCTACAGTGATCCGTCGGTGTAGAAATAAAACTGTGGAGTTAAAAGGTGATGGAAGGAGCTGGATTTCTGGAAGGCAATTAATTGGTGAAGAACTGGTGTCTTTTTATTCTGGCCTTTACTCGACAGATCATCCTTCTATACCTTCGGATTTGCAAAGTTTGGTTGAGGAGGTTATTTCCAAAGAGGACAATGATATGTTGATTCGGTTGCCCGATGCGAAGGAAATTTGGGAGATCTTAAAAGGGATGCATCCGGATAAAGCACCGGGACTGGATGGAATGATGGTGTTTTTATTTCGTCAATATTGGGATATTGTGGGACATGATGTCATTGCTATGGTGCAGGAGTTCTTTTCTTCGGGCTGGTTATTGCCCTAAATTAATCACACTAATTTAGTGTTGATTCCGAAGGTGGAGAATCCTTCCTTGGTGGGGCAATTTCGACCAATTAGCTTATGCAACGTCATCTACAAGATTATTTCAAAGATTTTGACCGAAAGACTTAAGGTAGTGTTACCAAAGGTAATATCTCCTTATCAACTTGCTTTTGTTCAAGGTCGCTTGATCCAAGATAACTAACTATATAGTGGCTGCTGAAGTTTTTAATGGGATGAATCATAAGCGAGGTCGAGGTGGGTGGATGGCAATTAAGGCCGATATGGAGAAAACTTATGACCGGGTAGAATGGCCGTTCCTTATTCTAATTTTGAAGAAGTTTGGATTTCATCCAATATGGATTAATTGGATAAAGCAATGTCTTTCTACCTCTAGTTTTTCGATTTTGATCAATGGGAGTCCTTTTGGGCATTTTTCTCCTTCACGTGGTTTACGCCAAGTAGATCCGCTTTCACCGTTGCTATTTTTGATTTGTTCATAAATACTCTCTCGGCTTATTCTTAGAGAGGAAGCTGCTGGTCACATCCGAGGCATTAAAGTGGGAAGGAGGGCACCGATTATATCACAGTTACTCTTTGCGGACGATTTACTTCTTTTTTCCAAAGCTAGTACGAGGGATGCTCAAGCTTTGGATAGATGTTTGGAGTTGTATATGAGTTAGTCTAGGCAGAAAATTAATAGGGCAAAATCTACTATTCATTTCAGCAGAAATTTTTAGGGGGCTACTGCTTTACCCATTTGTGATTTTCTACATCTAAAGAAAATGTCAACCAAGGCCAAACACCTTGGGCTTCCGTTGATTTTTCCCAGATCCAAATATTTGGCGCTAAAAGACTTGAAAGATAGGTTGTTTGACAAGTTAGAGGGATGGAGAGCAAAGTTGTTATCCCAAGCTGGTAGAGGGATGTTAATCAGAAGTGTGGCAACACCTATCTTAGCTTACTCACTGGGTTTTTTGTCCTTGCCGAAGAATTGGTGTGTGGAAATTGATCGGGGCTTTAAGAAGTTTTGGTGGGGACATAACATTGACAAGGTCCATTCTTTGTCACTAAAATCTTGGAGCACGATGTGTGTTCCCAAATCTGAAGGTGGTATGGGTTTCCGGGCTGTTCATGATTTTAATCAAGCTTTAATCACTAAATTAGCTTGGTATGTGGCCATTGATTCGCAAACTTATGGGTTCAAACGTTGAAAGGTAAATACTTACAGCATATGGATTTTTGGGATGTTGAATGGCAACCGAATGTCTCTTGGGTGTGGAGAGGAATATTGAAGATGCTATCTAATTTACAGAGGGGTCTATGTTGGAAGGTCAGTAGTGGGGAGCATATTTCTATCTGGCAGGACCCTTGGGTTCCAATGCTTGCAGGTTTTAAACCTATGCCTAATCGTGAGTTGGGGGCTGCTGGGATTGTTTCCAAGGTGGCCGATCTTATTGATCCTAATACTAGACAATGGAATAGATCTCTTCTTTGGAGAATTTTCTCACCCGAGCATGCTGAAGCTATAACCAAGATTCCATTAAGTGGGGAAGCTCGGGAGGATCACTTCATCTGGACTTTGGAGAAATCTGGGAAGTACACTGTAAAATCCATGTATCAGGAGGTGCTGCGGCAGAAAAGTGTTCCTTTCTCTCCTGTGGAGTTGAAATGGTGGGGGAAACTATGGAAATTACATGTGCATGAGCGATTGAAAGTGAGTTTGTGGAAATTGCTATGGGCTGTCATACCGACTAAGACTGCCATTGCTGAACGACTGGGTGGTCGGGAGGCTGAAGAATTAAAATGTGTTCTTTGCAATAAGGATGTGGAATCAACACATCACTTGTTACTTGGCTGTATGGTGAGTAGGATTGTATGGAGTCAATCTCCATGGGCTCTGGATATTAATGTATTTATGGATAAACCCTTGACAGATTGGTTGAAGATTATCATTGACCCTTCCCTCTTACCCGAATTACCTGCTGTGGACTATCACCGATTCCAATTGTATGCTTTGATTACTTGGGATCTGATCTGGTGGACTAGGAATCAAATAATTCATCATGCTGCTACGTTGGATGTGTTGAAATTGGTTACTAAGGTGTATAGAGTTTGTGAAGAACATATGGCTGCATGGCATCATGAGAAGGTTGCTTCTCTGCCATCTCGCTGGGCTCCACCTATGGAAGGGCAATTTAAAGTAAACTTTGATGTTGCAGTGAGAGAGGAGTTTTCGGTTGGGCTGCCGTGATTAAAAATCATGCTGGACAGATTGTAGGTGCTTGCGTTGAATGTATTTCCATTGTGGATCCTGAGGACGGAGAATTTCAAGCTGCTCAACTGGGTCTTGGAGAGGCTATCAAATGTGGTCTTACACAATAATTGTCGAGGGGGATTCGCTTCTTGCTATTGAAGCTATATGGTTTTTTCCCAAGCAACGGAATTGGAGATGCCATGAGCGTATAGGGATATTGTTAGAAATTTAGAATGGCATCTGGTTTTGATTCTTGTTCTTTTTCTTTTGTTTATCGTGGTGCTAATGAGAAAGCGCACCTCCTTGCTCGATAGGCTGCCTCCGTGATTATGTCTGGAGGCCACCCCGATGTTCATGAGCATTTTCCGGACCTTTGCTGGATTTATGCTGGGACTGACTCCCCTAGTTTGTTTGAGCTTTCTTAATAAAGGTAATCATAGTGTTGAAAAAAAAAAAAAAAAAAAAAAGCCAAGATAACTCTTTTTCTGCTTATATACACCAAAAATTTCTCATGTTGAAATCCAAGCTTGTTCGAATTGAAATTATTTCCATCAACAAGGTGCAACAGACCCTCGAGGGTTTTGAGAGTTACGAATAATCCTTACAATGAAACAAAAAATCGTCACTCGCGGTTTTAGTCATAAACCGCAAGCATGATATTTTTACAATATTGCTCAAATATCATTTCATATGATATCTCATGTAAAATAAGTACTAATAACAATTATGCATGTGACATCAATATTTATTACTATAATCAAATCACCTCAGTTCTTTTTATCTCAAAGTTTTTTCACATCAGGCACGGGCTCTTTAGTGGGTCAATACCATTGCTTTACAACAAGGTACTCTTTTCAGTAACCGCTCCTTTTTCTGTACACAAGACTACTTGCTCACCTTCTCTACGAAATCCTTTATTTTGAAAGCATCACTGTTCATCTTAGTAACAAGACCCTGGTCAGAGATTAAAGTTATCAGCAGCTATATAATTGACCGAGTTCGATTATTTCCTAAATAAAAATTCACAAAGATGCATGTCACACACAAACACCGCACCAGAGAGAAGAGGGAGAGAGGGACAGACCTTTTCTGTGATGATACCAGATATCAGATTAGCAGGGGTAACATCAAAAGCTGGGTTCCAAACAGAGACTCCAGATGCAGCAACTTGTTCCCCAAGTCCTCCCCGTGTGTGTGTTAATTCCTTTTGGGATCTTTCCTCTATAACAATCTCTTGTCCCGAAGAAAGGGATAAATCAACGGATGTCAGAGGTGCAGCCACGTAGAATGGAATGTTGTGATTCATTGCACACAAGGCAAGACTATAGGTTCCAATCTTGTTAGCAGTATCACCTGCATATAGATTAAAAGACATCAGTTAAACATACTTCCTCCAATCTAAAGACAAAGAGCAGTTGAACGATCAACCACATTGAATTGCCGAATTACCATTCGCAGCCACACGATCAGCTCCAACAATGACAGCATCCACTCGTCCCTCCCTCATCAATGCAGCGGCAGCTGAATCTGCTACAAGAGTAGCAGGAATGTTATCATGCACCAGTTCAAAAGCTGTGAGTCTGGATCCCTGGAGATTGGGAAAGAAATAAACATATGAACTTCGAGACAAGTAGGTGCGTTAATTAATTCACTTTTTTTCTTCATGACCTACCCTTTATAGCAGAGATCAATTTGTTTCACTAAGTCATATTGCGATAATAAGTTCAGACACAAGAAAAATCCTCACCAATACTTTGACACAGCCCTTGTTCACACGACCATTATTGAATCCCACCAAACTTTCCCTCTATTCAGGGAAGACTTATCTCTCTTTGATTTAAAATGTAAGTCATTTATAAGCACTTGTAGCTTCTTAATATTGAAAAACAAAATCGCTGTGCTTATTAGTTTGAAACAGATTGCTACTTGTAGAAAAACCAATCAAAATCTGTGCATTACAATCATGTCCTTTCATCCTAAGGACCCATTCTCTAGGATGTAAGATTTCCACGAATATTTTCCTTTCACTAAGCAATAACTGCATTTCCATACGCACAATAATCTGTGATTGACCACCTCAGCTAAGATCCATAGTCCCTGTTTTCTCAACGCTTGTCGCTAAACAATTACCTGAAGGATCAACCTGTAAGCCTAATGGTGGTGACTATCTTTCAATCTGGCTAATTTTCTTAATAGATCATGGCAATAACCCAAATTGCTACACTTCCAGAAATTTTCAAGAATGTATTTGGACATTCCGACAGTGCAATTCTTTCAAAGGCAGATTACTTTGCCAAGTTTGTGATGGACAGATGAAATGTGGAAATCACTCGTGATGTGTGTATTTAATTACTTCTATATAATGTGATTTAGGAATTGTATATGATATTCTCCAGGGTTACTTCTTGAATTAGAGCGCTCTTTGTGGAAGTATATTAAACAGAATCCACATAGGAATATTTTGGCTTGCGGAATGAGTTTTCTTGAGGCTCAAAATTTGCTCTAGCCTTTAGGACGACAATCAGATTCAGCTTCACCCATAATTTTTCTTTGTGAGTTTCTCAACTTGCTGGTTCATTCTATCTCTCTCCTTGAGAATAAAAAGAGTTTTTTAGGGTTAACACATGCACTAGCCTTTCCCTTGTTGTTACACAGTCATGAAAAGGAAGATCCTTCAGTGGAGACTAATAAGACTGTAAAAAACTAGAACCAAAAACTAAGCCATCACCTGATTGAATGGACGGGTTTCAGTGCAATATGCCCTTTCTAACAATCCTTCAGCATGAACAGCACGGATCACACCCAAGGCAGTACCATATCCAGCCGTTGCAAGACTGGCAAAACAAGATGAAATCACAGTCAGAAAAGCACAATATACTGACTACAAGAAAAAGAAAAGTGAGATATGGAGAGAGTTATGAGGTTAACAACATAAGAAGAAGGAAGATGGATTACCTGCCAGTGTTGCAATGAGTCAAAATTGAAAGACTCTTAGAGTTCTTCAGCTGGTGACAAAGGAAACTAGCCCCATAAGACCCAATCGCTTTATTGCAAGCAACATCATCCCTAAGCATAATTTCGGCAGCCTCAATATAAGCCTATTAAATCAAAACAGATGAAAAATTATGGAACATTAGTAACAAGGACGGCTTCAAGTTCCAATCACACTAGCTAAAAATACATGACAAAGCAATCAGAAAGTAGCTATTTCAGGCTTCATCTACTATGTATCTAAAGCAATCCTTGGTAGATCTAAGGCCAGTTACTAGCAAATAAATAGCTCAACCTGAAAAATGCTCTGGGCCTCTGAAGCAGTAGCAGCAGCATTTGAGATAACTTCTTTGAGTTTCATAGCAGCATCAGAGAGGTTTACTGCAGTCGGGCGGCTGAAGAAGCAGGAAAGTGATCAGTTATTGCTCACATTGCAAAAGCAACTGCTAATTACAAACCCAATAGCCTCAAGCAGACAATCAAGTTCGACAACACAAAGCTGCAGCTGACAAGATTACATTGATCAACAACTACATGAACAGAAAAATTTAGAACAGTTACTTCTGGTTACTTATCACAAACAAGCTAGGCATCAGATGCACAACCAAATACCTCGAAACAAGGTATTCCAACTTCTTGTTAAGAAAGGAAACAGCATCATCAGATGTCCCCTCAAAAGCCTCTAAATTGGATACTTCTACTGCCAGGGAGAGGGCTGCTGCAATAGCGATAGCAGGTGCACCCCGGACCACCATATCTCTTATTGCTGACCTGAGAAGTTAAGCAAGATATTGGCCACGTTTTCAAATATTCTGGTGAACTTGCATAATATGGCAAAAAAAAAAATGCAAACAGATTATGTAAAGAGAGGTATCAAGAGGAGCATGAACCTGGCAGACAGTGTTCTCTAAAATCACAATGTTGATCGTGATTTAATTTTAATTTTTAGTAATGATAGAACAGTTGGGCTATAGTTCCTCATCTAACGGTTTTGATAATTCAATAAATACTACAACCAATGTCCCTACTCCCTATTACAACAGTCAAGCTGAGGAAACCATTGTGCATATGGAACTAGGTTAGTTCCAAGTAAATCTTCAAAGGAACTGCCTAGGTTTGTCAATTTTTCTCAACAGAAAAAACAATAGATTAACATTATAAGTCGACCTTATAAAAGGGCAAATTAAAGCATAAATCATAACATAAGCTACCACAACTTAAGATACCCTTTGCATTTGGGCACAAAAATCTTCCATAACATATCGTCAATATATTTCTCATCTTTCAGGAGGGTAATCATATTCGAATTAGTGTACTAGCGACATTCAGAGCTCAAGTGTTGAAGACAACATATGAAAATGTCAAATGATGCGTTGAGGAATTATGACAAGAGCTACAACTCATTACCATCCATCCGTTGCATTCCGGATATCCACGTATGTAGTTTCCAGAGGGAGCTTTCTCTGTTCAACAACAAGATTTAGCAAAAACAAAAAAATAAACTGCAAGGTTCTTTTATCACTCTGCGGATTAAAGCTCGTAGAGATGTGCAATAGAAGAAGGCAGCACAGACCCAAAACTTGTAATCTTCAAATATTCCATATTTAAAAGGCCCTCCACGAAACCGCATATGGTCCTAAGTTTCAATTTGTTAAACACACTTTCAGGTCAATTTTTAGAAGCCATAGCGACGAACCGAAGTTCACATTCGGCCTTGAAGGGCTTTTATCTTTTATTTTTTCTTTTCCTCCTATCTCTTTTGTTCCCCTTTCACATAATTCAGAAACTCCATTATGATTTCCAACCAAAGAGCACGAGTTTTTTTTTTCCTTCTGTCCCACCGGAAACGAAAACAAAACACAGATGACAGAACAGAAGCGTTATTGACAAGCAAAAAATCCTTCACGTTAATTTTCCTCAGAGAGAGAGAGAGAGACCTGATCGAGTAGCCGAAGCGAGCCACGATTGTAGCAAATAGATTGGAGAGATTTGTCGTCTTCCATAGAGAATAACCGATTCGGACTTCGCTACGAATCTTCCCACTACCGCACTGTAAATTAACAAGTAAACCCGGCTATGTGGCTAGAATTTTGCACTGCTGGGGATCTCAGTAGGAGAAGAAGAATGAGAAGCTAGAGAGTAGAGAGGGCTGAGGAGATTCTGAGTTACCTGCCTACTGGAGATGATGGAAGAGTTGCCTCTGCTCTGTTCCTCTCTCATCCCCTATTATTCTTTTTTTCTCTTTTTCAGCAAACGATCCCTTCCCTTTTTATTCGTTATTTTTTTTCTTTTTTGTTTCTAAATACCCTTTTTATTCGTAATCACTGTCGCGAGTACTGTCGCGAGTAGATTACAAATACGAGACGAACGGAATCCAGAGCTTTTACGGAATACTTTTTCATGTTTTTGTGACTTTGTCGCGGGTCCTATATTCGAAACAAACGGAATCCGTAGCTTTAGGCTTTGGCGCACAGTAGAATAATAATCCGAACCGCATAAGTAAATTGTAACGGGGCATAACTTAAAAAAAAAAAATTGTAACGGGGCATAAAAAAAAAGGTGAATTTTGGATCTTCTTTTTTCTAACAAGATTTTTAATGAAATTGTGAATATTTAGGTAGATTGAAGTTTTATAAGTTTTTGTATAAATGTTGTTGAAAAGTTTTAAAGATATTTAATTTTTATTGAAGTTTGTAAAAAGACGTAAAGAGATAATTTAATATAATTGTTTAATAAGAAAGTATTGGAGTTAGGTGGAAAAATATAGAGACAGAAAATTTGTTATAATTTTTTTTTAAAAGGTATTAGAATTTGTTTGAAAAATTATTGAAGTTTGTGTAAAAGATATTGGTGTTTGTGTATGATTTTTTGAGACTTTGAATATTCATTTTGTAAATTTTGTTGAATATATTGTATTCTAGAATACTTTTGTAAACGAACATGTACAGTATTTGTAAAAAGAAATTTTTGACAAACATAATTAAATTAAGAGAAATTCAATTTTTTATCACTGAGTTTTACCCTATTTTACAAATTACTCACAAGGATTCAATTTTTAAAAAAATTTCAATCACTAAATTATGCCCCTTGTAATGAATTAGTCCTTCCTTCTGTTGACCGTTGTTTTGACTAATGGAATTGTGAACACGTCAGCAACCTTCGTCATGTCATTTGCATTTTCTATGCCACTCTTCTCCCTTAGCATTGACGTCTAAAACGACCCACAATATTTCAGTGATTTCACTTAACTAACTAAAGTGTACCGTTTTGACTTTCACGATTCCTTTCTCCAAGTCCCCATGGTCAAGTCACTTGAATCCTCCTCCTCCTCATCTTTCGTTCGATGTCTCAAGGAATACACTCTGGGCTCGCTGGTCCATGAAAAGGATTGTAAGCTATAGTTAGGGATGTTCAAGAAGCTTGTGTCTATGATAGTAAAATACTTCTCACATATGAAATTTACATTTTTTAATGCAGAATATGTTCTTCCCAAGTTGTATGCGAAGATGCAGTATTGTGTTTCTTGTGCAATCCACTCCCACATTGTGAGGGTTTGCTCTCGCACTAATAGGAGGAACTATGAGTCTCCATAGCACTCACGAACTCGTTGGTCAGTGAAAAGGGTCAAATATACTTACTGGCAGTAACGGGGGACTTGTTGTGTACTGGTAGGGGTGGTTATCGGTATTAATTCCGGCTCCAGCTCTAGTAATAACCAGATGCTTAAATAGGCATCCGGTTCCAGTCCGGCAGCTACCGGAATTCCGACAATCCTGATACTGGATGCTAGAATTCCGGCAGCTAAATATAGGCTAATTTTGGGCCAAAAATTTCAATTTTTCGGGCTTTTGATTATGTACTTATTAGTTACTATACAATTGGCCTTAGACTTGATTTTTTAGGCAGATTTTAAAAAATGGATGTTGGATCCAAAATGACAAAATTTAATTGAATGTTGATCCAATACTTTTTTATTCATTTACATATTACAATTCTATAATTGTTTCAATTGCATTAAATTAATAAATTACATACATACACTAACGAAAGAAAAATGATACAAAATTGTAAATAACAAATTTACAAATTACAAATAAACATATAAATAAAATCTACAAATAATACAAATTTACATTCTGAAAAAAAAAATCCACAAATATTACAAATTGGATAGTTGAATTGAATGGAATAAAATGTTGGCCATTTAATCAAAACATCACTGCCATATGATTATGGTAGTGTTAGTTTTGTATGGCCTTTTTATTTATGCCTATAATATTTAATGACCAACTACAAAAGATTGGTCACTAATGACTAAACTAATTTAAATTTTAACTAATGCATAACATAACACCTAATTGATTACTTTCCATTTTCCAAAACAATGAAACATCACCATATCAAAATGATCAACTTTACAAAATAATAAAAATTATGACATATATGCACAACACCATGTCCATCATTAAAAAAAATCCAAATCCAAAAAATAATTGTTTATGTTTATTGATACTTATAGTTAAATAAAGAACAAAATACAACACACCCCCAAAATCTAAATTACTAATTACCAATCAATCCCATTATCTAAGATTCTAAGTCTAACAATTATTAATCTAATATTATGGGCATTTTCCATGAAAGCAAAAAACAATACACTAATATTGTATTTTGTAAACTACAGAATAATATTCATATTCATATTGTCTAAAGTATAGAATAATAAAACCTATACTCTAATAGTCATATTGTATTTTGTAACAATTAAAATGAAAAACAATACCTCCCTCTAATCGTCTACATCAAGAGTCACGCTATCCGTGTTGGAGACCGAGATAATAGACATCAGTTGTGTAGAGTTATTAGTCATGTCTGGAAACAAAGAGTATTTAGAAAAAAGAACATTTTAAAAAAACATGTAACAATTAAAATGAACTAAACAAAGAAAGTATTACCTTTTTCACATTATAACTTTCCAAATATTCTGTTCCATCACCAATCTCAGGTTCACGTTCAGCATCTTCATAAATGTCCACAGATTGCAACCAATTCTGAGCACATATAAGACCCTCCACCCTTCAAAAAGCATCTAATACACGTCCTCCTATGCTGAAAACCGACTCATATGGCACGGTTGTAATAGGGATGACAAGTACATCTCGAGCAATCCGAGCAAGTATAGGGAACTTAAATTGATTCACTTTCCACCAAGCCAGAATATCAAAATCCTCGATCTTAGGTTGAGGAGACTCCATCAAATATCTATCAACCTCAATGTGGTTTCTATGACATCATCCTCCTCTATGAAAGACATATATTCATTCTACATGCGTTCTTCTGTACCACTTGTACCAGAACTAGAACCACCAGCTTCACTTGTTGTCCCTTGACGCCTTGAAGTATTATCATAACAAAAAACAACATTATACTCCATAAACAATCGATCCAATGTACTTATAACCAAATCACTCATCGCTCGACCCTCCTCCTTGCCCAATGTCTTAGAGAACCAAAAACGCAACCAACCCAACTTCAATTGGGGATCAAGTGTTGCTGCCACAAACAATAGTCTATTCACATATTTCAGATTATACCAATATTTATCATATTTTACTTGCATCCTCATCGCCATATCCACCAACGATGCATCTTCACTTCGAGCAAACTCCTTTAATTGGTTGTGAATCAAAGCCAACTGCGTATAAAACAAGTTTGCAGTAACAGTCTTCGAAGTAGATATCTTCAATGTGACATCATAAAACAACTTCAAAAGTTTATAAAATGCCTCACACGCACCCAATCTCTGTAATTGGAGGCCCAAACCCATTCTTCCCATGCCCGTCATCAGTTAAGAAATCTAAAAACCCCAACCTATCATCGAAAGCCAACATATCACCAAACACAACTTCATACTTTGTTGCAAACTCCAACATAATATACGTTAAATTTCACCTTGTAGGTACCACCATTTTCTAAAAAACTCCAACATAATATACGTCAAATTGATTTAATCTCTTTAATGAAAAGTCTTATAAAATCTCCTTGAGATTAGCATTTCATATTCAAACTCCGGGGGCAGTTGGGATTTTAGGGAAATCCTAATGGGATTGGTGGTGGCGGTGTCCTCATCAACATGGATGGGGAAACCGCTGCCACTGTTTTCTTATTTTTTTTAATAATATTTTACAGAAACGACTACGCACCGCACCAAAATCTCAACCACTCAGCCGCCTCTTTCTCCCTAACTCTGTCTCTCTCTTCCAACCCAAAAGTGGGCCGGTTAATTGGGAATCGCTTCCTGGTAATTGCACTGCCAAACTGGGTCTCAATAAAAGCAACAAAAGTTTGGAAAACAAAAAACACGTCAGCTTTAGAGCGAAGAAAATATACTCAAGTGAACTGACTATAGTCATCGATAAACGTCACAAAATATCGATACTGACCATGTGAAATAATAGGATCACACCCAAACATCAGTATGAACAAGCTTAAAACAAATAGAAGCACAACTACCAGGCACAGGAAAAGGTAAAGTCTTACCTTTTCCAAGTCGACAAGTGGCGCAATCAAAAGAGACATCAAAAGAAAAAAACAAATATTTATTTCCTAATGAACCATGTTGCAAAAGATGTTTCAAGACAACATAATTGGGACGACCCAATTTCTTTTCCTAGACCTCATATTGGCAATAGCCATACAAACAAGAGAAACAACATTAGGAATAGAAAATTGTAAAGGAAACAAATATCCCACTTTAGGTTCCTTCACAATCACCATCCTTGACACTTGATCCTGCATAAGACATTCACCACAAGAAAAATGAACATTATAGTTATTATCCACCAATTGTTCCAACAAAAATTAAACTAGTAGATAATCTAGGAGAGACAAAAATATTGTGGAATAAAGATCCCAAGTTACCAACAATAGTAATATGAAGAGTACTATCATCGACAATCCGAATATGTTGTTCACCCCCATACTTACGAACACCATGGAGACCCATACACTCCTTGTCATATGATTTGAGGCACCTTAATCAACAATCCAAGAAGAAATGGGGCTTGTACTTGTACCTTGCAGGCTTAAAGCAGTGAAGACAGACACAATCATTTTATTGTACTATGGTTAGTGTGAGAACGGATGAATCGATGCTTACTGTGGATGGTGCAATAGAAGAAGATGACTGAACATCAGCTTGAAAAGCTTGAGATTGACGATTTTGTGGCTGCACTCGACAATACTTAATGAAATGACCTTCCTTTTTGCAGTAGTTACAAACTTCCTTAGGACAATTACGAGCAAAGTGGCCATACCCATTGCATCTGAAACACTAGAGCTTATCCCTCCCTATCCCTTGTGTTGCATAAGTGATATTAATAGCCGCAAAATGAACCGTCTCGAGAGTCATACCCATCTGAGTGGCTAAATGAATTTCTTCAAGCGATAAATCTTCCAAACAATTACCCAAAGAAGGAACCGGATCACGATTCAATAATCTTGCTCATATAATCTCAAATTGAGGCCAAAGCTTCATTAAAAATTGATCTCATTGACACTCTACATGAATTGCCTGAAGAGCTGCTGGTGCCACTGATAGCCCCTAAAGTCTACCACAAGTGCATGGGTCGTGACAAGTAAAATAGGGCAAAAAGAGTATCGTTTCCACAAGGAGGAGATTCAAGTACCAATTTATAAAATTTCCAATATTATTTAGACAATCCCAAATTGATGTGAAAGATTGCAAATTCTTAAACTAAAAATCAAATATTAAAGATTTCTAGGGCTTGGATTTCATCAATTGAATTCTTTTAATGAGTTTAAATATAATTACTTGCATTAATATTTTGTTAATCACATGACCGAATTCTTTTTTATGTGATATCCTCTTTTAAGGTATAACACCTATACCTATATTAATTTTGTGTCTACATTCGTGATCACAGAAATTAATAAAGATTCATTATACTTTGTGGAATTGTTGGATATAGGTCACAAGGGTGTGTAGTTATTTCTAAATTACACTACCGATATTTGATGAATTCACAAACTAATATAAACTTCAACTTTCACTTCATTCAATATCTTAAGCATGCAATTCATGGCCAGTAAATTGCAAGAATGAAAACCAAAATCATCAAATTGCAATTAACAAACTATCTTCATTATATCCATACTCAAAGCATTTAAACAATCCTTATTAAAATCAAACACAACATCCTTATTTAATAGATTACAAAGAGGTTTAGAAATTTAGAAAAATCCTTAATAGAACACCGGTAAAATCCTGCATGACCAAGGAAAATTCTAACTCCCTTAACATTGGTGGGTGATAACAATTTTTCAATGATTTCTATTTTTGCTCGGTCCACCTCAATACCTCTTGCTAAAATTATGTGGCCTAAAACAATACTTTCCTGCACCATAAAATGAAATTTCTCCCAATTCAAGATCAAATTAGTTTCCTCACAACGTTGCAAAACTCGAGACAAGTTGTCTAAACAACAATTAAAAGAAGATCCAAAAATAGAAAAATCATCCGTGAAAACCTCCATGATCTTTTCAACAAAATCAGAAAAAATAGCCATCATGTAACGTTGGAATGTAGCAGGTGCATTGCACAAACTAAAAGCCATCCTACGAAAGGCAAAATTACCATAAGGACAAGTGAAGGTGGTCTTTTCTTGGTCTTCAGGGTATATAAAAATCTGGTTATACCCTGAATAACCATATAGAAAACAATAATATGCATACCCAGCAAGTCTTTCAAGCACCTGATCAAGAAAAGGTAAAGAAAAATGATCCTTACGGGTAACACTATTAAGTTTCTTATAATCTATGCAGACTCTCCACCCAGTTACTGTCCTAGTGGGAATTAATTCATTATTTCATTATGCACCACAATCATCCCACTTTTTTTAGGTACTACTTGCACTAGACTAATCCATGAACTATCAGATATAAGATAAATAATCCCTACATCTAACCATTTAAGAACTTCAGCCCTAACGACTTCTTTCATGTTAGGATTTAACCATCTCTGATTTTCAATAACATGTTTATGGTTATCCTCCATTAAAATTCTATGCCTACACAATGAATGGCTAATTCCTCTAAGGTCTGATATAGTCCATCCTATAGCCTTTTTCTCATTCTCAAAATATGCATCAATTTGTCCAATTGATCATCTGACAAAGAAGCACTCACAATTACAGGCAACGTATTATTCTCACCTAAAAAGGCATACCTGAGATGTGAGGTTAATGGTTTTAACTCTAGAACTGGTGCTTGCACGTTAGAAGGAGAAGGAAGTTACTTACCTTTGTGATGTAAACCTTGCCAAGAATAACGAGACCCAACAACGAAAGGGAACCCAAGATCGTTCTAGGACTGATTCGAATGGAAGACCTCGACCCGTTGTTTAGGAAAACAAGAACCTCGGTATAAGGAAGACGCCACAAACGGTGATGGAAATTCCATTTGATAAGTCAAGTTGAACGCCACGGGAAATCCGATAAGTTTGAGTAGTTCTTCAAAGAACCAAAGAGAATAAATCCTCACAATTTTGATTAATCAATGTCTCCGAATTACAAAGCAAAGCTCCTATTTAAAGGGCTAAACATTACAAGGAAAAATAACCCTAACATGGAAACCTAATTAAACCCGAAATAAGATAAGGAAATAATTCCTACACGCCTAAAAACACACAAAGCAATTAAGGAAATAATGCCTTGCTTGCCTAACAAAGATGTGGACGCCTAAAATAAAGAGCTCAATAAAGAAAAAAAGTGCTGGACGTCCAAAAGAAGTGCAAGCCATAAAAGGAAGGATTTTTGGCGCCTAGAATAGAGATCCTTCTAGAAGAGCCCCAAAAATATTTCTTTCCAACTTGAAGCTGATTTGGGCGCTAGAATAGAGATCCTTCTAGAACTTGAATCAAAGTGACCATTCTTTGTGGCCCACGTGGATCATGTTCAATGGGCTTCCACGAATTGCTTGAGCCCATAACTCTTGAACAAGTCCGTTGAGTACATTCTTGAACTTCTTTGCCCGTGCTCTCGTAACCGGCCCAATTGGTACTTGAACGAGATCTTTCGAAACGGTGTCTTGATCTCCATCACTTTGCCTTGATCCTCAAAAAGAATACCTCTCTGTTTCAGCTTAGAACATGTAGCCTCTAATGCATAGGCCATTTCTGAAACCTCCAATTTATCATCTTTACTTATCCCTGCACTCACTAAACAAGTCTCAAGAGGTTCTTTAGTATTTTCAGCCCTAAAAACCTCTCTAGTCGACTCATCTATAACATCAACTCGAAAAACATGATTAGTGAAAGAAGGATATTTAGCAACTTCAAATAAATTAACCTCTACCTCTTCTTCGCCAACCTTCAAAGTCAACCTACCATTTTAACATCTATGACAGCTCCAGCTATGGCTAAAAAGGGCCGGCCTAAAATAATAGGGGTCTTGATGTCTTCTTCCATTTTCAATACAATAAAATCAACTGAAATGATAAACTTCTTTACCTTGATCAACACATTCTCAAGAACACCCACAAGATATTTTACTGATCAGTCAGCTAATTGCAAAGAGATGGTAGTAGGCTTCAACTCCTTTAATCCAAGCTTCCTAGATACAGATAAAGGCATTAGTGAAACACTAGCACCTAAATCACATAAAGCTTTAGAAAAATTAACATCTCCTATAGTACAAGGAATAGAAAAACTCCCTGGATCTCTTAGTTTTGGTGGAAGCTTATTTTGAATAATGGCACTACATCCCTCCGTCAAAGCAATTGTCTCGAAATCCTCCAATGTTCTCTTCATCGACATGATCTCCTTTAGGAACTTTGTATACGCAGGAATTTGTGCTAAAGCATCTGTAAAAGGAATATTAATGTGAAGTTGCCTAAACACTTTCAAAAATTTCTCAAATTGTTGATTAATTTTATTTTGCTTAAGCCTTTGAGGAAATGAAATTGGAAGAACATAAGGTTCGACTGGTGGTAATAGGGATGATATCTTGGCTAGGTCCTCAACTTCTTCACAGACTTTCTTGCTCAACTCTTCATGGTCTACTTCAACACCAACTACAGTCTCACCGCTTACCTGACCAAGTTGCTTACCATTTTTTAAGGTGACTGCCTTGTAATGCTCTTTCAGATTGACTTCTATCTTACTAAGCAAATTGCCCTGTCCACGAGAATTAATGGAATTGGCTAATTGCCCCAATTGCACTACCACATTTTTGTTGGAACTTGCCAACTGGTCAACTTTTGATTCCAGTCTCTCAAATCTCTTTGAACTGTATTGGCTAACTTCTTAATAGCTATCTCCCAAGGCTGCTTACTTTCTGGTTGAGATGGTCTTGGCTGGAAGCCAGGAGGATGGAAAGGTGTTGAATTACTACCCTCGTTACCTTGATCTTTCCATGAAAAGTTGGGATGATTCCTCCAGCCTGGGTTGTATGTGTTGGAATAAGGGTTGTTTTGCTACTGAGGCTGCCTGTTAAAATTAGAAACAAATTGAGCTTGCTCTACTTGCATACGATCAGAACTCATGTGAGCTCCTCCATAGCAATCACAGCTTAATACAAGACTTGAAATAGAATTCACGTTACCAAGCTTACCGAACATTTTTACTAGAGAATTAACCTTGGCATTCAACATGTTTATGCCATCTACATCATATATACCTGAAACTTTTTTAGGCATATCTCTTTCATTAGACCACTGATAATTGTTAAAGGTCATTTCTTCTAACAACTGGTATGCCTCTTCGGTTGACTTACTTATTAATGTACCTCCTGCAGCTGCATCTATGGTAATCCTGACTGAATGTGTTAATCCATTATAGAAAGTTTGTACAATCAGCCAATCAGGAAGACCATGATGTAGACATTTCCTTTGCAAATCTTTAAACCTCCCAGACTTCATACAAAGATTCACCATCAAATTGAAAAAAGCTAATAATATCATTTCGAAGTTTGGCAATCTTACCTAGGGGGAAAAATACTTACTCATAAAAGCTTGTAATAAAGCATTCAAGTGGTGAAAGAGTTAGGCGTGTTGGAATTCAACTAGGCCTTGGCTTTATCCTTTAGAGAAAATGGAAAAAGTCGAAGCCAAATAACATCATCACTAACTCCATTCATCTTAATTGTATCACAAATCTCCAAGAAATTAGCAAGGTGTGCATGTGGGTCCTCAAAGATCTTCCTCCAAACTGCTCTTGCTGCACCATATGGATGAGACCAGGCTTAATCTCACAGTTATTAGCATTGATTGTAGGTCTCACAATACTGGGTTGAGCTCCATTGACATTCAGCACGACATAGTCGCGTAACACCCTTTGATTCTGGTCTTCTGCCATGGCTACTGCTTGTTCTTATTGTAGCACTAGCCTTTTTTTTCTTCTTAATGCACGTAAGGTTTTTTCAATTTCTAGATAAAAACACTCAATTAGATTACAATTACGTGGCATACACTAAATAAAATAAAAAAGAAAGACAAAATAGCCTAAATTAATAAAGGAAATTATTTGTATTAATATTAAACAATCCTCCCGGCAACGGTGCCAAAAACTTGATAGTCCCTAAAGTCTACCACAAGTGCATGGGTCGTGACAAGTAAAATAGGGCAAAAAGAGTATCGTTTCCATAAGGAGGAGATTCAAGTATCAATTTATAAAATTTACTATATGATTTAGACAATCCCAAATTGATGTGAAAGATTGCAAATTCTTAACCTGAAAAATCAAATATTAAAGATTTCCAAGTCTTGGATTTCATCAATTGAATTTTTTCAATGAGTTTAAATATGATTGCTTGCATTAATATTTTGTTAATCACAATGACCAAATTCTTTTTTTTATGTGATATCCTCTTTCAAGGTATAACACCTATACCTATATTAATTCTATGTCTACTTTCGTGATCACAGAAATTAATAAAGATTCATTATGCTATGTGGAATTATTGGATATAGGTCACAAGGGTGTGTATTTATTTCTAAATTACACTGCCGATGTTTGATGAATTCACGAACTAATATTAAACTTCAACTTTGTTACTTCATTCAATATCTTAAGCATGCAATTCATGGCCAGTAAATTGCAAGAATGAAAACCAAAATCATCAAATTGCAATTAACAAATTATATTCATTACATCCATACTCAAATCATATAAAAAATTCAATGACTACGTCCTAACCCTAGAATAAGAAAACTAGCAAATCATAACTAATAAAACAATCAATTATTTTTCAAAGAAAAGTTCGAATTTAACATCCTTAATAATAATTCAAAAGCTAAAAACTAGAGAAAGAAGAAAAACTCTGAAATTGCAGAAATTCTCAGCTACGATGATATCTTCTCTCTTCTTCTAAGTAAACTTCATTAAACTTGAGAAGCAGAATCCACAGAAAGCAGCATCGATCACAGAGTTTTAATGCCTAAAAATATTATTAACTGAAAATAAAAACTCAAGAACATCAGCCCCAAACCCTTCACGTCCTCTGCCTTTTAAAGCTGCAGCACCCCTTTTTTAAAAGCCAAGTCACGTCATTTCACACGCACACACAATCTTAGATTTGTTTTCCATTTTTTTAAAATCAATTATCTTTTCGAATTTTAAAATAAGATCTGATCTTTTCAAAATTCAAAACAAATTTGTTTTTCAAATTTTAAGTCAATCATATTTTCGTATTTTAAAACAAAATGTCTTTTCAAATTTTTTAAAACAAATTCGCTTTCAATTTTGAAAATAGATTTGAAATCTGAAATTTTAGGCTAATTTTATTACCCGAATTCCAGCTGAATTTAGAGCATCAAAAAGACATAATTTGAAGTTTGATCCTCATGAAAGTTTTAGATCTCGTTCTTAGCTTTCCAACGCATCTGAGCTTGCATTTTTCTTAATTCTAGAACTCCAGATGGATGTCAAAAACGGAAACAGTGTCTGGGCTGCAGTAAACTTCTGGACAGATTCGGACTTCTCCGTTTTTTTGTAGATTTTGAACTTCAAAATGGCAGAACTGGGTTTTGACTCTTCATAAAAGTTTTAGGTTTGCATCTTAGCTTTCCAACAAGCAAAACGACACCTAAATCCGAGATCTGTAGCTCCAGTTAGAATCCAAAACCAAATAATATTCTATTTTTACTAGACAGTTCAATTAGGATTTGCTCTCTTGGCTTAGCCCGAATTTTGCTCTTCCCATCAGCTTAATTTCAACCTTATTGAATAATTAAATACCTGCAAATATCAAGAATTCCTAAGAATTAAATAAATGTAAAATAAACTTAAAATTTTAGACAAAACGAGCTATGAAACATACAAAACACTCTGAATCAAAACAATTACTACTAAGAAAATGTGTAAAATAAATTCCTACATCAGCCGCCGAGGGGAACATAGCATGAACAATGCCAGAATACTCACTCCAGAGATTAATAAAATCATAATAATATTGCTCAATAGTCAACTTACCTTGACAGTAATTTGCAAGTTCCAACTCCTAATGAAACTTCTGACCACTGATAAATGTGCTGAAAATAACCCCACCTTGCTTGAGCCGTAATAAAACACCGAAGGTTGGTCACAAGATATGGCTCAATTATTCCCAACAGACGAGATTACTTTAGCATCCTATAACTCCCATTTGACAAGTTTCTTTCTACCGTTTGGAACTTTGCCGAACTATCAATATGAGTCAAAATAAAAGTCGCCCAACAACCAAAATAATAGACAAAAAAAAAAAATCCAAATCCAAGGAAAATTTTAAATCCAACTACAGTCGGCCTAGAGAAAAATTAGATCCAACAGCATAACCCAGCTCAAAAGAAAAATAGGACCAAAGACAACAATTGGCCCTTAGAAAAACAGACCCAATAGAGAACACGACAACACTCAAAGAGAAGAATTCCAAACCCAAGTGCAAATGAAAGCCCAATAGGAGTAGGCCCAAGAAGTCAAAGCTAGACCAAAGAAAAATATACGTGCCGACAGACACTCCAAAGCAACCCACGTGAATTTCCCAAACCCCCGAGACCAAAACTCGACCCAAAGTTGTAGAGACTGTCGACAACCCCCTCCAAAGCAACTTCCCAACACCAAAAATAATAGCCGAAGGATGGCTTGCAAAACAGCTCACAAGAAGAACTTGTCTTATCGAATCCACCAAGAACGAGTGACGAAGCAACAGAGGAGTCGACCGCACCCAAGAAATCACCAAATGCGACTACCCGAGTCCACCAAGAACAAGAGCCGAATCACCAGAGGAGACGACCGCACCCCAACCACCAAAAAATTACGACAGAACACAACAACCACCACAGAAAGTGTCGAAATTTTGCCACGTATTGGTCTCACGGTGAAACTATAATGTATTGATGGTAAGCTATCAATGATAGTACTACCTGAGGAACCCGACTAAGAATACCAGATGGCTCTGTTCTTTTATTTTCTTTTGGATACTGAATGTCTTGCGGGCAATACTCATCTATACTTTATTGGACATATGACTTTATCTAACACTTGAAATGCGGGCATCCACCACCAATTCTTTCCTTGAAAGTTCCATCTTTGGTGCAATTGATGAGCAAAGGACGAAAACGCCAACACACACAGAGACTAATATTTAATGTTATTAGGCACTTTGCCTACGTCTACAGGGCAGAAAACTTTGATTTCAAGAAACTAATTTACAACTCTCAACTCAACCTCACTACAGCAACTCTCTCACACTTACTCTCACGTTGCACTTCACTTCACACTACCACCTCTCTCATTCACGTTTACAATGATTTACGGAGGAAGGAGGAGAGTGTGAAAGCAAAACAATTTGTCAAGATTTGTAGCTACGTGTAAATCTTGTTGGGCTGCTGCAGTTAATGAAGTGCACGCCTGACTCCAACATTAAATGGTGCATGCTGCAAGATTTGTCAGCTGCAAATCTTGACTTGGGTATAGAACCTACGAGCCTATAACAATTTCAATCTCCTCTATTAGAGCTTTTTTATTTTGGAAGAGTATTGTAGTATAATAAAGAATAAAGAATAAAGATAAATACATTTTTCACTCCCTATCTATCATTTTTGTCACGTTGCAACTGCAACCTATTGATTTCAAACATTTTGTACCGAAATTTATGTCAATTTTGAAGGAAATTGATCTTTGGCCTCAAAAATTACAATTGTACTCTTATAAAATGGTTATAGGGACAAAATTATCATTTTACAAGTCAAAAAATTATTTTAACCGAAAATTTTAATAGAGGGTACAAAGCGTCTGAAATCAACCGTTGATGGCAGCAATATAATAAAGATAATATATGAAAATGCAAAGCGTAAAAAACCCCTATAATTAAAAGATGGAAAGTGTATTTATCACTAAAAGAGTATCAAGAATTTTCATTTGCTTAATCTCTGAAGGGACAGAGTTTAAATGTATTCACTGCAGGCTGGGTTACAAACTCGCACTAGACAGTCTTTTTGATTCAGCAGTGAGACTTCGGCTACTTGATCTTCCAGCTTTTGCATGGGAGTGTCTTCCCCAATCGCAGTTCTTTAGTTTATGGGGAATTTTATGCAGTAGGACTTGAAGCAGGCATCAACTATGTTCCGTGGAACCCTTCGCTGTGAAGGCATGGAATGCGTTTGGATTTTTGTATCTATAGTCCTTAAGGCCAACAATTAAACAAAAAACACTGCATTAGGATGGCCATCGAAGTTTATTTGCACCTTTAGTCTTACCCCTTTAAAAAAAGAAAAGAATCCTAGCGAAACTAAGATTTTACTGTAGAAAAATTCTCAACTAAAAACGTGCATAAAGTAACCCGCTAATACTTTGTGTAGGATTTTGTGAGATAATGGGGGACATTTTGCAAGAATTGGCCTTTTCGATTCAGAAGCTCATCCAATTCTTGAGGGTGTAAAGAGACCCACGTTCAGAACATTTTTGCTTGAAGTTCTCAAAATTGAAAGCAAAGACATGGATGGACCTCTGATTGCAGAGAAGGACATCGCTGAAAGGGTTTTCGCTCTTGGACATTGGCATTGCAAAGAAGAAGGAACTGCAGTAAAGGCAGCCAAAACAATCACGTAGGGCCCAAAGATTGTCAGCAGTGGTTCATGTTTAGACTTTTTCTTTTTCTTTTCTTTTTGTCTTTTTCAAATCTATGGTCAGGCTCTCTAGAAAATGCCATCTAAAGGATGTAAAGTACTTGCTTTCCATATGAATTAGATTTTTGGGATATCTTGAGCACACAAAAATACCCGATTCCTGCCGAATTGCATTTGATATTACTTGTCTCCGCATGGAAGAAAGGTTAGCCCTACTCCAGGAAAAAACATGTATATTTCGAGCGCGTTTTGTTTCCTAATAATTTAGCACCTCAACATTTCGACTTTTATTAAAAAATTATAAAATAATATTTTTTTTTTTTTTTTTTTTTTTTTTTTTTTTTAATATTTTTTTTATTTTTTTCTTTCTTCACTTTTTCATCAAAAAAATATCTTTACTTTTTCACTAACCCCAATACCCCAACATTTCCACCACCTCAAAATTTCTACAAACAAACACCACCGTTGTTTCTAATTTAAATGAACAACCTTTAGGTTTGCCTTATCTAGAGTGTTCCTGGTTTAATTTGCTATATATGTGACATAGTTCTTCTTCCTAATGAATTTTAAGTGGCGTTGATAGGTAGGAGTGATTTTTCTTTCGAAGAGTTCTTCAAAAGTTTTTATTTCATCAACAAAATTTTTGTGTTCGTGTGGTTGGTGTTTAATATATTTTTATCAAAAGTTATTTTTAAAATTTGATAGTTTTTGAACTTGTTGAGAAATTGTCACATAGAATTTTAATTGGGGATAAATATACTTATTCACCCAGCTATTGAGTCTAAACCGGGTTTATTAGATTTTCGTGTGCATTTTCGTTTTGTTGTTTGAGGCTCTTCGCCTAAACGGGTATTATAATACAACTAGCCTTTATGGGAGCACAACGAAAGAATTACCATATATATTGCCAATGTAGACATCATGTATTCTTTGAATCTCGAGAGGAGATCTTGAATTGGGTAATCTCCAAACTCAATAAACGCTACAAGAATGATAGTCTATCGGCCTTGATCTTGAATTGGGTTCGAATTTGTCCTTAGTGCCTTAGGTCCACGTAGGATCACCTAAAATTCTTAACATGTTGTCGTGCAATGCATTTGCTAGTTGCGTTCCTATTTTGCAGTGGCAGTCACAATCGTGTTCTTTGAAGATCCACCTTACAAAAAAACACATAACAAACGATAAAATATTATATTATATTTGTAACATTTGATTCTATAGGTTCCGTAGGATGATTCTCTCTCTCTAAGTTTGTTGTTTATTGCCAGCAACAAATTAAAGATTATTGTCTTTCTTTATAATTTTTAAGCTTAATTACTATTACAGTCCCTAAAATATAATTTTGAATAAATAGATTTTTCTGATCCATGTTTTAAACATGTGAGTCTTTTTGTCTACTAAAAAGTTAACTGGCTAATGGAATACTGACATATATTTAGACTTAGAATATCGGTTTTTTGGGTCGAATAATCTAACTCGGATCACTTTTCTTTAGTCTGCTAATTTTTGGTAGATAAAATGATTTATATATCTAAAAAATAAACCATAGGAACAGGCTCATTTAAAGTTACACTCAGAGATTGATTTGTTAAAACTAAATATCACAAAACTGTATTAATAATTAAACTTAATTTTTTTTATCTCTACCTCTACAAATTAGGACTATCTAGAAACTAATCCATTAAATAAAATTCATAATCACTAATGAAGAGCCTTTTGAACACCAACCTCATTCCAACTCAAAGCGGGTAATATTTGTATACGTCCATTCATTTCTTTTTTAAAGATTCATTAATTTATAAATCGGTTCCTTAAGATTCATTTTAAAACTCTTTACATATTGACTTTCCCAATCAGGTAAATTTCTTAACTTAGCAACTTCCAAATTCAGAACCCTAATTTTTTGCAATTAAGAATTAGGAAGCTGGAATATGATAGGTTAACTTAAGAAAAAAGAAATAAAGAAGATAGTCTTCGTCTCGTTGAACATATTTTAGATGAATCTTGACTATTCGTATATTTTCCGTAACCATATCTTGACAAATGTTTTAGTCGACGTCGTTTAACCTTGGAGTTCTAATTCTCCTTAACGTGCGTTAGAAAACTCCCCAGCAGGCCATCACCGTCGTCGTCTTAAATTTAGATGTCTGAAAATTAAAGAGAACTGATTGATTACTCTGTTTGGGTCGCACCGAAAACTCCTTTTGAGCCCTGTCTCACTTCAGCTTTTGAAGGACTTTTTCCGCTCCATTTGCGTCCCTTTTCTTCTTCAGGCGGTCTCTCTCTCGCGAACTTCGGCGTCTTCGCATTCCTCCATTTCCAAACTCCGTATTTAGGCGCCATTTCGAAACTATTTGCTCCAAAATCATTAGTTTTCAGTGACTCTTCTTCTTTTTCTATATTTGGTGAATGTTTTGACTGACGATCGTGGATTTGGGCTCTGCCACCTTACACGAGGTAAAATCTCTCCCTTGGATCATCCAGGAAAAGCTGGTTTAAACATTGATGTAGTAAATAGTCCATGAATCAATTGCATTTAAGCAAAACCTTGAGTTTGTAATCGGCTTTGAATTTTTCTTGGTGGGATTTACGTTGGAGGCTAATTGATTCAAATCGTGGTTTGCTTGTCTTTCTTTTAATAATCTTTATTTGATCTGCTTTTGCATGCTAGTAAAAATGCTGGATTCATTCCGAATGTAATGGCTCAAGATGAAAATAGTTTAATAAAATGCCTTAGTCTCAATTTCTATTTTGGAACTCGTCAAAGTTAGCCATCCAATTTCTACATTCCGAGTTAATCACATCCTTGCGTAAAAGAAAAGTGCAATTTTTTGGAAGGGTTTTGATTTCGTTTCTTGATGACAAATAGGATGAAAGGAGGTTTCTACGGATTGAGGGGTAGAGAAATCTCTCTAATCACCGTCGTTTTAATGTGCTCAACCTTTCTGTTTTGGGCGTGGAAGAGAACCCCGCCTCTTAATAGCCTGGTGCCACACCAAACCCAGTTGCAGCTGTCTCCAGGTTTGCCTTCAGTTTCCTTATAAAAGTTCCTACTTTTGTTGTTTCTTGCAATTATTGTGGATGAAACAGAGGGAGCGGGTTTTTTAATGGTAATACTCTGAAGTATACTTACATAATGTGATCCTTGTGGACGAGGATTCTTCCAATAGCTTTGCTTTATATGCTACTCCTCGAACTTAGAAGCTTAAAATAGATACATTGATGGTCAACTTTGCTACTATTTGTGTTTATTCGTTTACTCTTTTTATCATATTTGCTTGCTCTGGAAATGTTCTTGCAAGTAAACCCGTTGCTACTAAATGCGGGCAAAGATCTGTCATCCTTCACAAAAATATGATTGTAAATGACCAAGAAGAAATGCATTTGGATGTAGCAGCCCCGTAACTGTTTATTTCATGTGTTTTATCCTCTATACGTGCACTGATTGGGAAGACATAGATATCAGGTTGCTTTGCTGGCTGGATACCCCGTTATCTGCTTGTTATTATCAAACTAGTTGGGCACCCCTACTTATCAAAAAAAAGTTGGGCATCCCATGGGCTCGGCTTCTAGTCATTGAAGTATTTTTTTTGCTTTAAATTCATGTTTAGAAGGGCACTGTTCTGGGAGGATTTTTTTATTTATTTTTAATTTAAAATCAGGCTGTCTTAATTACTAAACTTGAGGTTGATTGCAATCTTCTAGCATTTGGGACTTAATCTTTGTATTTGATTGTGCTTATGCAGAAATCTTTCCAAGTGTGGCAAAGGATGAAGCAAAAGGAAAACAGATCCAGGAAGCAGGAGTAGATGTCAGTGCACAAGATGATACAAGCCCAACGGAAGTAGATATCGTAGCACCAGTGGGTTCCCCATACACTAGCTCTCCTGTTAGGGGAAAAGATGATCAGAATTTCACAGCGCTCATACAAAATCACGGTAGAAGATTGTAGTTATGTTTATACATTAGCTCTCCAGTTTGTGCTTTCCGCAAACAAACTTACAGAAAACGTAGTCAAGAGAGTCTAAATTGACTAGTTTGCTCCGTGTGTGTTACTTAGGGAAGCTTTGTGTCATGTTCTCAATGTACACTTTTTGGAGTTTCCATTAAATGCTACATAATCAAGAGTACCTAACTCTAAGCAGAGAGTTATAAGAGATTTTTCATTCGCCCTGATTTTGACAATCTTTCTGTCAGGGAAGTAAAGAAAGCACTAGTGTATGCATTTGATGCAGAGGTATTGGCAATGTTATCTGAGGCATTGATATAATTGCATTATCGTTTTTTTTTATACCTTAGGATCACTATTTTTATAAACCTCGGTCATTGCATTCTACATGTATGGATTTAGGCAGTTCCGTAGCAGAAGAATCAATCACGTAATGGTCTTCTGTGCTGACATGGTTTTCATTTGCTTGTTTGTTGGAAAGAAAAGAAAATTTATGTTATTCGCCAGTATTACTGACCTCATGATTGTCTCTTTTGTCACCTTACTCCAGATTGTAACTATGCAAAAGGAAAATGGGTTCCTGATGATAACCGACCTTTATATTCTGGGTTTGGTTGTAAGCAATGGCTGTCAGGGATGTGGGCCTGCAAGTTGATGCAGCGAACAGATTTCTCCTATGAGAAGCTTCGGTGGGAGTCTAAAAGTTGTCAAATGGAAGAATTTGAAGGGTCTAAATTCTTGAGAAAGTATGTTGTGATTTTTATCAAGAAACTGCAATATATAAGTGACACTTTCCTATTCTGTTATCAGATTTAGCAGCTAATTCACTGAAGCCTTCAACCATTTTGAGGCTAGGTCCTTGGTTTTCTGCCTGGCCTGGCCACATTAATCTATGCCAGAAGGAATTAATCTATTTATGACCTTTTTCCTTGTGTATGCAACCTATGCTTGTTCAGACAAATCATTTTGAAGTATCAGGTTGTCTTGTCCTTTGATTTGAAGTGGGGCAGTATTTGGTTCAAGCTTATGCAATTGGTATCTTTATTACATTAGCCAAAACCTATTTGTTTTTGTTCATTCCTATCACACAACAAGATGGACTTTACCTAGTCTAAGAATAGACCAACTATTAAATCTGTATGGAAATTTCTTTTACCCATTTCTCTTGGTAATCTATATTAACAACTTCTTTCCAACTTCTTTCACTGTAAAGGAATCCTAGGTTCTCTATTTCCAACTTATCTAAAACAAGACTAACCCCCTCCCTACAATATGTTGTCAGTGTTACTAGTGCTGCTCTGGTTCTTAATATGCTTTTACTAAAATCACCTTGTATTTTGGATAAAAGCTGCCCAACCCTGCCAATGCACGTAATTATCACCGCCTTTACACTTGGCCTGATTGGCATGTGGCAGCAGGCAACGCGATTTTCACCCCCATCTCCTTCCACTTGTTAGCTTTCACTCATGGTCTTTATAGTTAGCTTTTCCTTTTATAGCTAGCAATCTATGACAAAGTGTTGGTTGAATTGATGTATTCAGGATGCAGAACAAAACTCTAGCTTTTGTTGGAGATTCATTGGGCAGGCAGCAGTTCCAGTCTTTAATGTGCATGATCACAGGTGGGAATGCGAGTCTTGATGTCATAGATGTGGGAAAGGAGTATGGACTGGTCCAGTCTCGTGGTGACGCTCGCCCTGGTGGCTGGGTGTATCGGTTCCTGAGCACCAATACAACCATACTCTATTACTGGTCAGCGAGCCTCTGTGACGTGGAACCCATTGATATCACAGACTCCACCACTGCTTATGCCATGCACCTTGATCGGCCGCCAGCATTCTTACGTCAATTTCTCCACAAATTTGATGTTCTAGTGCTCAACACAGGACACCATTGGAATCGAGGAAAGCTTAACGCTAACAAGTGGGTCATGCATGTTGGGGGCATGCCCAATACGGATAGGAAGTTGGCAAGGATTTGGGAGGCCAAAAATTTCACAATTCATTGTATTGTGAATTGGGTGAACTCACAGCTGACAAAATATCCAGGGTTGAAAGCCTTCTACAGGACCCTCTCACCTAGGCATTTTGTTGGCGGGGACTGGAACACGGGTGGGAGCTGTGACAATACTACCCCTATGTCAGTGGGAAAAGAAGTATCACAAGATGAGTCTAGTGATCAGAGCGCTGCAGGTGCAGTGAAGGGAACCGGTGTTAAGCTCTTGGACATAACAGCTCTTTCCCAAATTAGAGATGAGGGTCATATCTCCCGGTTCAGCAGAACCGCCAGACCAGGAGTGCAAGATTGTCTTCATTGGTGTCTACCTGGTGTTCCGGATACATGGAATGAAATCCTTTTTGCACAAATTTAGTCCAGTATAAAGGCGATTAGTGAAGAACACTAGTGTACTCCAGTGTGCCTTAACGTTTGGCTCTTCCTTCCCCTGGTTTGGGTAAAGAGCACCATTGAAGATTCTGGATCCCACAGGATCCAGCAACATGGTGGCATATATGACCGATAGAATTCCATAATGTCACTTATTTGGTAACATTGATCTGTCAACAGATGTTTGTCAAAATGGGGCATAAGTTTGTTCTCTTTTGTGATGGGGACCGTATTAGTTCCTGTTTGTAGATGCAGTCTCGTCTACTTGTGTAACTTGGTAGGCTATTTATTCTTCCTTTTAATGTCGCATTTCACTTCCTGAATAGATTGCTGGAGAAATGTGACTGTAAAATGTGAGAAGGCCTTTCCTTCCATGTGATTCTTGGATTTGCCTCAGATTGGTCCCTAAAATACCAGTGGTGTAGAAACAAAAAAGAATTTAAAGGCTTAGTGGAAGAAAGAACAGACGAGATTGGACTTCGTGTGCTTGTGATCAAGTCTAATAGTAGTACCAAACTTGCTGCTGTCTTTTTGTTGATGTTTGTACAGGATTAAGGTTCTAGATACTCTCCATCATATGATAGTATCTTGCATACATATCCTCCCACAATTTGCAATGCAACCACCGTCCGCCTCTGTTTCTGATCAATTTTATCGGGCCCCATGCTGAACACAGGACATGGTATTTAGAGGCATTTTCTGAACTTTAGTGTGGGATCTGAAGCCGGGTTTTCCATCTGTCATGCTCCGAACAAGGAATGCTACGTGCGTCGTCCACTTTTAAAAACGAGGCAGCAGTTTTGCTCAACGACAAACCCAAGGCGGCAGCCGTTTAATTGACTTTAATAAAGTCTACTTGAAGGTATGAGCTTTTTTTACTGGATTTCGCCTAACAGCCCCTTGTGATGGTCGAGTGGTCGAGCGAAATTTTATTAGGATTGTCATTGGCGGAAGCCTTGACTTGCCCATCCCTCACATGTCAAGTTCCATTAAGAGAGTGTAGAAGTTTCTCACATGATGTGATTTGGATTGATCGGAGCCGGAGATCGTGAAGAAATGAGAAGGTGCGGGTTCACACTCTTTAGACATTCTCATTTATGATTATGAGAACGAAAGAAAATTGGGTGCTTAGTTTACGCTGCCCAAACACCATTTTTGTTTACGGGGGATAAAAAAAAAAAATTAAGTACTTGATGTCTAGATTTTGATCCCTTTTAACAAATAATCATTCTTAAAGTATATAGTTCACACGAAGTCTTCCAATCATAAGTTGATATGCATCATAAAAAACTGAAGTATTGTAATTTTTTGTTTTTTAAAATAATTAAAATATTTTAGATTGTTTTATTTTGATACTTTTCCTTCGTGATTTAGCAATTGGTTGGTGGAAAGAACGCGTCTTGCTCAATAGGCGAAGACTATCTGTTATGATTTATGCTATCCTCTGGTGATGTTTTAAAAATTTTTAGATGATATTAAATTTTATTGGTATGCGTGCAGAAGTTGTTTTTAGGTGATGTTAAAAAATATGTTCGGTTTTAAAATTCTAAAGAAACCGAATGTACCCTAAACTTGATTTGGATTTATGGCTTCAGAGATACTCAAATCTCGCCACTGTTCTTCCGCCAATTGCAATTATGATAATGTTTTAAAGTCAAATCTTTTATTAACGTGGAGGGATCTCATAAAAGGATTGCGGTAAATTTAGTTTTTCTTCTACAAAATTGCGCTTCTTTTGTTTTTTTTTTTTGGGCCACATCGCACTGTAAAATATGAAAGGGAATACAATTATCATCAATAAAGCCAGTAATATTAGAAAGCAAGGAGATGTACCTGTTGATTGACTCTTTTCGGCACTCAACGAATAGACCAGACTGCTTGAGCTTTAAATTCCTTCCGAATGGAGAGAATCAGGTCTTATTTAATCCAACACGGAGGGATATTGATGGAAATCAAGGAGCATTGTCGAAGGACCCAATTCAAGTTCCCATTGGGCCGGTTACGAGGGCACGAGCCAAGAAGTTTAAAGAGTTACTCAACGGGCTAATTCAAGAGGCATGGGCTCAAGCAAATTCATGGAGGCCCATTGAACAAGATCCACGTGAACCACAAAGGATTGTCAATTTGATTCAAGTTCTAGAAGGATCTCTATTCTAGGCGCCCAAATCCTTCCTTTTATGGCTTGCACTTCTTTTGGACGCCCAAAACCTTTTCCTTATTGAGTTCTTTCTTTTTAGGCGCCATTTAATTTCCTTTCTAGGCTCTTGTAGGCGCCAACTTTCTTGCCTTTTAGTGTGTTTTGTTTTAGGCGTGTTAGGCTTTATTTCCTTAGCTAATTTCGGGTTTAATTAGTTTCCTTGTTAGGGTTATTTTCCTTGTAACATTTAGCCTTTAAATAGGAGCCTTTGCTTTGTAATTCGGCAGTCATTGTTTAATCAAAATTGTGAGATTAATTCTCTTTGGTTCTTTGAAGAACTATCGAACTTATCGGGATTTCCCGTGGCGTTCAACTTGACTTATCAAATGGAATTTCCATCACCGTTTGTGGCGTCTTCCTTATACCGAGGTTCTTGTTTTCATAAACAACGGGTCGAGGTCTTCCATTCGAATCAGTCCTAGAACGATCTTGGATTCCCTTTCGTTGTTGGGTCTCGTTATTCTTGGCGAGGTTCACATCAGATATGAGATTGGCAATATGTTAGGACCCCGGTCTAGGCCGCCTTAACAACTCCAACTCCCGCCAATTGATTCGAACGCGATCACCCCAATCGATCCTCCTAAACCGTTCTTGGCAACACACGAGCTGAAATATAGGATCTAACACACAATTGAATAACTCTCAAGATATTATAAGAACGAAAAATGTGGTTAAGGGTTAATTAGCCCAAGAACGGTACCCAAACTAGGTTATTAGCCTAGAATGAATCCCAAGTAACAAGGTTATTAGCCTTGAAACCGACTTAGCATACACGTGCCTATGCTTGGCCAAAACTCTCTCAAAAGCACTTAGGCTCTCCAAGACTCTACTATTCTCATATTCTGAATGAAACTCTAATGCACCTAAGGTGTTTATATAGACATCCTTAGGTGCTTACAAATCCTAATGAAATCAAATCACAATCACAATTAAATAAATCTAAATCAAATCACCGATCTTTAGGAATCAATCCCTTCAATCATGTAGATTTGACATTACATACCTAACACAACACAAACTCAAAGGAAAGGAATCTTCTAGAGTTTAGGAAAGGATCCCTAAATCTAGAAGATATGATTTATTCAATCTTAACAAGAAAGGAAACTAATCCCTAAAATACCTGACCTTGCCGTTGTCCGCCACCGTCCACGGCGGCGCCGCCGCTGCTTGCACCTCCATGGGTGTGGTGCTCCTTCGACTCTGTGGCCCTTCCTCTTCCTTTCCCTACCTAGCACCGGTAGGGGTGGTGGTGCTCCGCCACTGGTGGTGGCCATCTGTGTAGTGGCACTCCTTTGTCTGTTGCCCGCTGTGCTTGCTTGGCTTGGCTGGTGGCCAAGGACTTGTGGCACCGTGTCATGGCAAGGTCCAAGGCCATGGCTGTCATGGCATGCTGTGGCTGGCTGGCTGGCATGCCAGGCATGGGTGTTGCTGGGGCGCCATGCCTTGTCAGGGTTATGGGGCGCTGAGCGCGCGCGCGCTGATGCCATGGCATGGCTGTGGTGCTCTTGCTGCGCGCGCGGTGGGCGTGTCAAGGGTGCCCATGGGTGCCAATGCCTCATCTTGGCACCTATCCTCCCAAGCGTGTCTATCACGGCCTATGTCATAACTGAGGACCCTTTCACAATATCCAACAACGCAGTTTAGAATCTGATTCAAACCCCGCCCGTAGGTGGCTTCTTTTGTTAGCGTCACAGGCCAAATTCTGAAAAAGAGGTCTGCTATCTTCTGCGGCACCAAGTGTGTCCATCCATAATTAGCCAACTCACAGGTGCCAAGCACACAATAAGGCTACACAGAAATCACTCCAACATTTAAAAACGTATAAAGGAAAAATCAAGACCCTTATAACTCATGGGCCTTAATTTTTGAAACCAATAGACTATACAATGTTCCCACAGAATGCTAATCACACGCTAACACTCTGCTCACACATTGTGCACTCAGTCATAATGTCTGCACTAGGGACGGAGCTAGGAGACCATGGCGCCAGGCCCCCTAAAAATTAGATTATTCCATTAGTCTATGTGGTTTACACTTTTCTCGAAGGTCATACTTTTTTTGAATTATTTTTAATTTATTTTCTGTATTTTCTCATTTGATTTGTGTTTTTACAATTTATTTTAAAGATTAAATACATTTTACACCCTTAAACTATTGGCTATTGATACTTTGTTTCCCAATCTATTTTTTTAATTACATTGCACCAACTATAGATTTTAAACACTTTACACCCACTATTAGTATAACATTTTATACCGATCAACTATTGATTTCAAAAAATTATGGAGACAAAATTGTCATTTTACACACAATAAAATTATTTTCCATCCAAATTAACCAAAAATTATAATAGAAAATGCAGTGTTTTGAATCAATAGTTGATAGGTTTAATGTCTTAATAATAAAAGAAGGAGGTGCAAAGTATCATACCACCCAAACCTCATAGGTGCAAAGGATAATTAACCCTTATTTTAATTTATGTCACTTTCTTTTGTAATTTTCAATTATTTATTTAATATCCTTATATTTTTATATTTTTTCAAAGGATGGAGGGTCATAATTGTTTGTAGAATTTTTCCAATTTTTTAGTATTTTTTATTTAATTAATATTTTTTTTTACTGTTACTCACGTCAGCAATTTCGTTTGCAAGAAGGATGATAGCACTAATTTAGGAAATTGTCGCTATGCATAGATATTCATAGAAAAAAAATTATAGTAAGAAGTAATCTTAAATAAACTTAAATCACATGAACTAACATAAATAATTTACTTAGTAAGATTTTTAGAATTTTTGATAGAATTATGAATATTTATGCACATTGGAGTGTTATAGGTTTTTATATAAAAATTGGTAAAAAGTTTTAAAAATATTTAATTTTTATTAAAATTTTATAAAGGTATAGAGAAAGTATTTTTTTAATAAAAAAAATATTGAAATTTGATGAAAAAGTATGGAGATATAATATTTATTAATTTTTTTAAAAAAGATATTAGAATTTGTGTAAAAAATTATTGAAATTTGAATTAAAAGCCAACGTATTTGTGTAAATTTTTTTGAAATTTTAGATGTTTTTTTTTTTTTTGTAAATTTTGTTGCATTCATTAGAATTTAGAATATTTTTCCAAACTAATATTTCCTTAATATTAATTGTCTACCGTACCGGATGAGAAATTCATTTTTGTCTCAACCAAGAAAAACGAATATACTATTTTATACGATGGCATATCGCTTAGGAACTACTACAACGGTCATTTGATGGATCGCGATTCTCTGAGATCCCGTACAAATACTTATCTTATTATAAGCAAGTCCCCACGACCGACGTTCAAATTACCGCCATGCCTCCATCGACCGTTTTTAAATCCCAGATGAGCCGTTATGGCGGCTCAAATAAAGGAAGAAATACCATTTTTTTTTCTTCATAAAAAATAATAAATAAACTGACCATTATGGTTAACGAACCAAATGAAGTTCAGATTCTGAACCCTTTTAGAAGGGCTTAGCTGTGAAAATAATCTCTCCCCATTGATCCATACCGCGCAGATTCTCAAACCCCAACAATATCGAACATTATTTATTAAGCTTCAAGTAAGACCACCTCCAATTCGGCTCCTTCACAAATCGAATTAATTCAAAACCCCCAACGTCGTTCACGGCAAGTGAAAGAAAAATCCACTCCAGCAATTTCCAAGTCTGTTAAGAAAAAATCGGATTAGAAATGGCTAAGGCGGAGGAATTCGTTAAAGCGGTCGCAAGACGGGCTCAAGCTCGCCAAGCGCGTGTATCCTTCGGGAAGGACATTCAGTGGCGGCCCCGAGGCCGCCGCCGCGATGGACAAATCTTCGTCCGCGGCTAGCTCTTAAGCTGCCCCAAGCGCGATACTACGCGGGACTACGATCCCTCTATCGTGGATAACCCGGACGTACCCAGCTATCAGCCGCACGTGCACGCAGGTGTGAACCGCCGGCTCTAATTCCGCTCCTAACGGATCGAGCTTGAGGTGGATTGCCTCAGGACACTGCATTCGTCACAGTGGTGGGTCGTGGAGGGTCCATTGCAGTCATGAAAGCCGGAGTTGTGATTGCCGCATTGCACTCCTATGGGCGAGCAGGTGGGTCTGTTCGACTTTTAATTTTGCGATCAAATTTGGGGCTTTGTGGGTTTTGACGTTTTGGCGATTTAAGTAACGTTTTTCGGAACGTTGCTTCTTTTAGGACCATGTGAGAGAACTTTTCATAGGTCTAACACCAAAGAAAAGTCGGTCGGATAGACACCATAAAAGAAGCATCTTTATCCAGATTAGGAATCTTTGCCACCAATGTTTTGGAGTTATGAAAGTCTTTAGTCCTAATCATTATTATCGAGAGTTCTTGGAATTCACTTATTTGGATGTTATCAAGCCATTACATGATTTGGCTAACAGGGTTCAATTCTATGTTGAGATTGATGAGCTTAGAAACACATATCGTACTCAACTTGTTGTGAGGGAACACCTTGATGGCATTGCAAAATCAGCTCGAACTGAGGATGGGGGATATTTAATGCCCCATTTATTTACCTTAACAATACCCCAGGTATCCACTAATTTTATAGACACAGGCTTCAATTTTGATTGTCGAGATTTTTGTTCTTTTTGGCTAAATCATCTTCTCCCCTGCCCCCCCCCCCCCCGGGGTGGGGCAAAAAAAAAAAAAAAAAACTGTTTCCAGGTTGATGGGGGTATCAATCTATCAATTACGATTAGGTGGTCCCAGAAATTGTTGTACAGTGAGGGAGAGTTCTCCTTGAATATACCCTTTACTTTTCCTGAGTATGTCACTCCTGCTGGAAAGAAAATTCCGAAGAAGGAAAAGATACAACTAAACCTGAACGCTGGATCTGAAACAAATGTTTTGTGCAAGACAAGCAGTCATCCTTTGAAGGTACAAAGTTGATTAACATTCCGTCACATAATTTTTTTACAATTTGGTATTCTTAACAAGTAATGTAATATTCTTGTTTTGACTTTTCCTTTTTCTCTTTTCTGACTTACATAGGAGACAAAGCGCAATGCAGGAAAGCTGGGTTTCTCATACGAATCAGAAGTTCACTCATGGTCAAGCACCGACTTTAGTTTCTCGTATACTGTAAGATTCAGATATCCTAACTTCTTTTGTTTTTTTGCTCCTCCCATTGTATTTTTCTCCCACAGATAATGGGTTCTGTACCTAAATATGGTCTTTTAGAATGTCTACTCTTGAAAAAGATGTTATTTACAAGATTTTAAGAAGATTAATACCTTTGGTAGTCTTCTAATGAGATCCTAATATGACATATCACAACATCACTCGACCCAAAAGTTATGACATATCACAACATCACTCAGCCCAAAAGGTTAACCATATGTTTAGACTAATGCGATGCTAAATTAACCCTTCATGCTTGAGTTCCTTTTTTCCATGTGAGACAAAACCCTATATGATTACATGTGCATATGCAATTATCTCCCTTCATACGTGGTCCATCACTAGTTGCTATAGTGATGGACTGTTCCCATGACCTTCTCCCAATCCTAGGACCGTCTCCTAGAAATACTTTGTGCATCATACTCAACAAACAATCTCCCATAGATAGAAGCCTTTTGACTAGAAGTTTGAACCGTTGGCCAATCCTAGAACCATCTCCTAGGACTACTTTGTGCACCATACAGCACAACACACTTTCCCTTAAATGGAAGCCTTTTATCTACCCTCTAGGGCATCTCCTGAAGTCAACTTGTGCACAATATTGCGTAATACATTCTCTCTCTATCTGAAGCCTCTTGCTGATCTTGTGTTATGTGTTCTATTATCACCTTATGGAAAGTATTGCACAAATTTTCTCAATCCGAAGCCTCTTTCTGATTTTATAGTCTGCTCCTAGGTTTGTTTTGTGCATTTTACTATATATCACATGCTTCCTTTCAAAGGAAAGTTTTTTTTTTTTCTTCCTTTTGGGTAAGCAAACACAAGCCTTTTGTCAATCCTATAGGTTAATTCTGGGGATCACCTTGTACATTATTCCACAATACACCTTACGGAGTGCTTTAGTGAGATTACAGTATAACATATTGGGGAAACCGCTCACCTGTGGGTCGTTTCCTAGGATCATCTTGTACATCATACTGCAATTCCAGTGGCTGTGATACCAGTTCTTGGGAAAGACAACACCTTGGAGTTCCTTTATATAAGACTATAATAACATAATATAGGGGACCAATCAACCTTGGAGTTCCTTTATATAAGACTATAATAGCATAATATAGGGGGACCAATCCACCTAAAAGTTTAAATTATAGATTTGAGCCCATGTTTGGCTATATTAACCATTTTCATTTGTGTAATTTTTTGCTATGGGTTAAGATACTCACATACTCATTTCACTATGGATTAGGATACTCATACATGCATATTCAGCAAAAGAGATGCATAGATTTATTTTTTCTGGGGATATGGGGGGAGGGAGATGGATACATAGATGATATCTTTCGTTGAAGCCATGTAGCTTGTATCTGTCACCAATTATACAATCTATTATTCTAGCCTGTCCACATTTTTCAGGTTTCTTCAAGTCACATATCTGGTGGGGTGTTCTTGCAATCTCCGTCTGTGCTTGATATTGATCAAAGAGAGATGTTCTGCATTTATCTTTTTCCAGGAAATCAGCAGAGTAGGAAGGTTGGTCAAGGAGTTAAGCAGAAAAAGAGATGTTTCGTGTTATTTCTTAATATTGATTTTGTTGCATATCTTCTCATCTCATTCAATCTGATAGGTGTTCAGAAAGGATATAGTGTTCCTTGTTGATATTAGTGGAAGCATGCGGGGAAAGCTACTTGATGCTACAAAGAATGCACTATTTGCAGCCCTTGCTAAGCTTGATTCAGAAGATACTTTTAGCATTATAGCTTTTAATGGAGAGACTTATCAATTTTCATTATCACTAGAATCGGCAAGCAAGGAAGCAGTTGAAAAGGCCATTCAATGGATTAGCATGAACTTTATAGCTGGGGGTGCTACCAATATCTCACTTCCCCTTAACATGGTATCCTTGGATTATTAACCAATTCCTGTAATTCACCAATTATGGTCAATTGACGTTTTGTATATGGATTTTTTTTACTCTAATGCCAATTTTCTTCCAGGCAATGGAGATGCTATCCAATGTCCGAGACTCAGTTCCTATTATCTTCCTTGTTACTGATGGGACTGTTGAGGATGAGAGACACATATGTGATGCAATGAAAAATTATGTGACAGATGGAAGATCAACATGGCCGCGTATATACACTTTTGGCATAGGTACTGGTTCATGGGAGTTAGATGCTTTGAAATCTTGAGCTGTAGCATAGTATCAAATTGCTCATGATTGCTTGTAGTTATATTGATTTCATATCTGATGAAAACATCTATTTGCCTGTCCTAGCTTTTGGCGACATTTGGCGATCATTTAAAATGTATTTCTTATTATGCATGTATGTATGGGAGTTCTGATTTCTTGTTTTATGTGTTACTTTTTTAGCTAACTAAATCTGAAAATATTTCAGGTGTATTTTGCAACCACTATTTCCTGCAAATGCTTGCAATGATCAGCAGGGGTCAACACATTGCTGCTTATGATATGGGTGGGTCTGTAAAATGAAATTGCAAATTGAATACTGATTACTTTCGTCCTGGGACCCTGCAGTTGTGGTTGTTGCCTTATTTGGTGATCTTTGTAACATTAAGACATGGAAACTTTTGAGATTTTCAGAACTTAGTGCTATTAAGTTAAACTGTACATTTCTTAGGTCTGGCTTTTGGGCCTCGTTCCTCCATTTTCTGTCAATGGCCATCCTTTCATTTTCTGCTGAAGGTCTAGAAGAGATTTAACTGATAAATCTTACAGCTTGTTTGTGAATCTTGAGACCTTGCTTTATTATGATATAGATAGAATACCTCATATACAGGAGTAAAAAAGTGCATGAGCTCCACTCAGTGCAAAAAGGCTAGTTTTTAGGACCATAAGAAGATCAATTCCAGGTACTTCAATGGGGCTTGCATGTTATAATAGTCTATACATAAATTGACAGAAAACCCACTAAGTCTACAAATTACAAGAGAATGATTTGAGTTCAGCCGGTGCAGTTAAGCTAGCAACAGCCATGGTCATCATGTGCTTTCCTGTGCTTTGATCATCTCACTCTTAGTATTCAAAATGTATGCATAGGCCATTAACGAGTATTCTTTATTAGGCAGTTCTCATTAAAAGGAAAACATGGCATAATTTATGTTCCATTCTTGTATTAGAAAGCTAACGTTTGTTTTCCTCCTTTTAATGGTCAGATTCCCTTGAGTCTCGAATTCAAAAATTTTTCACCAGCGCTTTATCTCCCATTCTTTCAAATATTACCATTGACAAATGGGATGAGCTTGATGATCTTGAGGTAATATATCTCTGTAGCTTTCTGCTTGTTTCCCCCTTTTTCTTAAGTGCTCTAGAAATTGTCCTTGTGTTTTTTTACCACATCTGGATTGCTCCAAAACTTCACTTGCGTGTGGCTTTAATTTCTTGAACTTTTTGCATTGACTATATATTCTAGGGACCAACTTTGATCTGCTTTTCAGTAATGATGATTTATCTTGTGGATAACTACTTTTCTCATTATTTGGAGGGAGGTGTGCTATCAGGCTTCCAATTGGGATACTTTTCTTAGCATTAAAGTTCTTGTGTTTTTTCTTTTGGTATTCTGTGGTAATGGGTTTGGTGTATTCTCTATAGTTTGTCTGTCTTCTGTCTCCTAATTATACAGAAGGATACATTCTATTCTGCATCCCCTATCTCACAGAATCAGCCTTAGACATAGCTGCCACATATTGACATATTTATCTGACTTTGTATTCCTGTATTGTATTCTATTTCACCTTAGTTGTCTGCAAATATGGTGACAGGTGTGCCCTTCTCATATGACCGATCTTTCATCTGAGAATCCATTGATTGTATCTGGCAGATACCGAGGGAGGTTTCCTGAAAGTCTTAAAGCTAAAGGCATCTTGTCTGATCTGAGTGATTGTAAGATAGATTTGAAGATAGAAACTGTCAGGGACATACCTCTTGACTTGGTAAGAAAGCAACGTATGAGCTTATTTTTCAGTTATAATATTCTGAGCTTTTCTACTTCAAGTTATCATGTCTGTCGATATACATTTCCCTCTTCTTTTTTTTTTTTTCTTCTTTTGGTGGGGGGGAATCTCTGCCAGTTTTTTCAAGTTTCAATTCATTTTTCATAAAGATGCTCTACTTCGTTTGAGGTTTATGCTAACTAGATGGCAATCCAAGTCGGATCTGTCCTCTACTTGGAAGATCTCAAAATTTGTTTGCATTTTGTTTTCTATTTAGGTTGCATTAGTTTTGGCATAAATAGAGACCATAAGGAAACATTCTTGGTTGAAAATGCTTTTGGCTAAAACCACCAGTTTTCCTTTGTTTGGGAGAGACAAAAAAACAATATCCAAGAGTATATTTGGTTGGTCTTAAAAATAAGTAGTATTACCACTGACTGAGCAACCCAAAACTACTATGAACTTCGTTTTTCAAGTTTTATAGTCTGGGGTGGGGGTTTCCAAATCACTGGTCCATGCCTGCCTTGGTCAAGGAAATAGAAAGGACAAAAGATTTGCCTCATTGAGCTCTGGAAATTTCTGGCATACTCCTCATCACCTCCTAACACACTCACTCTTCCCAATCTAATCTTCCATCAATTTTCAAAACCACCATGGCCTTAGCTATATAGTCAAACCCACAGACTCCACAAACCCCTCTACAGGGGAAATCTTTGGCTCATAGGAAAGCAACTGTAACTTGCAAACAAGAAATAGAGTGAGGAAGTACTATTTGATTTGGGGTCTTGCTTATTGGTTTTTTCTTTTTTGTTTTTGGGTAAGGGTTTGTTTAATGTTATGCTGAGAATGATGCATGAAGTCTGCATGACACATATAAACGAAAGCAAGAGTTTGGAAAAAAACGAAAGCAAGAGTTTGGAAAAAAAATCACTCAAACAGAAAGCTCCCTTACACGAAGAGAGCATCTCTAGACACAGCCATTGAGCTCCATGTCGAACTTCAGACCCGACCCGTTTGTGCTTCACTATTCGGATAGGCTTTGAATGAAGCTAGTACCTTCTTGAATTTGACCCGTGGACAGCAGTGCAAATAAACGCAAATACGGAAGAACTTTGAAAAAGATCTGATTATGAACATGAAGAGCTAAGAGATGAGGGATTCATGAGGTAGAAAATTGGTTCCACAAAGGCTTTCTAACCAGTCCTCTCCTTGCTGCACAATCAACTGACAAGGAAGAAATTGAGGTTTTTGTCGCTTTAGGTGGGTGGATGGAGGTAATGAAAGTGTCCCTCTGAAAAATTGCTTAGGCATTCAAGACGCGTAAACTAGTTTCATCTCTGCATTGTTTACTCCACAGTTAATGCCGCCTACAGGGTTCTTCATTGGCCTATCCCTTTTGGGTATGCCTAATTGCATCAAAATGCGAAAAGCAAATTGGTTTATCTGTTCGACTTTAAAGCTAACACGACCTTGGTTAGGAGTTAATCTCATAAGCACTTTCCTCAAGAAGCTTATCTGCCTCATATGTCTTGATTGGCTTTTCTATTGTTTAATTTAATGGGGGCCTTGCCCAATGTCGCTATCTTCTGTGACAGGTATTTGCAAAAGAACAGATACTACTACTTACTGTTCAGGCATGGTTTTCAGAAAATAAACAGCTTGAGGAAAAGGTACGTGATTTGGCATTCTATCATCACCGCCACGACCCTTCCACGTGTGGAGATTAAGTGGCTAGATCAGGGGTGGATTGAATTGCATGCGTAAAAAGTTCTAGCAAGTCTTTCTCTGATATCTGAGGGCTTGATTGGCGATGTCATGGGTCATTTATGCCTATCCAGGCTTCGCAATTTTGATTGTTGTTAAGAAAGAGAATCAGTGGTATCATATTAGATTTTTTCTTTGGCAGGTTGCAAAAATAAGCATACAGACTGCCATTATATCCGAGTATACCTGTATGGTCCTACTCGAGACCACTGAAGGAAAGATAGCCGAAGAGGCAGTTGAAGAAAAAGAGGTATGCAGCCTCTTGGATATTCTATGATATTCCCACTCCCATATGAAATTTTTTGATACCTCGTGAGTAGCAAGCACCAAGTTGATTTGAACCGAGTAATCTGATCACTGAAAATAGACTTGAGGTTATTTATTAGTATCAGCCCTTTTAATGGGTTAGAGGTATAAATGCAAGGGGTAATATCATAGTATGCTCTCTAATTATGGGCAAAAATCAATCATCACTCCTCAAGTTCTAAAATGTTTTATTACGCCCCATTTTTAGATGTATGCCCTCAAAATCAATATTTTATAATTATTGTTGTTAGTTAATCACGTGTATATATTGTTTTATATTATTTTGGGTACATGCAATGACATAAGATGTATATTGTAGAGCAAAATTATAAAAAAGTCAGGCCAATGATTAATGAATCGGAGGCGGGGAGTATAATTTTTCGGATCCTTGTTGACTCACTTGTATTCTAGACTGAGTTACATAATAATGTTAAGGGTGTGCAATTTATCCGATTTCTATCGGAATTTCCGGTTCCGGCCTATTCCGGTACCGGAACCGGAACCCATTTTAGGGAAATTCCAGAACCGAAAATTCCGGCGGAAATGCCTGAAATTCCGGTTCCGGTACAATTTTTTAAAATTTCAAAAAATATTGTAATTTTAGTTTAGAATTTGCCTCTTTCAATTTTGGATTATTTCAAAAAATATTGTAAATATTGCCTCTTTCAAGTTGTTTAGTTGTTTACTTATTTATATGATTAATTGTTTGTTTAGTAGTTTTTTTTGTAATTTTAATTTAGAGTTATTTGACCATGTTTATTTTGTTTTGGCCCACAAAATACAACTTAAAAAATTCATTTTTGGGCCAATGGGCTCAAACTAAATCTGGACTTTTTAGGCCCAGATAAGGAACCGGAATTTCCGGTTCCGGTTTTGAAAATTTCGGTTCCAATTCCGGTTGATTCCGGAATGGAACCGGAATGATAATAATGATTCCGGTGGGTACCGGAACCGGAACCAGAATGGCCAATTCCGGCTCTATCCGTTCCGGTGCCCACCCTTAAATAATGTATAAATAGGTTTACACATTGTGCCTCTATAAGAGAATGATGGACTCTGTCATTCAGGTGGTGACCTTAAACAGATGAGTTGGTGCAATGTAAGAGTACATACACTGAATTAGATCAAATATGTTTGGAAACGAGCACTGATGTAGAGAATATATTTGTCCTTAGAGAGTTATGCAACTTGCTTGTTGTGTGCTTGTGCTTTGACTGAGTCGTTTGATGATGATCTTCTTAGATCAAAATTTCAGATAATGTTGGGCTTGTGCATAGTAAGTGAATGAGATGTTTTTACAAGAAAATCTATCCCATGACCTTCCATTGTTGGTATGTGAAAATTTTATGTGGAAATCAAGACCAATTATTGATTTTATAATTTGTATCATATACTTGTGAAGATAAGTGAGCGTGTATGAGTATGAGGTGTTGACTAAAATAGCAATGCTGACCCATTACAAAATTACATGTCATTTAGACAGTGGTTGTACTTAACCGAATAAACACATCCACTAAAATAGTGAAGATTGTGTTTATGTTGGTGGCCAAAAGAAATATCAAGAATCATGAATTTTGTGTATGTATGATATACAACATGTGATGTGATCATGATAAGTAGGTTCTACTTGCTTTTATAAGTTGTGCTATGATTACAAAAATAGGATTATGTGTACATAAGTTGAAAGTTCTTGATACCCACTGCAAACACTGAATATAAATGTCATATTTTGCAATTTTTTCTTTCATTGCTGTGATTCAGTTTGAGGTACCATTAGTTATTAAAATCCCTATACTAATTATTCAGTGTGAGGTACCATGAGCTTTAATATACTTGTGAATTTTCTTTCTAGTATTTGTAGATTCATGATGCCAAACCCATTATCCGCCTGTGGGCTGAGTAGGGCATCCTGAGCGCCGTTTGGCCCCAAGGGAGGGCTGCTGCCCCCAATGGCTGGTTGGCCACAGGCTGGCTAGGCGTCGGCCACCTGGCCTCCTTGCTGGAGGCCAGGGGTTGGCTTGGGTACACTAGTGGCTGCCATGTGGCCTACCACTAGGCCTACGTTTTCTGTTCTAAAAATCAACCCAACCAAAACTAACTGATTTCTAATTTGTCCCATGTACTTCTTGTGAAAATAAATGAGTGTGTGTATGAGTAGTGCGGTGTTGACTAAAATAATAATGCTGACCCATTATAAAATTACATGTCATTTCCGCTGCGATCTCGCGGTCTAACACACCCATATGTTTTAAAAACAATCAGTCCGTGCCTTCTTTTGATTTGGCCGTTAAGTCATACGAAAAATGATGTTAATTGACCAAAATA
>CM025854.1:9437164-9449381 GCA_003952965.2 Morella rubra
TTGATTGATGATTGGTTAAAAATAAAATAGTCACGACCAATTGTTGATTTTATAATTTGTCCCGTATACTTCTTGTGAAGATAAATGTGAGCGTATGATTAGTGGGGGTGTTGAATAAAATAGCAATGTTGGCCCATTAGAAAATTACATGTTATTTAGACGATGGTTGTACTTAACCAAATAAACGCGTCCACTAAAATAGTAAAGATTGTGCTTATTTTGGTGGCCAAAAGAAATATCGAGAATCATGAAATTTGTATATGTGTGATATGCAACATGTGATGTGATCATGATACGTAGATTCTAGTTGCTTTTATGAGTTGTGCCATGATTACAAAAATAGGATTATATGCACATAAGTTGAAAGTTCTTGATACCCACTGCAAACACCTGAATATAAAATGTTATATTCTGCTTTTTCTTTGGTTTGTGATTCAATGGGAGGTACCATTAACGATTAAAATCCCTATGCATCGTTAATATACTTATGAATTTTCTTTCTAATTTTGCAGATTCATGATGCCGAACGCATTATCTAGAATCCTAGATGATAATAAACTAACTAGGCTGAACTTCCTTGATTGGAAGAGAAATCTTATGATAGTTCTCACTGTGGATAAAATAGCTCATGTCCTTAGAGAGGAAACCCCTCAATTTGCCTTAGCCGACACCACTCAAGAAGAAAGAGTTGCTTTTGAAAAGTGGCATGAGGCAAATGAATTAGCTCGCTATTATATGTTGGCGTCCATGTCTAAACCTATTGCAAAAGCAATGTAAGGGCATAGTGACAGCTAAAGAGATACTTGTATATCTCCAAGAGCTATTCAAAGTGCAAAGTTGTTCTGCACTCCAGCAAGTTATGAAACTACTGATGACCACCAAAATGGTGGAAGGTGCTCCAGTTCGAGAACATGTCCTGAGGATGATATCTTTCATCACAGAACTAGAAACACTAGGGTGTAGAAATTGATGGCGAGACCAAGGTTGGAGCGATATTGGCATCTCTACCTGAATCATTTAACCAATTCTTATTAAACTATAATATGAGCAAGATGTTTGTGACTTTGTCTGAGCTGCTTAATATGTTGCAGAGCTAAAGAGCTTATCAAAAATGAGAAAGGCTCTCTAATGATAATGGACAAGTCAAAGACAATTCCCTCGGGAAACAAACCCAAAGGAAAGAAATTTAAGAAAAAATAAAAGGTCTCAGCCTAGCTCAAAGGCAAAGAAGGAGGACAAGAGTGAGCCGGATAAGAAGGCTAAGGGAAATTGTTTTCACTACGGCAAACCAGGTCATTGGAAAAGGAATTGCACATGTATCTTGCTTCTTTGAAGCAAAGAAATCTGTTGAAGGTATGCTGTCATTGAAATGAATTTTAATAGATGGTAAATTATGGTGTGTTGATTTAGACACAACGTCTCATATCTGCAATATGTTGCAAGGGTTTAAAGAAACCTGGAGACTGGGTGAAGGGGAAGTCATCCTTAAGATGGGGACGACGCAAGTGTTGTAGTGACCATAGAACTTTTCATCTAAGTCTACAACAAAACAAAGTTTTAATTTTAGAAGATTGTCTATACGTTCTAGAATGTCGTAGAAACTTAATTTTTGTTTCAAAGCTTGGAATATGTGGATATTCACTTGTCTTTAACTCTAAACTTGTTATTAAGTTTCAAAATCAGTTTACTACTTCTGGTACTATGATAGATGGTCTTTACATTTTGGAAAATGTAGTAAATTTTGTGAATAATATAGAGAATGATGTTGATAGATGTTTGAAAACTCTCAAAAAGAAGAGGGAAGTAAATCCTATTTACTTGTGGTATCTATTACTTGGTCATGCTAATTTGGATAGGATCAACAGATTAGTATGGGATGGGCTATTATACCTTTTGAAAGTTGAGCCTTTTGCAGTCAAACGAATTTTTAGATATCTTGTTGGCACTCAAAATCTTGGTTTGTTTTATCCTAAGAGTGTTGAATTTAATTTACAAGGATACTCGGATGCGGATTATGCTGGTTGTAAAATTGATAGAAAGAGTACTAGTGGTGCATGCCAATTTCTTGGACCCTCACTAGTCTCTTGGTGTTGTAAGAAACAAAACTCCGTAGCTTATCAACCACGGAAGCCGAGTATATTGCCGTGGGCAATTGTTGTGCACAAATATTGTGGATGAAACAACAATTGGAAGATTTTAATCTTCATTTCTCTCTCATCCCAATAAAATGTGAAACACCAGTGCGATAAATCTTACTAAAAATCCAATTCAGCACTCTAGAACAAAAATATTGAGATAAAACATCATTTTATTCGTGATCATGCTCAAAAAGGGATATTGTTCTTGAGTTTGTAAATACCGACCTTCAATTGGCGGACATTTTCACAAAACCCCTCAATGAGGATAGATTTTGTTTTATTCGCCAAGAGATAGGAATGAAATTTCCTTTGTTTTGAATTGTTGTTAAATACTTGTTCTTTCTCTTAAATTGTGTATTGATTACTTTGAACATGTTTTTGAATGATGAATGATCATTTCTATACGGTTCCTAGCATTAAAACTATTTCATAAAATCATGCTTCATGAAATGGTGTCAACACTTGGTGAAACAAGTGTCAGCACATCTGGTTTTATGGTTTTTCATTCATGAAGAAGTATGTGTCGACACCATGATATCATGTGTCGACACATCAGCCTTTCACCCGAGAGCCATTTTTTTTTGTATGCTTCGGGTGCATGACCAATGTGTTGACACATGGTCAATGTGTCGACATATTGCTTGTGTAAACCGTTTTTTTTTACCAAGGGGCACGATGGTATATTAATCTCTATAGAGTTAGGGTTCGGCATTTTAGGATCTTTTTCAATCTCAAACCTCTCTCTCTCTCCCAAACCGTGCGGTTAAGCCTCTCTCTCTCATCTTTCAGTTACCCACTCTCTCACTCTAAAACCCACCGGCCGACAGCCCTTTTTCCCCAAAAAACCCAGCACTCAATGTCTTCCAGCCGACCCACTCGATCCTCCCAACGAACTCCAACCTCTGCCGTCTCCAAAGGGAAGAAGAAAGCACGGGTGAATGAAGATCCCCCTCTCACTCCTGAGGATACATTTACAGGTCAGGTCTATGCAAAAACCGTTTTACTCAAGATTTTCGCGATAGGAAAGTTATTCATGGCAGATGGATTGATTTTGAGTGGTTTAGTGCTAATGGATTTGATTTCCAAGACATGTTTGAGTTTCAAGGATGGGAAACTCTTGTGTCCATCAAAGAGAACTGCTATGTGTACCTAGTGAAGTTAGTATTTGCTAATTTTCAATTCTCTAAGTCAGAGGATGCTGATAGTTATGTGAATGGGAAAATATTGGATCTATCTAGTTCCTCTTTGAATTCTTTGGCAAATGCTCCTGATGATGGGAAGAAATTTTTTGAGAATCATGGGTGGGTAGGATTGTCTGAAGTTGATCCTCTTCACATTCTCAGGGTTGTTTTGGATAATCCAACCCTAGATGAAATTATTAAACCCACAGCGAGTGATTTAAGTATTTCTAGACGTATTCTCCATCATATGGTCTGCAATATTATTTACCAAGGACGGGAAATTTGAGTACATAACCTTCTTGGACTTATTTGTTATGTACTGTTAATTACTCGCACTCCCATGAACCTTGGTCATCTCATGCTCAACCATATGAAGGCTGCAAATGAGAAGAAGAACCAAGGGCTTCCTTATGGAATGTTCTTCACCCGTGTGTTTCAGATTCTTGAGGTTGATTTAGGGGGTGAAGTAAGAGTACCACCAATGGACACAAGAGAGTATAATCATAAGACTTTGAAGTTGATGGGGTTCCAGCAAAATAAGGATGGTGATTGGATCAAGAAAGCTGATGCCACCCCTCAAAAGCGAAGTCATAGGGGATCGGCTTCTGAGGCCCAAAGTGAAGATGAGGAGGAAGCCCTTCACCAGAACTCCACTGCTACTAGAACTCCGAGAACGCCCTTTCCCCTCCTTTCTTTCCCTCTACCTATGGAATCATCCTCCAAGTTCCCCCTCCACTCTCATGAGTCTCACTTTGATTCTCTTGAAGCTTCTTTCGTGGATATCAAGGAGGAACAAAGGAAGTTAGGGCAGCAGCTAGAAACGTTGTCTCTTGACATGAAAACGGGTGGTTTTGATGACATAAAGAATTATTTGCCTCTCATGATGAGCGTTTCAACTTCTTGATAAGGATGTGAGGCTTCTCAAGCATCAAGTTAACAACAGTGTTCGTGTGGCCACCGACGTGATCCAAGCCACCGTGATGACTTGAAGTCCTCGGCTCAAGATGTATCAATGCAACTGAGGTAGTCTGGATGTTGATCGCAATCTTTGTCCTCACGTCATGAAATGGACGTATTGGTTCTCACGACTTGGATGAACTGGTTGCGAAAGTTTGACGTGGACCATCCTCCTCCTCCTCCCTGATCTCCTTGCCTTTTCACCTTCTCCTTGCCCGGTTTTTTTTATGATGCCAAAGGGGGAGAAAAAAGTGCCTAGTTGTAATGCTGATGCCTTAACTCTAATTTGAGGACATTTCTTGTAATCTTGTAATATTTATGTTATCTTTGCCTTCCTTGTGTTGAACATCTGGTTATTATTTGTAATGATCTTGTTGAACATCTGGTTATTATTTGGTTATTATTTGTAATGATCTCATTCTAATTGTTGAACTTGAACTTACTCTCTTATAGTGAATGAAGTCTTGTGTTCTGATTGAGAAATTGAAGTTTGGGAAGTTTGGAGGATGTTCATAGAAGTGTGTTACTTGTTTTAAGTTTTTAGGAAACCTCCATTTACAAGGAAACTCTTGAAAATTTTTTGTAAAATCTCAAAGTCCTTTTCGCTAAACATATCATGAAAAACTCCTGCTTATTCTCAGGGGGAGCTTTCTCTATTTGTTAGGAAAGTTTTTTAATAGTTTTGTCATCATCAAAAAGGGGAGATTGTTAGCCCAAGGTTGTTCTTACAAACAATCTGTTTTGATTTTGATGATAACAAAAGTTTTCAAACTTGTTTTAAGTCCTTTAAGATTTTATATTGAGATTCCTTTTCAATATCATTACTCTTGTTAATTGATCATCTTTTATAATGCAAATGTTTTTTTTTAAAGAACCATTGAAGTGGAGTAGTTGTTGTTAAAACTCAAAATTTTTATGTCTAAGTGTTGGAAGTGTCGACACATTGGACCATGGTGTCGACACATTGAACTAACACCCGAGAGTTTGCATTTCAAACCTTCAACTCGTTTTTTGAATGAGTGTTGGAAGTGTCGACACATTGGACCATGGTGTCGACACATTGAACTAACACCCGAGAGTTTGATTTCAAACATTCAATTGATTTTTTTTTGACTAAGTGTTGGAAGTGTCGACACATTAGACCATTGGTGTCGACACATTGAACTAACACCCGAGACTCTTTTTTCAGACTAAGTTTAATGTGTCAGCACATACATCAATGTGTCGACACATTGTGTTATTTTGCAAATCTGGAAACAACGTCAACTCTTCCAATCTCTTTCAAATTGTCTCAAATGACCTCCAACGGCTTCAAATTTACAAGAAGACCCTTGGTGCCCTAAGGGCTTTAAATAGAAGAAGATGGAGAGAGAAAAAAGGGTGTGTGATATTTACTTTGCCCTAACTTTCTAGAGAGAGAAAAAGCTTTGAAGAAGAAAGAAGCTCCACCATCTGAGAAAGCTCGTACTCCCACCTACAAATACTGTTGCTTTCTTGAAAATCTTGTATCTTTGCACACCTCAGTATTTCATACTTGTTTATTCAGCTTAAAGAGCTTTTACTAAGATTCTCTTTGTACCCATTCTTGAAAAACACGTGAGTGTTTGAAAACACTTGTCCTACTTGTTGGGTAGAAGAAATCCTCTAGGTTTTGGGGATTTTGAGAGAGTGAGTTAAAGTGTAAGCTCGAAAAACACTTTGTAAAGGTTCCTTAGCACCCGAGAAGCTAAGGTGTACTTACTATTTGAAGATAGTGAAGAAAGCCCAAGGAAGTCAATAGCCTTGGGGGTGGACGTAGGCAAGTGTTGGCCGAACCACCTAAAAGTCACGATGTCATCTCTCTACCCTTATCTCCTTTCATTGCTGATATTTAATTATTGCACTTGTTTTATCTATACTTTTGCTTCTCTCTTATTGTCCTTGAGTATATAAATCTATTCTCCTAGGATTCGTCACTTTTTGGGTTTCTTTTTAAAAAGGGAAAAAGTTTTATAAAACCCAATTCAACCCCCCCTCTTGGGTTGTTTTTGCCCTCTCTCACCCCAAATCATCCAAAAATCCCTGAACTCCTAAAACATACATTAACATTAAAATAAATACATTTTACGAATCTAAATGGATTATATAGCAAATTAGAAAACGTAAACTAAAAAGGAATTTAAAATATCGCTTAAAACACAACATAACTACGTACCTTTGATGTAGATGACAATCGGGGGATGATTCCACGCACTTTGGAGGACAATGCAGCACAAAATGGCTCATTGAAAGTTGAAGGATTTGTGAGAATTTGTAGAGAGATAACCAGTAAAAATGACTTTGGCGGTTTCATATAATCTTGCACGCCGATCGATAGATCGTTGTTTGCCAATCGATCGCTTGTTTTTTCAACACGTGGCACTCTATCAGTTGTCGAAACAACGATTGACGACGATTCGAAAAAGTGACTGTTACGCTCACGATCGATCGGCATGGTGTAGCAATTGATTGTTCTTATGTAACACGTGGCTAACACATGGCACACTTCCTTTTGTAGCAACACTGATCGATACCGATCGATCGACTCTTCGTTACATTGACAGTTACACTTACCGATCGATCGACGCTTCGCATTTTCGAACGATTACGTTGATCGATCGATCGATTGGGTGAAACAATCGATTGCTTAGCAAAGCCAAGGGTGTTTATTGGTAATCGATCAATCAGTTTGTAACTACAGAGTGATCAGTTGTGGTGATGATGTAATTTTGTCGCCAAAACGCTTTGTATTTAGTGACAGACCGTTTCATCACAAAAGGTGTGATCGATCGCCTTATGAAGAAAATTTTCGTTACTAAAAAATTAACTTTTAGTGTCGAAAATTTTATTTCGTCACACATAAGACCTTTAGTGACGAAATTTTGTGACAAAAAATATTTTCGTCACGAAAAGTCCATTTTTAGTGACAAAAATAGCATTTCATCACTAAAAAATTTCGTCACTGAGATTCCATCACTAAATGTCAAATTTATAGTAGTGAGAAGCAATGAGAAGAAGAAATTCCAAGACAAACTTCCATCAAATGACATTCGATCTAAGTGTACCTCAAACATTCTAATATTTTGTTCAAGTACGGGAATGAATTGACTCTAATTTTACTTAGAAAATAAAAGAATGAACTTTAATTTTAATTTTGACAGGATGCTGACCAAATGAATTGAAAATGATAATGATAATGGAATTTGCCCATTGACTATTGAGGTATTAATACATTGCATTCTCCTAGATCGATTTCGTAACATTTCACCTATCGACTACTAGGCCTCTTGTACACTTTGCACCATTAGCTATTAATTAAGACATAAAATTGATATTTTAGTTCAGTAAAATGAAGAATTTATCGATATAATGGTAAAAAACAAATAAGGGTAAAATTGTCTTTTTATTGAACCAAAATATTAATAATTTGAAAGGTAAAATGTAACAAAATTGGTAATTCATAACGTAAATGCCAAATAAAGATAGAGAATGATGAACCTAAGAAATAGAATTAAATTAAATTTGATAATATCATCATCCATTGTCTTCAGTGTTACTCATCTAATCATAAAATCAATGAACTTATTCCTTGCATTTGCATTTGTAGGATCCCAATACCTGGTGTTCGCACGAAGTTGTACTAGTTCTGGAATTGGGGCATATTCATTTTCACAATTATTCTAGAATACAAATATATTCACAAAACCAACATCTAAAATCTTAAAAATTTATACACAATCAATACATTTTATACAATCTCCAATAACTTTTTACACAAATTTTCAATATCTTTTAAATATTATAACAAATTTATTTTCTAGACTTTTTCACCTAACTCCGATATCTTTTTATTAACACATTACATCAAATCATCTTTCTTACACTTTTTTTACAAACTCCAATAAATTAAATTATTTAAAATTTTTCACTAACCTTTACATAAAAACTTATAAAACTCTAGTCTTAATAAATATTTACGATTCTATCAAAATCTTACCCTTTTCTACCGAACGAATACCCTGAGTTAAAAATACTCCGGAGATGCATTAGACATTTTTTTTCGTTGTAGTTTATTTGGGTTCTGTGCATCATTGGAAAGAAAAGAAAGCGGACTGTGTGATCCGCCCGGTGTAACTAAAGGATACCATCCCACGCTTCCTTTCCTGATAATGGCTCTCAGATTTAGAGCACCTACCGTCTCCTTCCCGCTGAAACCCTCTGGTTTGCCATCATTCCCGTACCCATACTCTTATCCAAAACGAGTCGAAATGTCCCGAAATCTCCACACTAATTCTCATTTCGCTGCCTCATCTGAGAGTACGAATAGAAAGCTCCCTATACTGCTCTTTGACATCATGGGCACCATTGTTCGCGACCCGTTTTACGAAGACGTCCCTGCCTTCTTCGGGTACTCAGATTTATTGGTCCTTTATTCCATTTCTTTTGCCTTATGATTTTGTTTCTGTTTCGTTCCTTAAACATTGATTTTGGATTCATTGTCTTGTGGCCTGGCTAATGGGATATTAACTTAAATGGGCTTAATCCAATTAGTTTTGCTTCGTTTTCTTTGGATCCTGAAGGAAAGTTGGTGGGATTTACTAAACCGCGTAAATTATGTAGAATTTACTACGAGGAAATTTCCCTAATTGGATAAGATCATGCTCTCAGTTTCCTTTCAAATACACTAGTAAAGCGGACATTGTTTCGGTTTTCGTTACTTTTATTTCATAATGGTCTTGCTTTTGCCAGGATAATAGTATTTCTCAAAATGGATGACGTCACTGAGGATTCCAGTTTGAAGTATCCGTATGCTTGTAGGGCTTCATAAAAATAAAACAAGCAGGAATCCCTGTAGTTTTAAGGAATAATGAATGTCCATCATTGAGTAAATGAACAACACCAAAATTATTGGTTGATTAAGATGCTATCGGAGTCTTTTTGGAGTTCTAAGGAAAGTTCTTTTAATTAACCTGAAATATACTCAGTAGTGTATAGTAGTTCTTTGAATGCAATTCTAAGGAAAGTTCTTTTAATTAACCTGACATATGCGTTTCATTTCTCAGATCATTCAGTGTTCACTTGGTTCTTAGAAACTTTTGTAGATTACTCTCTTTCCTGTTACAAAAGAGAATTGAATTCAGCTTTTATGCTCAGGATGTCATTGAAGGAATTAGTCGAATGCAAGCACCCAACTGCATGGATTCAGTTCGAAAAGGGGATAATTGATGAGGTACACTTGTAACTGATGACTGCTTAGAGAAGTTTGACTTTTTAAAATCTTAACTACCTGAGACATCCATTACTGCTAAAAACTGTCTTAAACTATTGCCGAACAAATGACAGGTCATACAAAAATTCTGTGTCCAATTAGGATCTGAATGCCTCTGCTAGTTCTGAAAGAAATGAAGTAAGAATTTTGTTTGCATGGAACCTCAGCTTCTCTTTGGTATATTAGTAGTCAAACTTTTTCTTTTTTTATTTATTTCCCCACTGGTAAAGATTTTGGTACTTGGATTCTCCAATATAATCCGTCCCCAATTCCAACATTCAATATTAGCGGTGCAGACTCGCGTCTTTGAATTTTTTTATGGGAAGTCTTTTAAAGGTGTTGTTCGCAGCTCTCCAGGAGTAGAAGGTGTCTTACTTTACACTTTCATCTTACTTTCCGAGTTTGTCTAATGGTGTGTTTGTGCTTTCCTCGTTTTTTTTTTTATTTATATGCTGTTTTCGCATTCGCTTTCTCGGGTATCGTTTATAGGATTTAGGCTATTGGGAAGTAATTTTTTTTTTTGAGCTAGACTCTCTTTTGATTTTATGTCTTAACTGCAATGGCTATAATCCCTTTACAACTGTCATCGGTGAGTCGATTCCCCCTTTAATGCACAGATCTACATTGAAGAAGTGGATGAGATGTTGTTGAACTCTGTCCCTGCGCACAGCATTTGCTTCTAGAGGAGCACATGTTTTTCAGTAGGTTAAGAAAGTCTTACTATGCTCTCTCTTGACTCGCAGTGCTCTCTAGAGCTCGAAGTTTATCCTTGCTTGGTGGTGTGCCGTAGCTCAAATCGTTGATACGGTCCTATGGTGTGTCTTTTTATTTTTTCAGTCGTAGGATTAGTTAACCTACTCCTGATCCGTGCATGTCTGCGTGTCATGGTCTCCTTTGAACATGCTTCTCTATAATGATTTTATGTGCTCGGCGGGGCTTATTTGTTAAGGTGTGGCAGGTTCGTTTGCTTAATTTATGTATTTAAATTGTTTAACTGAATCACTAAATTGTGGTGAGTGTGAATGTGAAAAATGGTTTGCTCGTGCTCTAAGGGACCCCGCTTTCTATAAGCTTCGCTGCTTAGTGTCAGACAATCACTCTCTGCTCTTGCCACAGTTCGGTGGGTCGTATGACTTTTCGCGCGGCGGGGTTGTCTTGCCTTGCGGTCCCTATAGTCTGTGTATTACCACCCGTTCCGACACCATGGTGGGCTGTCTTTGCTCCGGGCTGGTTCTCGGGGTGAGGATGGATTATGAAATATTTATTGATTGGAGACAGACTGGCATGATTGTTACTCAACGATGTACATTCTAGTGTTGGGTGGTTAAGGTATGAGGGAGTGAAGGCGATGGTCTTCCATGAATTATGAATGGGAAAAATGGACCAACCTTCTAAGAAGAGTAGTCCGCTCGGCGCGGTCCTTTTTGATATTCTTGTAAATACATTCATCCGCTCTCGTGGGGCTGCTGCGGAGGTTTTGTGTGGCTGCCGTGCCCCCCTCTTCTTCCTGTGCCCTCGTCTTGGTCGCTAGGCGCCCCTGATGTGCAAGGCTCTCGCGGTGCTCGGCTGCAGTTTTTGTTCTCGGGTCGCCGTTCCTTGCTTGCCGTGTTTTCTTTTCCCCTGCGACTCTCTCCTCACGTTCGGGGCTCGTCGCGGCGTTCGCATGTATTTTTAAGTGTGTTCTACTGGGCTGAGGGGATTTATTGCCGTCGTGGGAGCGGATTTGTTGTTCTACAGCGGTAAGATTGTTCGTTAGGTGATAGAGGTTGATTCGGGCAGTTGTGGGTGGTCCTCTGTGGATTTTTACTTTGGGATTCGAGGGCTCTAGAGTGTGTGAGTTGATGTTTGTTCTTTTTTCGGGTTTTAGTGACTTTTGATAATGTTGGGACAGAGCTCAATTGATGTTTCTAGGTCTATGGCCCCTAACGGTGTGTGTAATTGGGTAACCCTGCGAGTTTGTGTGTAAGAACTGGTGGTGTTTCTCTTGTGCAATTCCTTGGTGTATATGTGAAGGGACAGATGATGTCGAAATGTGAGCTATGGATGTTCCTGAAAGTGTGATTGTGGATGCTAAATGGACGTCTGGGGTTTAGGCTCCGTCAATTGAAGATGGTTATATGTAGATTTAGATTGCATTTATAAAATGGGTTGTTAGATTTCTTTCTTTGTCGGGAGAGTTTTAGTGGGCTTCTATAGATAGATCCCTCAAATTAACTCTGGTACCGCCGAGAGATAGAGTTGTTCAATGTGCGTTTTTGGTGGATTGGTTTTTTCGCTGACTCTGTATGGGGGCATGCTTCCTTGGGAACTGTTTCCGTCAAGAATCGGTTGCCCGTTTGCTTTCGGCTTTCATTTTGCATGCTGGGATGGTAATTTGGCGAGTTAAGGGGAAGAAGCCCATGTACAGATTTTCCACGAATATGTGAGCTCAGTGAACTTGTCTCATGCACGGTGCGTGTTTTCAGCATGCGTGGTAGAAAGATGAGTGTTAGTGTTGGTTGGTGTTACATGTCGATCGGATGGATTTATTGTGAAAGAATTTTATTCGTGTGAGGATTCAATTGGGTATTTAGCTTTGAAAAAAGATATCAAGTTGTGGAATTAGGAGGTGTTTGGGGATATTTCATTTGGAAAAACCACTTTACTCCGAGAAT
>CM025854.1:9450381-9568182 GCA_003952965.2 Morella rubra
CACGATTGTTGTCTTCTTCTGCTTTACTTCTTCTATTTAAACCTCATTTTACTTCAACAGTCATCAAAGATCTCAAAAGAGACGTTGGAGGGACACGCGAGTCATTTGGGAGCAATTTGAGTGTTCTGACGTCGTTTCAAATTTTCTTCAAACTCGTGGTAAGTATTGACACACGGTTACTTTGACAGTGTCCAATGCTTTTCAATATATCTTAAAGCACCTGCAATGTGAAAATTGATTTCATCAACATCTGAAAAGGTGTTTAAGTACACTTAGAATTATTTTACATGGAGAACTTCGATCTTTGAAATATATCTTTTAGAAAAGTGGATTGACAATGTAAAATCTAAAAGTCTTCAAAACTTAGAATACTTGTTATCATCAAAATAAATATAGATTGTTTGCAAAACAACCTTAACAATCTCCCTTTTTGATGATGACAAACCACTTTAAAACGATAATTTGCTAACAAATGGAAAAGCTCCCCCTGAGAATCAGGAGTTTTTCATGACATTTTTAGCAAAAAGGACTTTAAGATTTTAAAAAATTTTGCAAGAGTTTCCTTTGTATATAGAGGTTTCCCAAAATTTAAAAAACAAGAAGAACACTTCTATAAACTTATTCCAAACTTCCCATACTTCCAAAATTCAATCCAGAACACAAGACTTCAAAAATTGAGATATAAGATAAGAAGTACTACCTGTGAAGCATATCTCAATTATCCTTATTTAAGTGCAAAGAGATAAACACTTCTCAAATCCCTTATGATCACCATTAAAGAATCAAATATATATGAGCATTCAAAAATAATCCAAAGGTGACATATAAAAGATTGTTCCATTAGCAAGTCAAGTGTACAGCCAAAAGATAATTACAAAGCATAAGGAGAGGACAAACTAAGGATAATACAAAATGGAATGTCCATTACAAACTAAGGAGAGGCCTCATTTAGGGTCATAACCGGCCCATTAAGCAAAAATAAATAAATGAAACAGAAAAATGGGGTTTTCAACTAGGAGCCCCAGATCTGTTCAGATTGGAACACTCCATCATGGGGCTGAATAGGCCCGACCACTTGTGGATTAATAAAGGTAAATTAAAATAGAATTTAATTAGGTAATTAATTAAACAATACTGCTAATCATTAATTAGTTAATAAACATCAATCGACTAAGTAATTTAGTTGTTAGAAATAATCAAAGGAAGGAAAATCAAATATTAGCCTTAGTCCTAAGTTCTATTAATTAGAAAATTAATAGTACGTACCAATATTTTACCTATTCTAAAGTTCAAATGCATTTTGTGTCATATCCTTACATTGTAAAATTTGAAAGTGCATATGCGCATTTATATTCAGCTTATGTAAGTTGTGAATCTCGTATGCTTATGATACGTCATCTTGCATAATCATCTCATGGGTATGGGAAACACTATTATGACCAGAAAGAACTTATACCTAGAAGTGTCCTGAGATCGGTGACGGTACCGTTCACATGGGAACGGCAAGCCACCACTAATGGAATAGCGGATGGTTTCTCTAGGCAATGGTACAAGGCTTGGCTAACTAGGTCCTTGGTGTGTGTGCACGGGAAAATCCCAGAGGAGAGGAGGGATGTACAACCTGACTCTTGGGGTTAAACAGAGCGCAGTAAGGACACCTCTACCGGACTGGAAAAAGAAAGAAAGAGAATTGACCAGGAAACAAATGCATCATTTCTACATTACATTGATCATACATTGATATCCTATCTATTATTATCGGTGCTTATTTATTGTATACCTGTTGCTATGAATGTTCTACTTATTTATTTCATATGTCATGTCCTTTTCCCCTTTACTGAGTCAGTAGGACTCACTCCTTTTTTTCTCTTGCATCTTGTATGTGGCGTTGTGGATATCGGACCGTGTAGATGAAGTTATTTGAGAGCAAGCAAACACTAGACCTCAACTATATCCTAGTGCTGAAGATACGAATGTGGGTTACGGACACGTTCGAGATACTAGTGGAGTATGAGCTCCGCTGGTATCTTAAAGGACCACCACTACCCCCATTACCCCAGCTAGAGTGAGCAGACACTGGACCTTGATTCTTATATCCTAACGTGGGTTACAGACAAGTTCGAGATACTAGTGGAGCATGAGCCTCGTTGGTATCTTAAAGGACCCCCACTACCCCCATTACCCCAGCTTGAGGAATCAGGCTAATTGATGTTGACCCAGCCCTCCTGCATATAGTTCCCTCTCCACAGGCTCAGCCAGCAAAGGGTACTTGCGTCTCTCCCGAGACCGAGATAGTAAACCTGACCTCCGATACTGATGCAGAGGATTAGTTGACATAGATGCAGGCTCTTTTTGAGTTTCGTCAGCTTTTGTATATGATGTTTTAGAATCACGGTTGTATTAGTATGGAATGCTTTAGGAAGCTTCACTTTTGTATCTATTTCTCTTTCTTTTGTAATCCTCTTGAAGGATGTCTTTTTGTAAAAAGAGAAAAACGTGATCAGTAATGGAATCATGTATTTATTTCTTCAAAAAAAAATTATCTTATCTTATTTCCTTTCTTTTTGTATTATCATGTTTTTCTTTTCTTTTATTTCCAAAAGTTCAAACGTTGAAGAATTTTACTAACGCATTTATCAAAGTCACTTTACCACAAATTTTCCAAAAACCTAAGTTTCCTTTCTTAACGAGTTTCTAATTACAATACTATTTTTAACTCATTGTTTCCGCTAAGCTTTTTCGAAGCCAAACAATTGGTACTTCATAGGACCAGTTAGTGTCATAATCCCCGCTTGTGTGCATATCATCTGTATAGGTGAGCCTAGGGGTATGTATAGGCACAGGACGTGAAATATGGCAAACAAGAGGGAAGGTGAATTGGGTTTCTAAACTTATTCGATTTTAACGCCCAAAATTGTGTTTGCAAAGTAAAGGCTAATTTAGCACAAGTATTACAAATATTAATGCAACAAGTGAATAAGTGCTGAATGTAAAGAGTAGGGTTAGAGAAGCAAACATGAAATTTTTAGGTGGTTCGGTAAACTGTCTACATCCACCACTCAAGCTTCTTTCCAAGCCTTGAGGTTTTCCACTATCTTCCAAATAGTGTACACTCTAGCTTCTGGTGCTGGAGAACCTTACAAGTACTTTTGCGGGCTCAACACTCACAACCCAAAGTTTTTCGAGTACACCACTCACAACCTAACCAAGCTTGAGATATACCCTCTCTAAGCTTCTTCTTTAGTGAACAACCTCACTAAAGGAATCACTTCTTTTGAACAAAAAGATACAATAATTAAACTCTCTCAAAGAGTAGATAGAAAATGGACGAGTTTTATCTCTTTTGATTCACACAATGACAAGGATGTGAAATGTAATTTGTGTGAATGATATGAGAAATATGAATAAGAAGGTTTAAGATCTTTCTTAAGCTATAGAAATGATATGTGGTCATTCTCTAATGTTTTGAGACCTTAAGAAGATTTATATAGGCCACATATAAACTAGCCGTTGGGGGTCGATTTGATAATTTTACCTTTGTACTGGTCGATAGCTTCAACTAGCCATTGCTCAACAGTCATAAAATTTGAATACTGTCAAATTTTGTCCTACGTGCCCAGTCGACTGCTCATACACCACTATAACACTGTTCATCATCCGCTATAATTAAAAAGCCTGTTTTTGACATTTTTGAAATCCCAATTTCGAAAACCAACTTCCTAAAAGTATAACTAAGGCTTGGGAGTTTATATAGGGATGATTTGAAAACACTTAAAGCGTATTGGTTGTCAAACTTGTGATAAGAAAATTATGCACGTTTGAAAAATATGCAAGTGTATGATTCAAATTCTTGTCAAAAGTGAAACTAAGAGTTACAAGGTTATACCCTATGGTCTTGAATCTTCACTTTTGAGCTCCTTGCATCTTCTTGATCTTCAATCTTTTTGTCTTTGGCTTTGATAAAAATATCTTTGTCTTTGAAGATGTTCATTTTGTAAACTTAATCCATTTATTGAAATCATCAAAATATCGATTGTGAACAAAAGCCAACAATTTCAACCGTAACTCTTTATCATTTCCAAAATGAGGAGCAAGGTTAGATAGCATACCTTCATTGAATGTCATATGAGTGGAAGTACGGCGGTGTTGGTGGTCCAATCATGTTCACCAAGATCGGCGTCGATGGTTAGTGCCACTAGTGCTTGGCTAGCATTCTTTTTTTTAATAGTTTTATTAGATCTCCACCAACAGTTCCACACATTATGTCCTACCTTATCACAGAGTTGACAATTTCCGTTTGGATTGAATTTAGAGTTTTTTTAGGACATGGGCTGGACCTAGTCGAAGAAAATTGTGATTTTTACCAGTGTTGAGCAAAGTCCTTACGTCTGGAATTGAAGGACAGATTTTTGTTACCTCATTTGGAAGGAGATTCACCATTCTTCTTGTCATAGAAAGACTAGATGTGGTTGTTCTCGACGAGACACCAGTCGAGTCTCAAAATTTTCAGCATGGGAATGATCTCACTGTAAGGAGGTGAGGGTGGGTGAAGCATGGCAGTGAAAAAATTGTCATAGCGCTCACCAAGTCCATTTAGAAGAGCAAAAAGCTTTGAACGATCAGGCACAGGCCTGTCAATGGCAGCAAGACAGTCACATATATATGCTCTTAAAAAGTAACGAAGGTAATTGTTTAGACTGGTACCATCATCTTTTCTTATGAAAGAGTTGTTGCCGTAGGTAAAATTTTGGATCCTGTGAAGATTGAGCATAAGAATCTTTAAGAGCAAGCAATACCTTAGAAGAGGTTTCAATATCAATAACAAGGTCAAGAGCTTCTTTAGTCAAGGTCGCAAGGATCCATCCATGGAGCAAGACATTATTCCTTTTCTAAGTTGTGCTCAATGCTCTGTTCTCCACCCCTTTTTAGGCTCCTTCTCTTCGAACTTGTTTTCAACCTCCAAATGTGCTAATCGCAAAATCTTTGTAAAATCTAGAGTTATAGATAACTCAAAGAACTTTCAAATGCCATAAAGATTGTATATTTTTTGGATAACTAATGAATTAGCTATGGATTTTTTGGCTAAACACGTCCAGATACATTTGTTTTTATCTTCATTTTAAATTGTTTCTTTGAATTTAAATGTTGTTTAATTCCTCCATCCAATTCCAAGTTATTGACATAAACAAGATTCCTCCAAGCTCTCATCTTCATTAATTGAATAGAACTGAGTGATTAAAATCACTAGTTCTTTCAAATCAATTATGATTTCTGCAAAGAGATAAAATATTGTGCATTAAATTTTTATTTTTCCAATAAAACACATAGAGCAAATTTGATTAAAAATCAAATACTAATTTCATCGGTCTTTTAGATCCTGAAGGACATGTTTAGGTATAACATGGGAATTCGTAGGACGTTTATATTGAAGAGCTTACACGGTTTGGATCAAATAAGAATATTTAAGCATTGCAGCTAAGAAAATTATATCCTACCGTTTTTTTTTTTTTTTTGATTAGTTAGAGGCAACAAAGTGAACTTATTGGCCAAAAGAAAACCATATTCTAGAAAGAGCTTATTGGCCAAAGAAAACCACTTCGCGTTCTTATGGGCTTACATGTAGTGTGGTTGTGGTTGTGTCTGTGTATAGTTTTTACAGCTGATATTTGTATTTGTACCATGCTAAGGGAGCAAGATCAACGCTACGTCCATCTTTCCTTCAGCAGCAATCGTCATTGTCTTATGCAATGGTTATTACTTTTTATGGGTTTTTACGCCCATCTTTCGTGGGTCTCTCCGCTACTTCTGAGGACCTTGAGTTCTCGTTTATGGGCTACGGTCCCCTAAACTTGTTGCTGACCCTTTGGGTCCTTTCCATTATAAGTTTTCAGCTGCAATTTGCTATGCTATGAATAAAATGTGTCTTGATTAAAAAAAGGAGAAATGTCATTGTTCACACCCAAAGTATGTGTCAATTGTATTTGCGATCTCTTAACTTTCAAAACTGTGATTTACGTCTTCTAAGTATGAAACATTTGCAATGTTCGTCCACAGTCAAAATTTCTGTTAAACTTGAGGAAATTCAACATTAAAATGATCAAAATACCCTCAAAGACAATTTTCAAAAAATAAATAAATAAAAAAAAAATAATAATATAATATATAGTGAAATAGAGTTTCAATAATTTTATTTAAAAATATTACCTTTTTTTAATATCATTTTTTTTATTTTTAATGAATTTTTAATATTTTTAGTAATTTTATCTTGAAAGGTCATTTTAATCATTTTAATGCCGAATTCCGTCAATTATAACGAAAATTTTAACTGTGAACGAACATTGCAAATATTTCATACTTGTAGGATGTAAATCGTAATTTTTAAAATTAAAGGCGAAAAATATAATTGACACAAACTTATAGTGCGAACAATGACATTTTCTTAAAAAAAAAAAAAAGGTGGGCCAGAGGAACTCTAACTCCTCCCTTCACCCTCTCCTTCATTAGCTTGTTCCTTTCCGGCCAATCTCTCGATGCGCAATTGGATGACCATGGACTCTTTGAGGTGGATTTTGCGAGATACTTTCGGTTTTGTTTATCTATGTTCCTCGGCTGTCATCTGAATGGTTAGTGTTGGAGAGATCCAACAGTTCAGATCGTTTCTTTGCCTTCTCCCCTGCTGCTATTATTTTTTTTGGTTGCAGTGACATAATAGGAGCTTGTTAAAATGCCTGAATGACCAAGCAGAAACGAGAATAACTAACATTGAAATCCACTCTGCATGAGTACCAACGAGGTTTTTGCTGCAATACAACCTCCCTTGTCAATCCAAATTAAGTCAAAACAAGCTTTCTGTAGATTTGTTTGTGCCCCATCATGAGCACCCATGGTGAACACTCTTTGTACAGTCAGTTGGCCCACTTAACAGCAACCGCAATTTCAGACACCCCCCACCACCCGATTCTTTAAAAATGAAGAATTCTCTAGAGATCAATGTCTTCTAGTTTGATTTTAAACAGATCAGTGCAGTAGGATTCCACCTAGGTTGTTGCAGGCACACTCCCAATGCATCCGTTTGAAAATACAAAGTCTAATGTATGATTCTTAGGATCGGTAGGAATAGGCAAGGTTAATACTGCATTAACATAAGAATATCATTCTATAGCACAGTAAAATTTGAGATGTAAGGGACAGGAGAAGGAAAAAAAGAAAAAAAAAACCTCTTAAGACACTGAAAATTTCACCTTCTAGGATCCATTTAGTGTGCTAATAAACCCGAGCAATCATCACAAAGAAACAACCGATATAATAGGAGAATAAAGAATATACTACAGCAACCTTGAGAAGCAGCTATATTGTACTCCAAATTGATCACAAGCCCAGAATCACATCACTTATTGCCCCTGAAATACATGTAAATTTTCTGCATAAACCAAAGAACAGGACACAATCAGAGAGAGAAAGAGAAAAAAATCTATAAGGCATACCAAATACCCTGCATGTCTGCTTGTCGAAGAAAAGTTGAATGCACCCTAATCAAATTTAACACTTGACACTTCTACTGCATAAAGAGGGTGATTGTTTCGGGCAAGGTACAGAATTCCAGGTAACATCATTTCTCAATACATGGAATCTGCTATCTCGTTCCTCTGCCCTCTTACCCTTGCTCCTTACACCCAGCCCCTTTCCCGGCTTTATGGTCGCTCCCAGATTCTACTCCCTGTTGTCAATTAGGCCTTGTAGAAGCCCCTATTCCCCCTTCTTTGAGCACTAAGTCACGTCCAGTCATTATCAATAATAAGCCCAATATTAAACCTTCACAATTAAAATTGGTAGGAACGTCCTTCCATTTGCATTACAGTTCACCGTATTGTACCTTTTGCAGCCACTTAAAGCAAGACAGATCAAGCAAAATGACACTTCCACATCAATTAAAGAGCCAGTGTCAGTTATTTACTAATACACAACAAAATTCATATATGTCAGTTAAAAGCCACAACTTTTTTCCTCCAAAGTTCAAAGAACAATCTCCGATCAAATCTACCTCAGAAGCAAACGAAAAGTCCAGAAACCTTAAGCCCTGAATTTCCTACCTTGACATAAACAATGCAATTAAGCATGTCACAAGGACTTCTGTTTTTTCGTTTTTTTTTTCGGTCGAGTGTAAGTTATGTCGCAAGCACTTCAATGATGCTGAATCCATCCTATTACACAAGTTAAGTCCTCAAGGGAACTCTCAACACAATTTCCAGGTTCAATGGCAACTATCATTCTGAAGCCTTCCTACTATGTCAAAATCTTCATCTATTTATATCAACTGAAGTCATACTGGAAAGATATATCTTCGCCAAGAAAACTAGCCCTAATCTGTCAAACTAAATCATCTATAACCAACTAAAAGCCATGTATCTATACATAAATGAAAATTAGCTACAAATATCAGGAATCATCTATAACCAACCACAGAAAAACACTAAGGCTAAATGCACACCCTTGATGCATGCTGGTTGCAATTTAGATCTACTAATAAAACACACCATGTTTTCTACCTGTATTGGTTTTGGCCCTAGAATTCAGCATCTATGGGGGGTAAAGACCATCCAAAGGGAGTAGGAAGGAAGAGACCAAAACTCACTACAGATGCCACGACTCAAAAGTGCACAATTGTATTTCAACCCAGAAGGAATAATTTCATACAAGAATCAACTCTTAATTTAGAGGGCAACAACAATCACTTGTATCACTTTAGTAAAATACTGTGGATATGTTCTGATTCTGACCTGAAGTACCCATAAGCTTAGAAGAGACTCCAAGCAAAACAAGCCAAACCCAACTAAGTAGAATATCTGCAGTAAAACCATATGACACGTCAGTAAATGCTAGCATCAAATCAAATACCTTGCAAGAACATCATATTTTAATATACTGAAGTCCACCAAAGAAAGTTATGCCCCAGATTATGTTCACACCTTGGACTTCACTGTTCGAAGCCATAAGAGATTTTGAAGTAAGAAGCACCAACAAGAATTAGGTGAAATGCAACTCTCTTACCATATTTGTTACAACATCTTCTAAGTGCAAGGCTGAGCATGTTTTTCCATTAAGAAACACTAGGGGTGCGTTTGAAGTGTAAAATTTTACACTTCCTAAAATTTTAACAATAAAAAATTACAATAATATCTCTCTCCCCATCACATCATTACTTTTCACTATAATAAATATTAAAAACCATCTCTCTTCACTTTTTCACCAAATCCAATACCCTAAAATTTTAACAATCAAACACACCTAGGCATATGGATACAGTTAAGTGGGATTATCCTCACCCCCCCCCCCCAAAAAACACACGCACCCAAAAAAGAAAAAAAAAATTTCTTTCCCTTGACAGTAGAATGCAACAATCCATTATATGCCATTATACATATCCTAGTAGACAACCCCGTAAGATGCAGAGCAGAAGGAAGCCTAGAAAGAAGTAATTTTTTACTTTTTAGAATCAACATATGACTCATTGAAAAAGACTGAAATCATCGGTACATCTTTCCAACTCTGCAGTTCTAGTTTCATAATGGGTAGAAACTAAGAACCACAATGCAGGCACACATACAATAAACAACTCACCCCAACCAATGCATGGCCACTAAAGAGGTCAACTGCTGCAAGAATTCCCCTGAATTGAAAACGGAAAATTAAAAAGTCTGATTAGCAAAATAGAAATTAAAACAGACACGAAAACGGCAAGAGAACAATTATGCAACGCCCCAATGTTGATCACATAGTGTCAATCAATTTTACAAAGACATTACATGAAATTTACAGGAAAAGATACAAGGAAGTTACATATGGTACACCAGATGCTGTACTTTCTGAAATTAACTTCTCGGCACAACCATGCTGTCTCAACTTAGTTTATACAACTAAATAATCTAAAAATAGAACCTCCCATACACAAATCCAGTTCCTCAACTATCTACAACTTTCAGAATACAAGATAGATAAGGTTATTCTGAAAAAGGTTTGAAGGACAATAGTCAACTATAGAACTTAAGATCAGCAAGACCCATATAAGAAATCTAGTTCCTTTACTACTTCATTACCTAATGTTCACTCTTTAAGGACATTATTCACAGGGAGAACAAGCTTATTACTTTTGCTTTGCTAACATTAGTCAAAATTCTACATTCTTAATATTGACAACAAATCATTCATATGTAACTCAGTCACTTAACAGGTGTGAAACTGCAATTAAAGCCCCTGATAAAGTTTCCATCAATATACTGTCACAAGATACTTCATTACAAACATATCTGCATGATTTATAGATGTGACCATCAAAACCCTTTCATGCTTAATTTCCTACGGCTCAGGAAACAAGAACTTACGCCAATGACTTCCCATGAAAGACAACTGGAGGTGCAATGGCAGCGAATATACAAAACACAATGTGGACCTGCATTATGCGAATATCTTTAATAGATAGAAGAAGAATAAGCCACCTATTTCTAAACAGCATGGATTAGATAGTAATATACAACCTATGGCACATACCATGTAGAACAGAAAAAACCAGCCGAACTTCAGGGCACTATCAGTCCTGCATTTCAAATTAGGCGATTTGTAACATCCATCAGCACACTAATGCTGCACTCCAGTGCCATGACTACATTCTTTAACTTTAAAATACAAAACAATCAAATAGGCCCATCCACGACTTAGGTTGATACCAGTGACAAGTTAGAAGTGCTTTCTCTCACCAGTTGAAAGACATGATAATATTGTCACCCAAAACAACGACGAAAGCCACTAAAAAAGCACACACACATGCACACATAACAAATAAACTCACAAAGAGCGACAGAGAAGGCATACAGTTGAAGTGCTGAACTTTGCACCAAATAAAAACTCAAACTACAAGAATAGACATAGAATCTGGAGGCAACTCCTCCACAAAAGATAAGTGGTAAGTAAGGTCAGGTGATGCATTGGCCAAAAGAATTTCCCACAGAGTAAACTCTAAGCGCAGATTTCATTATTTATCACAGGAGTATAGACAAAAAAAGAAACTATAACTAAGAGCCGGAGTTGCCATGTATTATGTTTTGAATGGAAAATCCTGCTCTATGAGGTACCATGCTGTGGGAAATTCTTTTGGCCAATGCATCACCTGACCTTACTTACCACTTATCTTTTGTGGAGGAGTTGCCTCCAGATTCTATGTCTATTCTTGTAGTTTGAGTTTTTATTTGGTGCAAAGTTCAGCACTTCAACTGTATGCCTTCTCTGTCGCTCTTTGTGAGTTTATTTGTTATGTGTGCATGTGTGTGTGCTTTTTTAGTGGCTTTCGTCGTTGTTTTGGGTGACAATATTATCATGTCTTTCAACTGGTGAGAGAAAGCACTTCTAACTTGTCACTGGTATCAACCTAAGTCGTGGATGGGCCTATTTGATTGTTTTGTATTTTAAAGTTAAAGAATGTAGTCATGGCACTGGAGTGCAGCATTAGTGTGCTGATGGATGTTACAAATCGCCTAATTTGAAATGCAGGACTGATAGTGCCCTGAAGTTCGGCTGGTTTTTTCTGTTCTACATGGTATGTGCCATAGGTTGTATATTACTATCTAATCCATGCTGTTTAGAAATAGGTGGCTTATTCTTCTTCTATCTATTAAAGATATTCGCATAATGCAGGTCCACATTGTGTTTTGTATATTCGCTGCCATTGCACCTCCAGTTGTCTTTCATGGGAAGTCATTGGCGTAAGTTCTTGTTTCCTGAGCCGTAGGAAATTAAGCATGAAAGGGTTTTGATGGTCACATCTATAAATCATGCAGATATGTTTGTAATGAAGTATCTTGTGACAGTATATTGATGGAAACTTTATCAGGGGCTTTAATTGCAGTTTCACACCTGTTAAGTGACTGAGTTACATATGAATGATTTGTTGTCAATATTAAGAATGTAGAATTTTGACTAATGTTAGCAAAGCAAAAGTAATAAGCTTGTTCTCCCTGTGAATAATGTCCTTAAAGAGTGAACATTAGGTAATGAAGTAGTAAAGGAACTAGATTTCTTATATGGGTCTTGCTGATCTTAAGTTCTATAGTTGACTATTGTCCTTCAAACCTTTTTCAGAATAACCTTATCTATCTTGTATTCTGAAAGTTGTAGATAGTTGAGGAACTGGATTTGTGTATGGGAGGTTCTATTTTTAGATTATTTAGTTGTATAAACTAAGTTGAGACAGCATGGTTGTGCCGAGAAGTTAATTTCAGAAAGTACAGCATCTGGTGTACCATATGTAACTTCCTTGTATCTTTTCCTGTAAATTTCATGTAATGTCTTTGTAAAATTGATTGACACTATGTGATCAACATTGGGGCGTTGCATAATTGTTCTCTTGCCGTTTTCGTGTCTGTTTTAATTTCTATTTTGCTAATCAGACTTTTTAATTTTCCGTTTTCAATTCAGGGGAATTCTTGCAGCAGTTGACCTCTTTAGTGGCCATGCATTGGTTGGGGTGAGTTGTTTATTGTATGTGTGCCTGCATTGTGGTTCTTAGTTTCTACCCATATGAAACTAGAACTGCAGAGTTGGAAAGATGTACCGATGATTTCAGTCTTTTTCAATGAGTCATATGTTGATTCTAAAAAGTAAAAAATTACTTCTTTCTAGGCTTCCTTCTGCTCTGCATTACGGGGTTGTCTACTAGGATATGTATAATGGCATATAATGGATTGTTGCATTCTACTGTCAAGGGAAAGAAATTTTTTTTTTCTTTTTTGGGTGCGTGTGTTTTGGTGGGGGGGGGGGGGTGAGGATAATCCCACTTAACTGTATCCATATGCCTAGGGTGTGTTTGATTGTTAAATTTTAGGGTATTGGATTTGGTGAAAAAGTGAAGAGAGATGGTTTTTAATATTTATTATAGTGAAAAGTAATGATGTGATGGGGAGAGAGATATTATATGTATTTTTTATTGTGTTAAAATTTTAGGAAGTGTAAAATTTTACACTTCAAACGCACCCCTAGTGTTCTTAATGGAAAAACATGCTCAGCCTTGCACTTAGAAGATGTTGTAACAAATATGGTAAGAGAGTTGCATTTCACCTAATTCTTGTTGGTGCTTCTTACTTCAAAAATCTTATGGCTTCGAACAGTGAAGTCCAAGGTGTGAACATAATCTGGGGCATAACTTTTCTTTGGTGGACTTCAGTATATTAAAATATGATGTTCTTGCAAGGTATTTGATTTGATGCTAGCATTTACTGACGTGTCATATGGTTTTACTGCAGATATTCTACTTAGTTGGGTTTGGCTTGTTTTGCTTGGAGTCTCTTCTAAGCTTATGGGTACTTCAGGTCAGAATCAGAACATATCCACAGTATTTTACTAAAGTGATACAAGTGATTGTTGTTGCCCTCTAAATTAAGAGTTGATTCTTGTATGAAATTATTCCTTCTGGGTTGAAATACAATTGTGCACTTTTGAGTCGTGGCATCTGTAGTGAGTTTTCTTTGGTCTCTTCCTTCCTACTCCCTTTGGATGGTCTTTACCCCCCATAGATGCTGAATTCTAGGGCCAAAACCAATACAGGTAGAAAACATGGTGTGTATTTATTAACCGAGAAAGCTTGTTAGAGATTGGAGTAGATCTAAATTGCAACCAGCATGCATCAAGGGTGTGCATTTAGCCTTAGTGTTTTTCTGTGGTTGGTTATAGATGATTCCTGATATTTGTAGCTAATTTTCATTTATGTATAGATACATGGCTTTTAGTTGGTTATAGATGATTTAGTTTGACAGATTAGGGCTAGTTTTCTTGGCGAAGATATATCTTTCCAGTATGACTTCAGTTGATATAAATAGATGAAGATTTTGACATAGTAGGAAGGCTTCAGAATGATAGTTGCCATTGAACCTGGAAATTGTGTTGAGAGTTCCCTTGAGGACTTAACTTGTGTAATAGGATGGATTCAGCATCATTGAAGTGCTTGCGACATAACTTACACTCGACCGAAAAAAAAAACGAAAAAACAGAAGTCCTTGTGACATGCTTAATTGCATTGTTTATGTCAAGGTAGGAAATTCAGGGCTTAAGGTTTCTGGACTTTTCGTTTGCTTCTGAGGTAGATTTGATCGGAGATTGTTCTTTGAACTTTGGAGGAAAAAAGTTGTGGCTTTTAACTGACCATATATGCTTCTGTCAATTTTGTTGTGTATTAGTAAATAACAGAGTTTAACTGACACTGGCTCTTTAATTGATGTGGAAGTGTCATTTTGCTTGATCTGTCTTGCTTTAAGTGGCTGCAAAAGGTACAATACGGTGAACTGTAATGCAAATGGAAGGACGTTCCTACCAATTTTAATTGTGAAGGTTTAATATTGGGCTTATTATTGATAATGACTGGACGTGACTTAGTGCTCAAAGAAGGGGGAATAGGGGCTTCTACAAGGCCTAATTGACAACAGGGAGTAGAATCTGGGAGCGACCATAAAGCCGGGAAAGGGGCTGGGTGTAAGGAGCAAGGGTAAGAGGGCAGAGGAACGAGATAGCAGATTCCATGTATTGAGAAATGATGTTACCTGGAATTCTGTACCTTGCCCGAAACAATCACCCTCTTTATGCAGTAGAAGTGTCAAGTGTTAAATTTGATTAGGGTGCATTCAACTTTTCTTCGACAAGCAGACATGCAGGGTATTTGGTATGCCTTATAGATTTTTTTCTCTTTCTCTCTCTGATTGTGTCCTGTTCTTTGGTTTATGCAGAAAATTTACATGTATTTCAGGGGCAATAAGTGATGTGATTCTGGGCTTGTGATCAATTTGGAGTACAATATAGCTGCTTCTCAAGGTTGCTGTAGTATATTCTTTATTCTCCTATTATATCGGTTGTTTCTTTGTGATGATTGCTCGGGTTTATTAGCACACTAAATGGATCCTAGAAGGTGAAATTTTCAGTGTCTTAAGAGGTTTTTTTTTTCTTTTTTTCCTTCTCCTGTTCCCTTACATCTCAAATTTTACTGTGCTATAGAATGATATTCTTATGTTAATGCAGTATTAACCTTGCCTATTCCTACCGATCCTAAGAATCATACATTAGACTTTGTATTTTCAAACGGATGCATTGGGAGTGTGCCTGCAACAACCTAGGTGGAATCCTACTGCACTGATCTGTTTAAAATCAAACTAGAAGACATTGATCTCTAGAGAATTCTTCATTTTTAAAGAATCGGGTGGTGGGGGGTGTCTGAAATTGCGGTTGCTGTTAAGTGGGCCAACTGACTGTACAAAGAGTGTTCACCATGGGTGCTCATGATGGGGCACAAACAAATCTACAGAAAGCTTGTTTTGACTTAATTTGGATTGACAAGGGAGGTTGTATTGCAGCAAAAACCTCGTTGGTACTCATGCAGAGTGGATTTCAATGTTAGTTATTCTCGTTTCTGCTTGGTCATTCAGGCATTTTAACAAGCTCCTATTATGTCACTGCAACCAAAAAAAATAATAGCAGCAGGGGAGAAGGCAAAGAAACGATCTGAACTGTTGGATCTCTCCAACACTAACCATTCAGATGACAGCCGAGGAACATAGATAAACAAAACCGAAAGTATCTCGCAAAATCCACCTCAAAGAGTCCATGGTCATCCAATTGCGCATCGAGAGATTGGCCGGAAAGGAACAAGCTAATGAAGGAGAGGGTGAAGGGAGGAGTTAGAGTTCCTCTGGCCCACCTTTTTTTTTTAAGAGAAAATGTCATTGTTCGCACTATAATGTTTTGTGTCAATTATAATTTTCCGCAATATTAAAAAATTCATTAAAAATAAAAAAAATGATATTAAAAAAAGGTAATATTTTTTAAATAAAATTATTGAAACTCTATTTCACTGATATATATATATATTTTAATTTTTTTTCTCCAATATTTATTTATTTTTTGAAAATTGTCTTTGAGGGTATTTTGATCATTTTAATGTTGAATTTCCTCAAGTTTAACAGAAATTTTGACTGTGGACGAACATTGTAAATGTTTCATACTTAAAGGACGTAAATCACAGTTTTGAAAGTTAAGAGATCGCAAATACAATTGACACATACTTTGGGTGTGAACAATGACATTTCTCCTTTTTTTAATCAAGACACATTTTATTCATAGCATAGCAAATTGCAGCTGAAAACTTATAATGGAAAGGACCCAAAGGGTCAGCAACAAGTTTAGGGGACCGTAGCCCATAAACGAGAACTCAAGGTCCTCAGAAGTAGCGGAGAGACCCACGAAAGATGGGCGTAAAAACCCATAAAAAGTAATAACCATTGCATAAGACAATGACGATTGCTGCTGAAGGAAAGATGGACGTAGCGTTGATCTTGCTCCCTTAGCATGGTACAAATACAAATATCAGCTGTAAAAACTATACACAGACACAACCACAACCACACTACATGTAAGCCCATAAGAACGCGAAGTGGTTTTCTTTGGCCAATAAGCTCTTTCTAGAATATGGTTTTCTTTTGGCCAATAAGTTCACTTTGTTGCCTCTAACTAATCAAAAAAAAAAAAAAAAAACGGTAGGATATAATTTTCTTAGCTGCAATGCTTAAATATTCTTATTTGATCCAAACCGTGTAAGCTCTTCAATTATAACAACGTCCTACGAATTCCCATGTTATACCTAAACATGTCCTTCAGGATCTAAAAGACCGATGAAATTAGTATTTGATTTTTAATCAAATTTGCTCTATGTGTTTTATTGGAAAAATAAAAATTTAATGCACAATATTTTATCTCTTTGCAGAAATCATAATTGATTTGAAAGAACTAGTGATTTTAATCACTCAGTTCTATTCAATTAATGAAGATGAGAGCTTGGAGGAATCTTGTTTATGTCAATAACTTGGAATTGGATGGAGGAATTAAACAACATTTAAATTCAAAGAAACAATTTAAAATGAAGATAAAAACAAATGTATCTGGACGTGTTTAGCCAAAAAATCCATAGCTAATTCATTAGTTATCCAAAAAATATACAATCTTTATGGCATTTGAAAGTTCTTTGAGTTATCTATAACTCTAGATTTTACAAAGATTTTGCGATTAGCACATTTGGAGGTTGAAAACAAGTTCGAAGAGAAGGAGCCTAAAAAGGGGTGGAGAACAGAGCATTGAGCACAACTTAGAAAAGGAATAATGTCTTGCTCCATGGATGGATCCTTGCGACCTTGACTAAAGAAGCTCTTGACCTTGTTATTGATATTGAAACCTCTTCTAAGGTATTGCTTGCTCTTAAAGATTCTTATGCTCAATCTTCACAGGATCCAAAATTTTACCTACGGCAACAACTCTTTCATAAGAAAAGATGATGGTACCAGTCTAAACAATTACCTTCGTTACTTTTTAAGAGCATATATATGTGACTGTCTTGCTGCCATTGACAGGCCTGTGCCTGATCGTTCAAAGCTTTTTGCTCTTCTAAATGGACTTGGTGAGCGCTATGACAATTTTTTCACTGCCATGCTTCACCCACCCTCACCTCCTTACAGTGAGATCATTCCCATGCTGAAAATTTTGAGACTCGACTGGTGTCTCGTCGAGAACAACCACATCTAGTCTTTCTATGACAAGAAGAATGGTGAATCTCCTTCCAAATGAGGTAACAAAAATCTGTCCTTCAATTCCAGACGTAAGGACTTTGCTCAACACTGGTAAAAATCACAATTTTCTTCGACTAGGTCCAGCCCATGTCCTAAAAAAACTCTAAATTCAATCCAAACGGAAATTGTCAACTCTGTGATAAGGTAGGACATAATGTGTGGAACTGTTGGTGGAGATCTAATAAAACTATTAAAAAAAAGAATGCTAGCCAAGCACTAGTGGCACTAACCATCGACGCCGATCTTGGTGAACATGATTGGACCACCAACACCGCCGTACTTCCACTCATATGACATTCAATGAAGGTATGCTATCTAACCTTGCTCCTCATTTTGGAAATGATAAAGAGTTACGGTTGAAATTGTTGGCTTTTGTTCACAATCGATATTTTGATGATTTCAATAAATGGATTAAGTTTACAAAATGACATCTTCAAAGACAAAGATATTTTTATCAAAGAGCCAAAGACAAAAAGATTGAAGATCAAGAAGATGCAAGGAGCTCAAAAGTGAAGATTCAAGACCATAGGGTATAACCTTGTAACTCTTAGTTTCACTTTTGACAAGGATTTGAATCATACACTTGCATATTTTTCAAACCGTGCATAATCTTCTTATCACAAGTTTGACAACCAAAATACGCTTTAAGTGTTTTCAAATCATCCCTATATAAACTCCCAAGCCTTAGTTATACTTTTGGAAGTTGGTTTTTGAAATTGGGATTTCAAAAATGTCAAAAACGGCTTTTTAATTATAGCGGATGATGAACAGTGTTATAGTGGTGTATGAGCATCGACGGCACGTAGGACAAAATTTGATAGCATTCAAATTTTATGACTGTTGAGCAACGGCTAGTTGAAGCGGTCGACCAGTACAAAGGTAAAATTGTCAAATCGACCCCCAACGGCTAGTTTTATATGTGGCCTATATAAGACCTTCTAAGTCTCAAAACATTAGAGAACGACCACATATCATTTCTATAGCTTAAGAAAGATCTTAAACCTTCTTATTCATATTTCTCATATCATTCACACAAATTACATTTCACATCCTTGTCATTGTGTGAATCAAAAGAGATAAAACTTTCCATTTTCTTATCACTCTTTGAGAGAGTTTAATTCTTGTATCTTTTTATTCAAAAGAAGTGATTCCTTTAGTGAGGTTGTTCACTAAAGAAGAAGCTTAGAGAGGGTATATCTCAAGCTTGGTTAGGTTGTGAGTGGTTCGAAAAATACTTGGGTTGTGAGTGTTGAGCCCGAAAAGTACTTGTAAGGTTCTCTAGCACCCAGAAGCTAGAGTGTACACTATTTGGAAGATAGTGGAAAACCTCAAGGCTTGGAAAGAAGCTTGAGGGTGGATGTAGGCAGGTTTGCCGAACCACCTAAAAATTTCATGTTTGCTTCTCTAACCCTACTCTTTACATTAGCACTTATTACTTGTTGCATTAATATTTGTTTAATACTTGTGCTAAATTAGCCTTTACTTTGCAAACACAATTTTGGGCGTTAAAATCGAATAAGTTTAGAAACCCAATTCACCTTCCCTCTTGTTTGCCATATTTCACGTCCTGTGCCTATACATACCCCTAGGCTCACCTATACAGATGATATGCACACAAGCGGGGATTATGACACTAACTGGTCCTATGAAGTACCAATTGTTTGGCTTCGAAAAAGCTTAGCGGAAACAATGAGTTAAAAATAGTATTGTAATTAGAAACTCGTTAAGAAAGGAAACTTAGGTTTTTGGAAAATTTGTGGTAAAGTGACTTTGATAAATGCGTTAGTAAAATTCTTCAACGTTTGGAACTTTTGGAAATAAAAGAAAAGAAAAACATGATAATACAAAAAGAAAGGAAATAAGATAAGATAATTTTTTTTTGAAGAAATAAATACATGATTCCATTACTGATCACGTTTTTCTCTTTTTACAAAAAGACATCCTTCAAGAGGATTACAAAAGAAAGAGAAATAGATACAAAAGTGAAGCTTCCTAAAGCATTCCATACTAATACAACCGTGATTCTAAAACATCATATACAAAAGCTGACGAAACTCAAAAAGAGCCTGCATCTATGTCAACTAATCCTCTGCATCAGTATCGGAGGTCAGGTTTACTATCTCGGTCTCGGGAGAGACGCAAGTACCCTTTGCTGGCTGAGCCTGTGGAGAGGGAACTATATGCAGGAGGGCTGGGTCAACATCAATTAGCCTGATTCCTCAAGCTGGGGTAATGGGGGTAGTGGGGGTCCTTTAAGATACCAACGAGGCTCATGCTCCACTAGTATCTCGAACTTGTCTGTAACCCACGTTAGGATATAAGAATCAAGGTCCAGTGTCTGCTCACTCTAGCTGGGGTAATGGGGGTAGTGGTGGTCCTTTAAGATACCAGCGGAGCTCATACTCCACTAGTATCTCGAACGTGTCCGTAACCCACATTCGTATCTTCAGCACTAGGATATAAGAGTTGAGGTCTAGTGTTTGCTTGCTCTCAAATAACTTCATCTACACGGTCCGATATCCACAACGCCACATACAAGATGCAAGAGAAAAAAAGGAGTGAGTCCTACTGACTCAGTAAAGGGGAAAAAGGACATGACATATGAAATAAATAAGTAGAAACATTCATAGCAACAGGTATACAATAAATAAGCACCGATAATAATAGATAGGATATCAATGTATGATCAATGTAATGTAGAAATGATGCATTTGTTTCCTGGTCAATTCTCTTTCTTTCTTTTTCCAGTCCGGTAGAGGTGTCCTTACTGCGCTCTGTTTAACCCCAAGAGTCAGGGTTGTACATCCCTCCTCTCCTCTGGGATTTTCCCGTGCATCACACACACCAGGACCTAGTTAGCCAAGCCTTGTACCATTGCCTAGAGAAACCATCCGCTATTCCATTAGTGGTGGCTTGCACGTTCCCGATGTGAACGGTACCGTCACCCGATCTCAGGACCACTTCTAGGTATAAGTTCTTTCTGGTCATAATAGTGTTTCCCATACCCATGAGATGATTATGCAAGATGACGTATCATAAGCATACGAGATTCACAACTTACATAAGCTGAATATAAATGCGCATATGCACTTTCAAATTTTACAATGTAAGGATATGACACAAAATGCATTTGAACTTTAGAATAGGTAAAATATTGGTACGTACTATTAATTTTCTAATTAATAGAACTTAGGACTAAGGCTAATATTTGATTTTCCTTCCTTTGATTATTTCTAACAACTAAATTACTTAGTCGATTGATGTTTATTAACTAATTAATGATTAGCAGTATTGTTTAATTAATTACCTAATTAAATTCTATTTTAATTTACCTTTATTAATCCACAAGTGGTCGGGCCTATTCAGCCCCATGATGGAGTGTTCCAATCTGAACAGATCTGGGGCTCCTAGTTGAAAACCCCATTTTTCTGTTTCATTTATTTATTTTTGCTTAATGGGCCGGTTATGACCCTAAATGAGGCCTCTCCTTAGTTTGTAATGGACATTCCATTTTGTATTATCCTTAGTTTGTCCTCTCCTTATGCTTTGTAATTATCTTTTGGCTGTACACTTGACTTGCTAATGGAACAATCTTTTATATGTCACCTTTGGATTATTTTTGAATGCTCATATATATTTGATTCTTTAATGGTGATCATAAGGGATTTGAGAAGTGTTTATCTCTTTGCACTTAAATAAGGATAATTGAGATATGCTTCACAGGTAGTACTTCTTATCTTATATCTTAATTTTTGAAGTCTTGTGTTCTGGATTGAATTTTGGAAGTATGGAAAGTTTGGAATAAGTTTATAGAAGTGTTCTTCTTGTTTTTAAATTTTGGGAAACCTCTATATACAAAGGAAACTCTTGCAAAATTTTTGTAAAATCTTAAAGTCCTTTTTGCTAAAAATGTCATGAAAAACTCCTGCTTATTCTCAGGGGGAGCTTTTCCATTTGTTAGCAAATTATCGTTTTTAAAGTGGTTTGTCATCATCAAAAAGGGGGAGATTGTTAGCCAAGGTTGTTTTGCAAAACAATCTATTATTGATTTTGATGATAACAAGTATTCTAAGTTTTGAAGACTTTTAGATTTTACATTATCAATCCACTTTTCTAAAAGATATATTTCAAAGATCGAAGTTCTCCATGTAAAATAATTCTAAGTGTACTTAAACACCTTTTCAGATGTTGATGAAATCAATTTTCACATTGCAGGTGCTTTAAGATATATTGAAAAGCATTGGACACTGTCAAAGTAACCGTGTGTCAATACTTACCACGAGTTTGAAGAAAATTTGAAACGACGTCAGAACACTCAAATTGCTCCCAAATGACTCGCGTGTCCCTCCAACGTCTCTTTTGAATCTTTGATGACTGTTGAAGTAAAATGAGGTTTAAATAGAAGAAGTAAAGCAGAAGAAGAAAACGATCGTGCGATTCACTTTGCAATTACTTTACGACCTAACTTCTAGAGAGAGAAAGTGCCTTGAAGAAGAGAGAAGACTACTCATACCAAGAAAGCTTGTGATTCCCCTGCCAAACTTGCTTTCTTTAGAATCTTGTCCTTTTGTGCACCTATATACTTTCCACTTGTTTATACGGCTTTAAGAGCCAATATTAATATTCCCTTTTACCCATCTTTGTAAACACTTGAGTGTTTGGGAAAACACTTGTCCTACTGTTGGGTAGAAGAAATCCTTAGGTTTTGGGATTTGTGAAGTGAGTTAAAGCGTGAGCTCAAAAAACTTTGTAAAGGTTCCTTAGCACCCCAGAAGCTAAGGTGTATTTGCTATTTGAAGAATAGTGAAGGAAGCCCAAGGAAGTCAATAGCCTTGGGGGTGGACGTAGGCAAGTGTTGGCCGAACCACCTAAAATTACGGTGTCATCTCTCTAACTCTATCTCTACTTTATACATTCATATTTCTTTTGTGGTGTTTTTTGCTTTACTGTATACTTTTTATCTTGAAAAAGTTTTAAAATTTTTAAAACCCAATTCACCCCCCTCTTGGGTTGTTATTTAGACTCACAATTGGTATCAGAGCTGAGGTTTAATATCTTATCTATGACAACCCTTGTTAGCACCTTCTTTAGCTGAAGGTCAATCCACAAATCGACCTCCCTTGTTCAATGGACTTGCTATAACTATTGGAAGGCAAGGATGAGGATTTACATCCAAGCCGTGGACTTTGAACTTTGGAGATTATCTCAAATGGTCCTAAATTTCCTAGAGACAAGGAAGGTAAGCTAAAAGAGAAAAGATTTGGGATGAGCTGATCTTAAGCTCATGTCCTTAAATTCTAAAGCTATGAATGTTTATATTGTGCACTTGATTCAAATGAATTTAATCGTATTTCTGGTTGTGATACTGCAAAACAAATTTGGGATAAACTTCAAGTAGCCCATGAAGGTACGAATCAAGTTAAAGAAAGCAAGATTAGTATGCTTGTTCATAGCTATGAGCTTTTTAAGATGAAATCTGATGAAATATTTCTTCTATGTTTACTCGCTTTACTGATATTATAAATGGTCTTAAATCTCTTGGTAAAGAATACACTAATGTTGAAATGGTGAGAAAGATTCTCAGGTGTCTTCCAAAAGCTTGGGAACCCAAGGTCACTGCCATTCAAGAAGCCAAAGACTTGACAAAGCTTTCCTTGGATGAGCTCATGGGATCTCTCATGACACATGAGATGAATCAAGTAAAGGAGATGAGATGAAGGAAAAGGAAAAAGAGGCATTGCCTTGAAAGCCTCATGCTCTAGTGATGATGAGTCTTCTGAAGATGATGAGGAAATGACTTGTTCACCAAGAGATTCAAGAAGTTCTTCCGAAGAAACAAGGAGATAAAAGATTTTCAAGGAAACAACTACAAAGGTGATAGTAGCAAGAAAGAATGAATTATTTGCTTTGGATGCAAGAAGCCGGGACATATAAAGTCGGATTGCCCCAACCTTGAATCCCAAAGAAATCCAAGGATTTCAAAGACAAAAAGAAAGCCTTTTTAGCTGCATGGGGAGAATCCGATGAAAGTGAAAGTGATAGTGAGAGTGATGAAGAAGTTGCAAACCTTGCTTCATGGCAAAGGATAATGAAGATGAGGTACAAGACTCTTCAATTTGTTCTTTCTCTTTTGATGAATTACAAGATGCTTTTGATGAACAATATGTTGAGTTGAAAAGAGTATTTTCAAAGTATTGTTGTCTTAAAAAGAATCTTGATGTACTTATTCAACAAAATGATGCTTTGAAATACCAAGTTGTTTCTCTTGAAGAGAATCTTGCAAGAGTCACAAAAGAAAATGAGAAAATCTTACAAGAAGAGTCACATGATTTGAAATCTGAAAATATTGAGTTAAAAAGGAAATTGACTCTCTTACCAAGATCTTGCAAGATTTACTCAAGGAAAAAGAAACATTGATATTCTCCTTGGTTCACAAAAATGTTGTTTCAACAAAAGCGGAATTGGCTATGATTCAATTGGATAATCAAAAGTATATTCTGATGTAATTATTAAATCATCAACACCCTTTTATGTGTAAATTTTTGGAAAGAATGGACACATTTCACACACATGTCCAACTAGAAAAAATCCACTCATGGGATCAAATTTGTATGGATTCAAAAAGATAAGGATGAAGGAATTTGTTTCTAACACCAATGGACCCAAAAAGATTTGGGTACCAAAAGTCAAGAATGATTCTTTTTGCAGGAGTGCTTGAAGTCCAATGAAATCAAGGAACATTGGGTTCTTGATAGTGGATGCTCCAAGCACATGACCGGAGACAAAGTTGGTTCAACTCTCTTTGTCTTAAGGAAAAGGCTCAGTTACATTTGGTGACAATGGAAAAGGAAAGATACTTGGTGTTGGAAGCATTGGTACGTATCCTAATCCCACAATTGAAAATGTTCTTCTTGTCAAAGGTTTAAAGCATAATCTCTTAAGTATCAGTCAATTGTGTGACAAGGAAACCGAGTCATTTTTGAATCATCAATATGTCTTGTTGAAAATATTGAAAGCAAGAAAGTCTTGTTTGTTGGACATAGATTTGAAAATGTGTACATTGTTCATTTAGAGAGCATCTCCTCAGAAAATATAAAATGTTTTCAGCTCTAAATGACAAGGATAGTTGGTTGTGGCATAGAAGGCTTGCTCATGCAAGCATGGACTTGATTTCAAAACTTAGCCAAAAAGAATCTTGTTTCGGGTTTGCCTAACCTTTCTTTTGAAAAGGAAATTTGTGCAGCATGTCAAAAAGGCAAACAAACCAAAATATCTTTTAAGCCCAAAAATTGTGTCCACTTCTAGGCCACTTCAACTTCTACACATGGACTTATTTGGTCCAACCCGAACATTGAGTTTGGGTGGCAAACGTTATGGCTTTGTTGTTGTTGATGATTTCAGTAGATTCACATGGGTTCTATTCCTAGCTCATAAAAATGAGGCTTTTCATGCTTTTGAAAAACTTAGCAAGAGAATTCAAAATGAAAAAGGTTTTGCTATTTCTAGCATAAGGAGTGATCATGGAAAAGAATTTGAAAATTCCTCCTTTGAAAAGTTTTGTGGTGAAAATGGTATTAACCATAACTTCTCGGCTCCTAGAACTCCTCAACAAAATGGTGTTGTAGAGAGGAAGAATAGGACTCTTGAAGAGATGGCTAGAACCTTGCTATGTGAAAATAACTTGCCTGATTACTTTGGGCTGAAGCAATTAGCACAAGTTGTTATGTTATGAACCGTTGCATGATTAGACCTATTCTTAAGAAAACTCCATATGAGCTATGGAATGATAGAAAACCCAACATTGGTTATTTTCATGTTTTTGGATGCAAATGTTTTGTGCTCAACAACAACAAAGACAATTTGGGTAAGTTCGATGCAAAAGCGGATGAAGGTATATTTCTTGGTTATTCAACTTCTAGTAAAGCCTATCGTGTTTTTAATAAACGTACTTGGTTGTTGAAGAATCATTCATGTGTTTTTGATGAATCTAACAATCTTATGAAAAGAAATGATGAAGATATTATAGATCTTGTTGGATCTTGAAGAGCAAGCAAACAAGATGATCTACCTTGGGATCAAGAAGTTGACTTGAGCCCCTGGATCCATGCCTGAAGAAAGAGCAAGATGAATCCATGCAAAGAAAGAGTCAATGTACAAAAGTCTCATCTCTCCAGCAAATTATTGGTAATGTTGTAAGGCTAATAATTGCCTTACTTTCTCAACTTGAGCCTAAGAACAGGCTAAAGATGATGAAAGTTGATCCATGCTATGAATTAAAACAATTTGAGAAAAACCAAGTATATCTAGTTCCTAGACCAAGGATTATCCAATTATTGGTACAAATGGGTTTTTAGAAACAAAATGGATGAATCGGGGTTGTGGTGAGGAAAAAGCAAGATTAGTAGCCCAAGGTTACAATCAAGAAGAGGGATTGATTTTGATGAAACCTTTGCTCCTGTTGCTCGTTTAGAATCTATTCATGTTACTTGCTTTCGCTTGTTATAAAGATTTTAAACTCTTTCAAATGGATGTGAAAAGTGCATTTTAAATGGATTCCTCACTGAAGAAGTTTATGTTGAGCAACCACCGGGCTTTGAAGATGAAAAGCTTTCAAATCATGTATACAAGCTCACAAAGCGCTTTATGGATTGAAACAAGCACCTCGAGCATGGTATGAACGTCTAAGTTCTTTTCTTATTGAAAATGGTTTTTCACGAGGTAAAATTGATACTACTCTTTTCACTAAGAAAAAGACAATGAATTGTTAACGGTTCAAATTTATGTGATGACATTATTTTTGGATCTACTAATGAATCTTTGTGTCAAGAGTTTTCTCAAGTCATGCAAGGTGAATTTGAGATGAGCCTATGGGAGAATTGAACTACTTTCTTGGCTTCAAATCAAACAAAGCAATGAGGCATCTTCATAAATCAAGCTAAGTATACAAGAGATCTCCTCAAAAGATTCAACATGGACAATTCAAAACCTATGAGCACACCTATGAGTCCATCTACAAAAATGGAAAAGGATGAGAAAGGTAAGGATGTGGACCAAACAAATATCGAGGTATGATTGGCTCCTTACTCTATCTTACCGCTAGTAGACCGATATAATGTTTAGTGTATGTATGTGTGCTAGATTTCAATCTTGTCCTAAGGAATCTCATCTCCTTGCCTTGCTTCTAGTTGGCACTCAAAATCTAGTGTTTTAATTTACAAGGATACTCGGATGCGGATTATGCTAAAATTGATAGAAAGAGTACTAGTGGTGCATGCCAATTTCTTGGACCCTCACTAGTCTCTTGGTGTTGTAAGAAACAAAACTCCGTGGCTCTATCAACCACGGAAGCCGAGTATATTGCCATAGGCAATTGTTGTGCACAAGTATTGTGGATGAAACAACAATTGGAAGATTTTAATCTTCATTATTCTCTCATCCCAATAAAATGTGACAACACCAGTGCAATCAATCTTACTAAAAATCCAATTCAGCACTCTAGGACAAAACATATTGAGATTAAGCATCATTTTATTCGAGATCATGCTCAAAAAGGGATATTGTTCTTGAGTTTGTAAACACCGACCTTCAATTGGCAGATATTTTCACAAAACCCCTTAATGAGGATAGATTTTGCTTTATTCGCCAAGAAATTGGAATGAGATTTCCTTTGGATTGAATTGTTGTTATATACTTGATTTATCTTTTAATATGTTATTGATTGCATTGAACATGTTTGAATTTGTTTGATTGCTCTTGTTTTTTCAAAATCTCTTTTTACTTAGAAAAATTTCATATAATCATTTTCATGCCATGTGTCAACACTTGGTAAAACAAGTGTCAGCACTTCTGGTTTTTATGATTTTTTTCCTGGAGAAGTATGTGTCGACACATAAGACTCCCTCCCGAGAGCTCTTTTAACCACATTCAATGGACACAAGACCAATGTGTCGACACATCTTTCTCGTGCATGTTTTAAAAAAGGGAGGGACACGTGTGGTATATTTATCTCTTTTAGGGTTAGGGGTTGGCACTTTATCTCTCCCTCCCTCACAGACCCCTTTTCTCTCCCAAAGGCGCATTTTCTCTCCCTCAAAACCCATTTGCCCACTGCCTCTCTTCAAAAATCCACCGCCGACAGCCTTTCTCCTCGCCCCGCCTCATGTCTTTCAAGCCGCCCTCCTCAAAGAACACCATCTCTGTTGGCTCAAGGAAGAAGAAAGGAAGAGAAGAAGAATCCACTCCCACTCCTAATACATTTACAGGTCAGGCTCTTGTAAAATCCGTTTTGTTCAAGATTTTCGAAATAGAAAAGTCATTGCTGGGAGATGGGCTGATTTCATGGTTTAGTGAGTGGGTTTGATTTTCAAGAGATGTTTGAGTTTCAAGGATGGGGAACACTTGTGAATTTGAAAGTAAATTGCTATGTTTATTTTAAGTTGGTTTATGCTAACTTTCAATTCACTAAGTCTGAGGATGCTGATAGTTATGTAAATGGGAAAGTTAGATTTATAGTTCTTCCTTGAATTCGATTGTAAATGCCCTGATGTGGAAGAAATTTTTTGAGGCTTATGGTGGATAGGTTTGTCTGAAGTTGATCCCAATTCATATCCTTAGGGTTGTTTAGATAATCCAACCCTAGATGAGGTGATTAGACCCTGCAGGTGATTTAAGTATCCCTAGAAGAATCTTACATCATATGGTTGCAATATCATTTTACCAAGGACTGGAAAATTTGAGTACATACATTTTTAGAATTATTTGTTATGTACTGTTGATTCCCTCACTCATATGAACCTTGGTCATTTAATGGTTAATCATATGAAAGCTGCCTCTGAAAAGAAGAAACAAGGGCTACCTTATGGGATGTTTTTCACTCACATGTTCATCTCTTGAAGTTGATTTGATGGGGAAGTTAGAGAAAAACCCAAAGACTCCAAGGATATAATAAGAAAACTCTTTTATTCAAAATGAGGACGGAGAATGGGTAAAGAAAGGTGTGGTGACACCTCAGAAAGGAAGTGAAAGGGGATCAGATTCTGAAGAAGAGAGTGAAGATGAGGAAGAGGGTGATACTAGAACTCCTACTGGAACTAGGACTCCTATGGGAGAGCAGACTCCTATCTCCTTTCCCTCTCTACATATTGGCTCATCCTCCTGAGCCTCCTTGTATGTCCTTGAAGCTTCCATGGCTGAAATAAAGGAAGAACAAAGAGATTGGGTAAGACTATGGAAGATATGGTCACCAATATGAAGACGGGTTTGATGATATTAAGAAGATGCTCACTGCTCATACTGAGCGTTTTGGGACTCTTGATAAGGATATGAGGTCTTCAAGCATCAAGTCAACAAAGCATTCATGTGGCCAATGTGATTCAGAATACAATGAGTTTGCTTCTACCTCTGTGAGCTTCAAGCTTTTGTGAAACCTCTGCTGAAGATGTTGTCAAGGCCACCGAGATCCATCTGGATGAAGATGGCATTTCGTCCTCATGTCATAAATGGACGTATTGGTTCTCTACCACTTGGAAAACTGGCTGAAGAAATTTGCGTTGATCATCCTCCTCCTCCTTTCGATTTTCCATAGCCTCCTACCCTTGCCCTTCCCCTTATCTTTTTTTGATGATGCCAAAGGGGGAGAAAAAGTGACTATGCTGACTTTCTAGCTCTTATAGAGGACATTTCCATTTTGTATTATCCTTAGTTTGTCCTCTTTATGCTTTGTAATTATTTTTGGCTGTACACTTGATTTGCTAATGGAAATCTTTTATATGTCACCTTTGGATTATTTTTTAATGCTCATATATTTGATTTTATAATGGTGATCATAAGGGATTTGAGAAGTGCTTATCTCTTTGCACTTAAATAAAGATAATTGAGATTGCTTCACAGGTAGTATTCTTATCTTATATCTCAATTTTGAAGTCTTGTGTTCTGGATTGAATTTTGGAAGTTTGGGAAGTTTGGGGAAGTTTATAGAAGTGTTCTTCTTTTTTTAAATTTTGGGAAACCTCTATTACAAAGGAAACTCTTGCAAAATTTTTGTAAAATCTTAAAGTCCTTTTTGCTAAAAATGTCATGAAAAACTCCTGCTTGTTCTCAGGGGGAGCTTTTCTATTTGTTAGCAAATTGTCATTTTTAAATGGTTTTGTCATCATCAAAAAGGGGAGATTGTTAGCCCAAGGTTGTTTTAAAACAATCTATTTTGATTTTGATGATAACAAAGTATTCTAAGTTTTGAAGACTTTTAGATTTTACATTGTCAATCCACTTTTCTAAAAGATATATTTCAAAGATCGAAGTTCTCTATCTAAAATAATTCTAAGTGGACTTAAACACCTTTTCACAAGTTGATGAAATCAATTTTCATATTGTAGGTGCTTTAAAGATATGTTGAAAAAATTGGACACTGTCAAAGATGCTTTTGCACTACTGTTATTTCTTAATTTTATTGTACTCCTTGATGTTCGATGGTGTACTTACAGACAACCGAGTGTTACACCGCAGAGACATTGTTTAGACAGATTCACTGTCTACAGATCAAATTTTTGATGTGTCAACACATGCTAACCATGTGTCAACACATACCACGAGTTTGAAGAAAATTTGAAACGACGTAGAACATTCAAATTGCTCCAAATGACTCGAGTGTCCCTCCAACGTCTCTTTTGAAATCCTTGATGACCGTTGAAGTCAAAAGAGGTTAAATAGAAGAATAGAAGAAGACAACGATCGTGCGATTCACTTTGCAATTACTTTATGACCTAACTTCTAAGAGAGAGAAAGTGCCTTGAAGAAGAGAGAAGACTACTCATACCAAGAAAGCTTGTGATTCCCTTGCCAAACTTCAGCTTTCTATATAGAATCTTGTCCTCTTGTGCACCTATATACTTTCCATTTGTTTTATACGGCTTTAAGAGCCAATCGTTGATATTCCTTTTTACTCATCCTTTGTAAACACTTGAGTGTTTGGGCAAACACTTGTCCTATTCATTGGGTAGAAGAAATCCCTTAGGTTTTGGGATTTGTGAAGTGAGTTAAAGCGTGAGCTCGAAAAACGCTTTGTAAAGGTTCCTTAGCACCCTGGAAGCTAAGGTGTATTTGCTATTTGAAGAATAGTGAAGGAAGCTTAAGGAAGTCTATAGCCTTGGGGGTGGACGTAGGCAAGTGTTGGCCGAACCACCTAAAATTATGGTGTCATCTCTCTAACTCTATCTCTCCTTTATACACGTTCATATTTCGTTTTATGGTGTTCTTTGCTTTTTTGTTGTACTACTCAAATTATCTTGAAAATTTTTTAAAATTTATTAAAACCTAATTCACCCCCTTCTTGGGTTGTTATTTTGACTTTCATACCATATGCAGGAAAATCTTTTACCGTCCAAAAAAGTGCCACTTGCATATGAAAGTATGACTGTGTCGATGCATCAAATGTTCTTACACCATCATTCCACAGATCCTTCAACTCTTCTATGAACGGCTCCAAGTACGGATCGATGTCATTGCCAGGTGACCTCGCTCTTGGGATTAAAAGCGTCATCATCATATCAGGGTCTTTTATACATTTCCATGGCGGCAGGTTGTTCAGTCAGTACAAGTATTATAGGTCATGTACTATGTTGGCTACTCATATTCCCAAATTGGTTAAACCCTTCTGAAGCTAATCCTAGGCGAACACTTCGGTTGCTTGCAAATGATTCATGTAGTCTATCAAACTCCTTCCAAGACAATGTATATGTTGAATGCCGAAGTGTAACTCCATCATCTACCCGTTTTTCCTTATGTCATCTCATATTTTTTGCTAATGCTTTTATAACAAATAGTCTTTGCAATCTCAGTTTAAGAGGGAAGTGCCTTAGCACCTGTTGTGGGATCTCTTTACCCTGATTCTTATCATAAAACCATTGAGACTCACCACACACTAGAGAAGCCAGCTTCTCCGCATTCTCTTTCCAAAATAAGACATAATCATTTTGACATGCATGTATACAATTTTAAGTAAAACCCAACCCATTTTTTAACTTCTTCGCCTCATAGTAAGACTTAGGCAAAGTTTCCCCAATAGGAAGAACATCCTTGATCAAGTGTAACACCTCATTAAAAGATTTCGCACTCTAATTGTTCTTCGTTTTTACATGCATTAACCTCACAGCGAACGACAACTTCGAATATTTGGAACATACCGGGTACAATTCTTTCTCAGCATCATCCCACAACTTCGTAAAGTTCGTCTCCTTCTCAACTCCCCCTATTTTTCTCCTCTCTGCCTCTCACTATCAGAACAAATTCTCTCTATCTTTCTGTCTCTGCCTCTCTGGAGCAGTGGACAAATTTTAATTTTTGAATTCGGGGCTCTTGTTTTGCGTTGAGCTAAATCTATGAACATGAATTTGTTTGAAAACTTGTGTTGATTCTGATTTAAATTTGTGATCTATTCACTGCTAAAAAAAATGAAAGTTTACGTTGATTGCCCAAAACTTAGTGATATAGGTTACAAGCAATTTGATCTAGTATTAGACAATCGATCACTTATAAAGTTAAACGCAACGTTTAGCTAAATCGATCCATGCTCTCAATTGATGACAGATCGGTTTGCTAATGAAACGACACGTTTCAATACTAGATTAACATTCAATCAACACATAATGACGATCGATTGCAATAAATAGAAAGCAATTCATTTTACGAACGACCGATCAGCACACAAAACCGATCAATCGGCACGGGGCGATGGCCCCCGAACCAGAAAACTCAAAACTCACATTTCTTCCCAAAAATTCCCTAAAACACACTCGAAAGACTCCTAACAATGTCAAGTACCAATTAAAACTAAAATAAACCTAAACTACTGGTTCAAATGAGATCTGAATCAAATTTTAAAAAATTAACAAATGTACTTTTAAAAATCAGTAAAAACATTAAATAAAAAAATACATACCTGAAACGTGAAGAAGACTAGAAATGAGTCTGGATGTGGCAAAATGCAAATTCCGAGCAAAATACAAGAGTGTTTAACAGGGTTTTGGTGAAAATTTTAAGCGGTATGAGAAAAAATAGCATTCATGTATTTTTCTTAACATTTCTCGACGCGTCTAGACGTCTATGATCACACATGGCAAACTTCTATTAATTGACTTTTCTGGTTTATTGATCGAACGTCACATATGTGACGATCGAATGTCGATCTGAAACTGCGTCAATTACAAAAACAAGCGAACTAACTGTTTCGCTAACATTTGTTATTTATACCATTGATCGTATACTATGGCGATTTACTCTCCGCCACATGCCCATCATGTAGCTTTCTTCTAGCTAATCGAATATGGATTATATAGCCACGGATCATAATTATTCAACCGATTGTTATGTAAGACTGATTGATGGGCGTTATGACGATTGTTTTGTCACCACATCTATATTTTTTTGGTGATGAAACTTTTTGTCACCAAAGTTCTTTATTTTCATTTTTTATTGGAGTGATTGATAGTATAATGAAACTGTCGATTAGTTAGGGGACAAAAAATTTCGTCATAAAAAACTTCCAATGCTTGTGACACGCGTTTTCCTCACACAAATATAATTTCAATTAAAGTAAGTAACGATGAATTGCGTCATTTGACAATTGAACAACTTGATTAGAATTCATCACAAATAATTTCTTTTAATAATTTTTAATTTTATTAGCGACGAACGTTTCATCACAGTAACTTCACTTTTAGTAACGAAATATGATTTTCGTCACAAAGATGGAAAAATATAATGAAATTGGTGGCGAAATCAATTTTTGTCGCTAAGAAACAAACTTTTAGTGAAGAAAAAAAAGTCGTACACCAATACTCGACTTTTAGTGATGTAAATCATCTTGTCACCGATAATTTTGTTACTCCCCTCCTATTAAGTTTTTAGCTCATTTTGTCAAGAGAAATACTAACAAAAAATAATTTAAACACTCGTCCTCTACTAGTAAAAATATTAATATAAAAATCGCTTAAAAGATTAAAAAATAACAAATAAAAGAAAAAAAAAACTGAGGAATGTAAAAGAAAGCACACAAAAAAATTCATATTGTTGTTGCTAACTCTGTGATTTCGTACAAACTCCATTATTTATGTCTAAAGAGGATTGTTAGAAGAAAAAATCAAAATTGAAATCTAGCCCACCTTTTAATCAACCCTTTTCTTTCATTAGTTGGATCATAATTAGCCTAATGAATGATTAAGTCCGCTACTGTAAAAAGTATGCTTTAAAAATTATTATTTTAGATAATTATTATTTAGATGCCACGTATTTATATTTATTATATTACATAATATATTGTGACATAAAATGTCATACGGTTATTCAGTAATATGCACATCAGTGTCCCTCTTTTGTAAATTTGATTAATTAGAAAGTTAGAGTAGTGTACTTGGACAACAAGATAGGGGAGCAAATCATACTTTGTATCATCTAATTACCACATATTTTATAAATTATATCCCAACCAATAAAATTTCACACATTAGTATCTTAATTAGTGATATTTTTATAATTTGTAATTATTGATAAGATTTCACCGTCAGAATTAACGAAAATTTAATTTAATAAATCAAATTAAGATATGAGATACAAATTCAGAGATTCAATTAGTCATTTTGGGTGTAAAATGGAAAACATGTGATATTGATTAGTATATTTTTTTTTTCAAGAAAAACGGAATTAGTAAAGCGCCTAATTCTTTTTCAAAGTTCTTGGTGTTTTTTTTTTTTATCCTAGCATTTACAACGAAAGAGACTGTCGTATTCCCGTCTGACGACACCACCGCTTCTTATTGTCGTTTTTGTATGTCTTTGTTTAGTTTTAGAGGGATTTCAGTAATTGAGGATGTTATCTCCGCCCCAATCTTGGTTGCTTCTTCCTCGGTGACCTCGAGTTCTCAGTGCTGCAAACCTGCAAACCCTAACCACGAAGAAGCTCAAGTCCCCAATTCTCTTGGACTCTTGATGCTGAATTGGAAATCCCCACTACTCAAAGGTGTTAGGGGATAGTCAGCAATAATTTCATAAAGAGGTATTTGTGATCGATATGACGGCGTCAAAGAAACATCATAAGGAGAAAGTTGTTCGTCGGAGGTAAGCACCCATGATTCAATCTTCTTTTCATGTGGTTCATAAATCTGGTATTTAGGTTTTGTTCTAGTTTGAAGTACTCGGCGAATAGGCTTGCTTTATTGGCGATTTCTGATTGATTTTGCTTTTAGGTAATTGGATAATTAGTTACTTCCAGAGGTTCATGAAAATGTAGTCTATTTGAAACACACACACACGCAGACCCACCCTTATGTTCTTCTTGGTGGGGTCTCTCTCTGTATCTCTCTCTCTCGCTTTTCCGAGTATGTAGGTATATGTATATAATGGCTCTGAGAATATGGAATGTGCAGGGAGGAGAAAACAACAGAAGAGCCGGAGGCGCCAAAATATAGAGACCGTGCAAAGGAGCGTAGGGAAGACCAAAATCCCGACTATGAACCCACAGAATTGGGTTCTTTTCATGCTGTTGCTCCGCCTGGCACCGTTGATATCCGTGCAGCTGATGCAAACAAATTATCCATAGAGAAGAGCAAGTACCTTGGAGGTTCGTGCTCTCAGCATAAGAACGTCATTGTATTTGGTTTTTACTACTTCATCTTTTCGGTTTGTTGGTATGGATAATTTAGCCATGCCTTAATAGGTAACACTCATGCTTCCAGGAAAGTTGAATAATTATTTTTGGTTTTTACTCCATCCTCTGTATGGTTTTTGGGATTGGTAATTTATCCATATTCTTGATTTCGGATCTCAACACATTCTATTTCTTGTCTGTTGTCAATGTTATTCAGGTGATGTGGAACACACGCATCTTGTCAAAGGTTTGGATTATGCTTTGCTCAACAAAGTAAGAAGCGAGATTGACAAGAAGCCAGATGGTGGAGATGACGCCGATGTGAAGTCTAGGTAATTGAATGTGGATTTTCTGTATCGAACATGTAAACTCGTGTTTGTTGAGATGAAAGATTAGCAAATAAAGGCTTTTATTCAGTTAAAGACTTTGAAGTGATGCCTTTTTTTTAACTTTAGGGTATAACTTGTTGATGAGTTTCAATCCATGGATATGACTGTCGGTAACTGTTGAAAAAGCGACTTGTCACTCGATGTTATTTTGGCTTTCATCATGTTTCTACTCACTCGGACATGTTATTTACTAGCAGAGCATCTAAGGAAGACCAACAATTATCATTTCGTACTGCAACTGCAAAGGTGCATTGACTTCTGGCAAATACAAAGTGCAATGGAATCTTGATGTGTTTTTATCTTGCCTATTGAAAAGTTTCTTCTTTCTGGTTTTTACACCATCCATTTGTGTTGATGATTTGTGTTTGTGCTGCAGTCAGTGTATAAGTGGATAGTCAAGCCCCAAACCATTATCAAGTCAAATGAGATGTTTCTTCCTGGTCGAATGTCATTTATTTTTAACATGGTAAGAAAATTGGTTATTTCTACGTGCTCATCTAGTTTATAGCATCTTCATTACCTTGCCCTGTTAGGAAGCCACATGTTGGTCGTCCCTGATACAAGTTTTTGTTATATTAGTTGCAACTAAGGATATGCGTGATACAAAATTACTTGAAAGTATTTTGAGCTTGCAGCCCACCGTCCAGTATAACAAACAGATCTTACAGTCTTTTGTTTGGAAGAAGCCATGAAAAGTGGTTCACATTTGCAGCTTCTATTTGCCTTTTGGTCTACTCTTCCCTCTCTCTTCTCTGGTGTCAGTCTAAATGTTATATAAAATAAGATCGCAAAACACTCCTAGATGCCTATTAAGTTGTAGATATTATTTCCAATATTTCCATGCTCACACCCTAACTGAGCCTACTCCCAAGCCTCTATAACAAAGGAGACAAGCTAAATCCCACAATGTCTACCTCTAACTTGGGGTATTTGTGTCAGGGTTTGACTTAGAAAAGGGTTGGTTACAATACCTTATAAATTTTATACTTGCACCTAATTGGTATGGGATGACGGGACACTCCTATAATGTTCTGTGCTTCACCCTGTTTGAGATGTGAGGAACACTGGTGTTCTAGAATGAATGGAGTGTAAGGGACCCAAAAGAGATTGCATGATTCTGTTAATGGATTGGTAGATCTAGCTGTCATTTTATGGGCATTTCTAGTCACTAGTCATGCACTATCACCTTACAAAAATTTCTCTTTGGCTCATGTGCTAGGAGGGTGGATACTCTAACGACATTCCAACCACCTTGCAGCGGAGTAAAGCTGATTGTCCAGTACCTGAGGTTCATATTTTCTGAAATCCCTTGCTGGAATTCTTTCTTTAGGGATGGGAAGCTTATGTTAGGTTGTACTTACTTTGCAGGAAATGGTTACTGTTAGTGTTGATGGTTCTGTGCTTGATCGAATAGCTAAAATTATGTCATATCTTCGTCTTGGCTCTTCTGGGAAGGTTCTGAAGAAGAAGAAGAAGGGGAAGGACATGAAAGGTAGTTGCTAAATGCAGCTTTGAGATAAGTGTGCAGTTCATTTGATATGTGTTGATATATGCGTTTGGGAGTTGCATGTTGAGTCTGATTTGAGTTGATGAATTTCAAAACTTCCTTTGATTTGTAAAATGAGATCAGTTTTGAAAGTCCCTGCTTTGCTGGGTCATGTTTCTTGGGATAAATTTCATTTGCAATGTCATTTCCAAACTATCACTTTCATCACATTGCGCTCTTAGACTACCAAAAAGTTACAATGTGCACCATTTGAAAAACCTGACAGTTCAAGTTGTGCCATTTAGGTTCTCCTTGTTTTATTTTATTGGTCAGATTTCAATCAAGGTTTCGTACCATAAATTTTGTTTAGTTCGTAGTATGGGAGGAACATCTAAATTGCGGATGCAAAGGATAGCTCCCCCCTCTCCTCCCCCACCCCCCTCAATTTCTCTATGTAATCAAGGTTGTTTTCGTCCCCTTCATATTTTATTACAGGAAAGATTTCAGCTGTTGGTAATGAGTACAATGAAGAAGATAAGCTTTCAAAGCCTAATGGCCTGTCGAAGTTTCAAACTGAGAGAGAGTTTGTTCCACCTCCCCCACCTCCTTTAAGGAAAAATACCCTTGATTCAAGAGAGAAACAAGTCCCAGACGTTGTTGCTAGAGCAGAAGAGGATGACATATTTCTTGGCGATGGTGTTGACTATGCTATTCCGGGTAAAGACTTGAGCCAAAGTCCACTCTCTGAGGACATGGAAGAGTCTCCTCGGATTAAGGAAAAGCTTTCCTATTTTGCTGAACCTGCTTATGGTCCAGCCCAACCCTCTGCACTGCCTCAAGAATGGCATGAAACGGTTAGTTGATCCAAGTAACCAAGAAAGTGAAAACTGAGCTTCCAATTTACACCTACGTTCTTGAGTTTTTATTTATATATTATTTTCTGTTCAAATAGAGAATCTGTCCCATTGTCTAATTAATCTTCTGTGTAATAACCTTTTTGCTTACAGAATGGGTATGATACCATGCAAGCACAAGCATTGGCTGGCTACCAGAGTGAATGGCAGGACTACCACTATGCTGAACAACTCGCTTACTCTGAACAATACCTGCAAGCAAACATGCAGGCTTATGAAGTGGAAGCAGGTTCAGGTATTCCACAGGATCCACGCTTTATGACTCAAGAAGAGAAGGATCGGGGTTTAGGGTCTGTGTTTAAGAGGGATGATGAGAGACTTCAACAATTGAGGGAGAAAGATGCTCGCGAAAAGGATCCCAACTTCGTTTCTGAGAGTTATTCTGAATGTTACCCGGGGTATCAAGAGTATAACCGCGAGATTGTCGATAGTGAGGATGAAGATGACTTGTCGAAAATGGATATGGGTGGACGAGTAAGTGATCTTTCTTAATAAGTTACTACTTTTGCACGTGACCATAGGTTATCATTACAGTTTCTTTTTAGTAACTTAGTTTGTACTTGGGTTTTGAATAGCCCGTAATATGGTATTCTTAAATGATGTTTCAATTCTGTTATGCCTTATGTTCTACTAAACTTTTTTAACTTTTATGTGACTTGTATTGTGAGAGTAATTGTAGATACTCATTACATTGTTGAAACACTTTTTCAACAGGCGAAGGGTCGTCTTCACAGGTGGGACTTCGAGACAGAAGAGGAATGGGCAACTTACAATGAACAGAAAGAAGCAATGCCAAAAGCTGCATTTCAGTTTGGTGTGAAGATGCAAGACGGTAGGAAGACACGAAAGCAGAATAGGGACCAGAAGCTCAACAATGAGCTCCACCAGATTAACAAGATACTTGCCAGAAAGAAAATGGAGAAGGAGATGAATGGCGAGGGTGGCCACCAGTTTGATGACGAATCACAACCTGGAAAGAAGCTTCGAATATGAAATTGAGAAGTCAGTCTTCACATCAAAACATTTAGCAGTAAATTGTCGTTTTTACTTTGAAGTCGGTGAGGCACTTAAAGTTGTTAAACAAGTACGTCTGAAATGTTCATTGTAACTGCATAGATGGGAGCCAAGAAGGAATGGACAAACACCGTAGCTGCCTCGCCATGGTGATCAACCTTTAACAATACCAGAGCCTACGACAGAGAATGTACCTCGAACATAATTGAGCCAACCAAAAACCGGAAAAGGAGCTTGGTAATTGTAGTTGGAGTAGCGGTCTCTAGTGTTTAGGTAACAGCAGACTTTGTCCACACTAAAAAAAAAAAGAAGGAAAAGGTGATTTTATTTGTAGGAAGTCACCTCTGTCACCATTCTCGTGAGGCAAAACGGTTCTCGCCTCGTTTTTTTTTTTTTTTTGGAGTTCATCTAGGTCATTTTTCTCGTCTCGTTCATTTCTCACTTTTGTAGAGAGAGACGCTTCTGCCTCTCTGTATTTTTCTTCCTCTTGCGCCTGATCATCCTTCTTCCCTTCAGCCTAGCCGGCAGGAGGATCTCTCCCTTCTCCCGCTGCCCCCTTTCTCTCTCCAGTCGGACATTTTTGGGCTGGTTTTGTTCGTTCTCTTGGCTCCTCACTGTTGGTGGGGGTCTTTTGTTCCGGAGAGACTCATTGGTGCCAGACCCCTTTGGACTGTTATGTTGGTTTTTTTGCTTCAGATCGGTTTCTTTGGTCTCCGATCTCACTTTCTGCAGCGGCTCAATCCTCTTTTTGCCGGCGTGATGTGGCCCTCTTCCGACTTTTGTTGGGAGTCTTTGTGTGCTTCTCTTCTTTGGTTCTTTCAGATGCCATCTATGCGGGTGCGATTAAGGTGCTGTCGTCACCTTCTTCTTCGGCGAGCGTCGTCGCCTCTGGCGGCTTTGCTAGGTATTTTGCCCTTTTCAGTTAGATGGACTTTTTATCCACTTTCTCCTTGTAGGCCTTGTGCCGTTTGGCTTCACGCCGGCCCCTATAATTCTGTTTGTAAAGGGCTTGTTTTGTGTATTCCTTTGCCTGTGAATGTTATCTTCTTGCTTGCTTTGGAAAGATTGATTCATATTGGATACCGAGGTTCTCTCTAGTATGCTACTGCAGGGGATAAAAAAATCTCGTCTTATCTTTACAGATGACATCCTTTTTTGGGCTCGCTATCGCCAACAATGCACGGGTCATGCATCAGCATCTATGTGCTTTTTCTTTTTTTTTAGTAGTTCGGCGAGAGGATTAAAATAGAAAAAACAATCCTGCATATGTAGAAAAAGAAGGGCACTGTACCAAATTTCTCATAAAATTTGACCTTTTTTTTTTTTTTTTTTTTTGTCAAGGATTGATATTATGCATCAAATTTTTTTGTACAAGAGGAGGTCCTTTCCACTACGGAATGGGGGAAGGAAGGTTTTGACAGTACTGAGAGGGATATTCCCAACGTTCTGTTGCCTATTTGGCTAAATCGTGCACCCAGTTGTTTGCAATACAAGGGATGTGGTTAATGAACCAATGTGGATATTAGAGCAACAAATCGCGGAGCTTGGCAATGAGCGAGCGATTCCAAATATCAAGGAGGTTAAGGGAAAGCGAGTCGCCTTCAAAAATTATTGTTTCTTATCTCAACTGTAAAGCTTTTCCAAAGGCTAGAAGGGCAGCAAACGTTTCCCATGAAGAGGATCTGTGTCTGGTAATGGTTCTTGCACGAAGGATCAATCCATTAATGTGATCAGTGCAGATGCCAGATTGTGTTGCGTAGGTGTCATGATGGCATGGTGTCGAAGTTGATCTTCAATGGCCAAACGGGGAAGGAGTCCATGAAGTTAACGGTTGAACCTCAGAGGGTCGATCTGTTAGTGCCTTACAATGATTTTGAGCCATCTTTCCAACCTGCCGTGCTTGGTGAAGGGAGTCGGACTTTTTGAGTTGTGGACCAGATCATTTCTGGCTAACCAGAGTAGATATATAGCATTGAGGACAAAGAGCGCCAGGTGTTGAGAATCCTTTTGAGAAATTCCGAGCAATCTAGAGGGTGCAAGAATGGGTTTGACCTAGTCTTGAATAGCTAATGGATGAAACCAAAAATCACTTGATGAGCTAACGATCAGTAAGTCCGCAACCCAGTAAGTAAGCGTACAAAAAAAAAAAAGAATTGAGGGTGACACCAGGGAGAGATCCTCTAATGCCTAAGTCAGCAAAAGTCTCTTCCTCTTTTATATGACAATATAACATAAATCAAGAGAGAGCGTGCCTGAGTCTTTCATACATAGAGAGTGGACTTATCAGTCCATTATTAGTAATTAACTCCCCTTCCTTTTACGCTCTAGAGTGTATTCGGCTATTTCTTATTTTATAAGAGATTGTGTTTCATTTCCTATTCTTCACGAATTCGATTGTAGTTGATGGGACAAATATGAAACGGCCCATATTTGGGCAGTCATTCCATTTTGGTCACAGACACAAAGCCTTCTCACAACGATTCTTGGGCCAGGCCCTAGGATAGGTGTCTAGCCAAGTCTTCTCAGGCTTAACAAAACGGCTTGCCCGTTATGAGCTTCTGACCAACGTGGGCCTGCCTTTCGTAATTGAGCCGACTTATTTTATCCCTATCAATAACGATGAGAACAGTGAGATATCCAATGGCCATTGCCCCTCTTGCCAAATGACCTGAGAGAAATAGGCATTGGAGAAATGGGCGTTCGGGAGTTTCGTGGTCATATTTGGAAAGGGGGCAAAGTTTGAAGTCAGGAGCAATAGGATAATTGTTGAATACAGAATCCAGCCTACTGCTTGTGGGAAGAATAATCCACAATAGCTTCCAGGGTTAAAATTTAAGACGCTTATGAACTCGAAGCTTCTAGAGTTTGTTCCATTCAGTTGGAGTAGGGGTTTGTAGTAGATTGGTCACAAGGCGCAATGAGAGAATAATCACATTTTGCACTAAAGGTGTTCCTGTTTTGGCAGGGAGCCATATGATCCAATCCGTGAGAGGGTATGACGCGAGTTGTATGTCTTGTGCCATGCTCGCATTAAAAGTCCTCCGAATGAAGGGGGCATTCCCTCGCTGAGGAGTTCCATTAATGAAGTCACTGACCGTAAAGAAGGGGACGAGAAATTGCGGGTTTAAGTATTAAGAATTGAGAATGGGAAAAGAGAGTTCTCATATTAATCTCGAATTACTCGGTTACATAACACATTGTGCTGTTATACACGGACAAGAGAAGAAGAAAGTTAACACAACAAACTTTTTGTTAGCAGAGTTTATGACTAATTCTAATGTCAGCGGTGAATTGGGTCTTAATAAAATTAAAACTTTTTTCGATAATAATTCAAGCAAATAATCAATAAAGATCAAATCACCACAAATACAAATATAAATCAAATAAAAGAGAAAGAGGAATAGAGAGATGACACTGGTATTTTTAAGTGGTTCAGCCAACACTTGCCTACGTCCACCCCAAGGCTATTGACTTCCTTGGACTTTCTCCACTATTCCAAATAGCAAGACACCTTAGCTTCACGGGTACTAAGGAACTGTTACAAAGTATTTTACGAGCTCACGCTTCAACTCTTTTCACAAATTCCAATAACCCAATGGATTTATTCTACCCTTATGAGTAGGACCAAGTATTTCCCAACACTCGAGTGTTCTTCAAAAAAGGGTACAAAGGAATAATAAAGAAAGACTCTTTAAGCTAAATAAGCATGTGTAAAGCATAAAGGTGACCAAGAAGACAAGATTTAAGTAGGAAAGTTTTTGTCTTGGCAAGTGTGAGCACTTGCTTTCTTGGGAGGTGAGTTCTTCTCTCTTCTGCGAAGCTCTTTCTGTCTCTAGAAAGTTAGGTCATAAATGATGTGCAAATTCTTCTCTTTATCTCTCCATCTTGATCTATTTATATCCTTCAAGTTTTCAAAGGTCTTCAAAATCCTTAAATTGTACCGTTGGAGTGGTACTCAAGTCATTTTGGAGTTTTTGAATGAGTTGGCAACGTTCTAAGATTTTCTGCATAGTCGGCATGTGTCGACACCACAATGTTGGTCTGGAAATGTGCTTTCGGCTGTCAATGCGATGTGTCGACACCATCAAACAAGTGTCGACACAATCTATCAATGTGTCGACACCCCAAAAACTGCTCTCAGATGTCAGCGCAATGTGTCGACACTATCAGTGCTGGAGAGAAATTTCAACATCTTGAAACTGTCATTTTCATTCCAAAACTTCTTTAAACACCTACAATAAGAAAATTGATCTTTTCAACTTGTGCAATAGTGTTTAAATGCGATTAGGACTATTTGAGAGAGATAACCTCAATCTTTTGAAACACTTTTTAGAAATTGTGGATTGACAAAAGAAAATATGAAAGTCTTCAAAACACTTTGTAATTTTTGTTATCATCAAATTCGAAAACGGATTGTTTACAAAACAACCTTGAGCTAACAATTTTCTCTTTTTGATGATGACAAAAGCATTTTAGAATAAGCAATTTGCTAACAAAAGAAAAGTTCCCCTTAAGAACAAGCAGGAGTTTTTCATGACATTTTTAGCTAAAAAGCCTTTAAGATTTTTATAAAATTTTTGCAAGAGTTTCCTTTGTAAATAGAGGTTTCCCAAAAATTTAAAAAAAAAAAAAAAAGGTAAAAACATTTCTATCAACCTCCTCCAAACTTCTCAAACTTCTAAATATCCAACCAAAATTCAAAACTTCAATATTTGAGATAAGTGAGCAAGAATACTACCTTTGAGAGTTTCTCAAACTTCCTCATTTAAGTGCACTAAATTTGCACTTCTCAAAATACATCGTACCAACAACATTTGATATTCAAGAGGCAAATATAGGCAGATTTCAATAAGCCATAAGAACTCAAAAAGATATCCATAAGGTAAACATAATAAACCTGTGTTCAGTAAGTACAAGTCAATTAACATATACAAAGAAGATAAAGAGGAAAAATAACTATTACAAAATGAAATGTCCTCTACAAGAGCAAAGAAGTCAACAGGAAGTCTCTAAACTTCTCCCCCTTTGGCATAATCAAAAATAAGATAAGGGGGTGAAAAGGCAGGAATCAGGTCTTATTTTTAGAAGATAGTGAAGGGCTAAACTGGATGTCAAAATTCTTCAAGAATTCCATCCAAGTGGTGCTAAACCAATATGTCCACTTCATCACATGAGGACGAAATGCTCTGTCTGTATTCATGTAGACCTCGGTGACTTGATTGATATGCTCAACTGATTTTTTCACAAAGACCTGCAGCTCAGTAGAAGTGGCCCTGAACTCATCAGTGGTGCTTTGAATTACTCCACCAGCCACTGTTATGCTATTAATGACTTGATGCTTGAGGGACCTCATGTCTTTGTCAAGTGTCCCAAAGCGTTCACTATGCTCAGTGAGAAGCTTCTTGATGTTATCAAACCATGTCTTCACACTTGTCGCAATCTCCTCAACCAATGTGATGTTTACAAATTGGCAAAGGAGTCAATTCCCATGTTTGGTTTTCTTCAAGAGCAGAAATCTCAACTGTCATAGCTTCTCGCCAATGAGGATATTACACAGCCTACTTGTAGGTATGAGGTTCAAAATGGGAAGAGATGGACAAAACAAAGCTCTATGTCGTGGAGACAATCGGCTGTATGTGAGAGAATTTGAAATAGGATGTGGCTTGTTGACAGTGATAGGTATCCAAATAAGCAGGAGCTTTTCTAATTTGCTTGGACTTGCAAATAGAAACAGAAGTAAAAAGATCAGGAGAAGGAACATTTGAAGATACTGAAGATAGATCAAGAGACTCAGTGGCAGTGTCAATAAGATGTGTTGTAAGGACAATAGGTTCAGAAGAAGATGATATAGGAGAAGGAACAAAAGGAAGAACTAAGGAAGAGGAATCAGATTCAAAAGAAGGGATAGCTTCAAACAATTGATTAAAATTTGGTGTGGAAGAGGAACTTTTATAAGGAAAAGTATCCTCATGAAATTGAACATCTCGTGAGACAAGAAAGACTTATGTATCCAAGTCAAATAACCTGTAACCTTTTACACCAAAAGATAACCAACAAACACACATCTACGAGCTCGAGGAGAAAATTTTGTGAGCTTATGAGTGAGTGTAGAAGCAAAGCACAAAGAACCGAAGATAGTAAGATGTTGATATGAAGGAACAACATTAAACAACATTTCAAAAGGGGATTTGTTGTTTAAAAATGGAGAAAACTTTTGTGTGCTTATGAGTGAGTGTAAAAGCAAAGCACAAAGAACCAAAGATAGTAAAATGTTGATATGAAGGAACAACATTAAACAACATTTCAAAAGGGGATTTGTTGTTTAAAAATGGAGCAGGAAGTCTGTTTATAAGATAAACAATAGTTAAAATGCTATCTCCCCATAAATGAATAGGAAGATTAGTTTGAAACAAAAGGAAACGAGCCACATTCAATAGATGCTGATGTTTACGCTCCACAACAGAACTTTGTTGTAGAGTTTCAACACAACTATGCTGATTGACTACACCCTTAGAGGCATAAAAATCCTTCATGAAAAACTCAAAACTATTGTTAGTGCGAATGGTTTTGATTTTAGCTGAATATTTAGTTTCAACATTGAGAAAGAAGGACTGCAAAAGGGTGTGAGTTTTAGATTTTGATTTCATCATATACACCCAAGTGGATTGAGAATAGTCATCTACAATTGATAGAAAGTCTTTGAAACCATCTAAAGTAGGATTGGCCATAGGACCTCAAATGTCACAATGAATGAGCTGAAAAGGAAGCTCAATTTTATTGATACTATGAGGAAATTGAAACCCCTTTTGTTTAGAAAGAGGATAGGTAATAGAAGACTGAAAATTAGAAATTGAAATGTCATCAATATGAGATTGAAGAAATGATATTTGAGTTATTGAAGGATGGCCTAATCTAAGATGCCATAGATTGACATCTTGTGAGTCCGAAAATCAACCCAAGAGGGGGGCTGAATTGGGTTTATCAAAAATTAAGTCCCTTTTTGATAAAAATTCAGATCTGAAAAATACCCATTTTTAACAAATAAAAATGCTAATCAGAATATGTTTAATGCTAAGGCCAAAGCTAAACAATAAATAATTATGATAATGTAAAGAGTAGGGAAGAGAGATAACACCGCTATTTTTAGGAGGTTCAACTAAGATTTGCCTATGTCCACCCCCAAGGCTATTGTCTTCCTTGGCTTCTCCACTATAATCTAATAGTGTCTACAACTTAGCTTCTGGGTGCTAAGTAACCGTTACAAGAGTTTTTCCGAGCTCACTCTTCAACTTGTCAAAAATCTCAAAGCTTATGAAATTTCTTTTATCCTCACAGGTAGGCCCAAGTATATCCCATACTCAAAGGTTTCTCAAAGTTTAATGATAGGAATGAATAAACAATAGCTCTCAAAGCTAGATCAACAAAAAACAAAACTCAATAAATGGCTAGAAGACAAGATCTAATGATGATAACAGCAATGAGAGATCAGATCTCTTGGAAAACATGCAGCCCTTGTCTTTTGCATTTTTCTCTCACTTATGGAAGCTAGGTCAAGATTGATGATGTAGAGAGGCAAAAGCTGTGCAAAAGTCCTGATTTGTCTTTCCATAAGGTTCCCTTTATAGGTCTTTAGTCTTGGAGGGTCCAGAGGGCCTTTTTGGAATGTTGGAGAGGTGCCCTAAGTGTCATGATGTGTTGGTTCATGTGTTGAGACATCGTTTTAAAAATAGAGTTCCCGCAACATGTGTCGACACATACATGCTTATGTGTCAACACCTTTATCGAGTCTGGAACTTATTCACAGGTGCCTGTGGCATGTGTCGACACTTCCTTCACCATGTGTTGACACCATCTTCACGTGTGTTGACACTATACTTCCCATGTGTCGACACCATCGAAATGATAATCTGTCTTTTGTGCTGTGTCGACACCATCTTGGCAGATATAGTTTTTCAGTGCTTTTTGATATTAAATCTTCTTCATTTCAACACGAAAACTCCTACAACGAAAAATATTATAGTTTAGGTGCAAGCCATGGTGTTTAAGTTGAATATAGGGCATAAAGAATTAACGATAAATTTAAATACAGTTGAATACTCTTGATTGAATAATGGATTGACAACCACATATTCTAAAATACTTCCAAAGCTATTTTATCATTTGTTATCATCAAAATCGAGTTAGATAGCTCAAGATCCACCTTGAGCTAATAATCTCCCCCTTTTTTATGATGACAAATCCCTTTTTAAAAATTTTTGCAATGAAAACAAAAAGCTCCCCCTAAGAACAAGCAAAGGTTTTTCAAAATAAGTTATTAAAGAGGGCTTTGGATTTTTAAAAAATTTTGCAAGAGTCTCCTTTGTATTTAGAGGTTTCCAAAAAATTTAAAACTTGTTAGAAACACTTCTATATCATCCTCCAAACTTCTCACACTCCATAATATGATCTTAGATCACAAACACTTTAGTATTTTTGAAATAAACAGGAGTTTAGAGTTTAGGAATATTACCTCGTTAGTCAATGACGAAGCTTTGCAGATGGAGATAATATTAAAACAAATAAGATAACATTTTCAGTCAGAGTTAAGTAAGGATAGAAAGAATTAACACAAACTCATCCATAACAAGCAATCATATATCAATCAGGGTCAAACAATTACAAATATATATGAAAATGCAATGAAATGTATCTCAAAGTCTAAGAGTACGACAATATTACATATACTTCTCCCCCTTTGGCATCATCAAAAAGAGAGGGAGGGTAAGGTAAGGTAAGATCTTTACACAGGGCAATGACTAGGATCAATTCAGTACTTGCGAAGAAAAGAAGTCCAGGAATGACTGAACCATTTGACTCAACTCTCAACTTCAGGTGGAAGATCTTTGTCCTTGTTGATGAAGATGTCACATGTCTGAGTCACATCAGACACTGTCCTTGAAACCAAGGCAGTCATCTGATCCTGAGTCGAAGTCAGCTTGGTCATCTTCATAATAAAAGAATCTCGCCAGTCAAACAGAGTCTGGCGACACATAGTAATCAGGTTGTTGTAGTGATGCCTAGTAGAGCGAGCCTCATGATAAGTTTTGAACTCATCTTGGAAATGGAAGCATCATATCTTCAGTTAATTCCCTTGTTACATCATGGCTTAATGATGTTGCAAAAATTGTGAAATTGAACTTTATATGATATTGTCAGTGGGAGATAAGCATAGAATTATTTACCCAAAAAGGTTCACTAGGTATTATTTGACAATTGTTAAGTGAACAATTGGTAATTTTCAGTAGGAATATTTATTTTTTGAAAGGAGTACGGCCTAAGTAAAGGCGAAAGCGTGACAGTTCTTGATGAAACAGTCAGCTGAGCCAATAAAAGGGGTAGATAAGATCAATAGGAAAAGTAACATTATTGAACCTACTGATGGGTCTGAAGAGTTCAGAACTTAGGAGCATTAGCTGGAAATCCAAGTTAATGAAATAATCAAATCATTTGATTTTTCACAAAACATGGATGGGTCTTGTATTGACAAGAAGTTAGTGGGAGTTTAATATTGTTTCTGATTCTTTATGTTAGTAATATATTTCTCAATTGGAATGACATTAGAGTGATGTCATCAATCAAAGACGTTTGGAAGTGTTCCACATTCTTGGAACCAAGTTATTGGTAACCGAGAAAAGAAGTCTTTAGGACTATGTTGATGAATACTGGCAAGGGATGGTTTACAGGATGCCAAAGATGGGTTTTACCCTTTAGGCATAATTTCATCTCTCCAAGTAGAGAGAGATAAGGCCAGATATTAATCAAGTAGTTAGTTTTATGAGTAGATATTGATTTAACAAAGGCTCTGAATGCTGGATAGTGGTTAAGCATATTCTCAAGTTCTCGAGAAGAACTAAGCGCTGGTCTGGGTGCTTAGAGTTTAGTATTTACAGACTGTTCAGGAATGCATAAATTCAGGTATTATTGATAGTTAATCAATATTAAATTTGTGCATGTGCAGTGGATAAAGGTATAAGAGTTGGAGGAGTTGTAAGCAGTTTAGAAATGATGACTCCATCACTATAAGGCATTATACATAGAAAGGATGTACGCGGGTATGAGATACCTATATGAATGTTTTTTAATGCAAGTGGGAGATTGTAAGAAATATGCCCTAAAAATCATTGGTCTAAATAATAGTTATTTAGATGTCACATGTTTATATTTATTTATTGGGTAATATTTTGTGACATAAGATGTTACATAGATATTATTGAGTGACATTGTAGAAAAATCATGCCAATGATTGAATGAAGTATGACTTTTCGGTTCCTTGTTCACTTGATGTTTTGTTCTAAACCAAGGTACATATTGATTTACGTTAGGTCTACACTCATTGTGCCTCTATTTAATAGGATGATGGACTTCGTCATTGAGGTAGTGACCTTGCAAACGAGTGGATGTAATGTAAGAGTACATGCACTGAACGAGATCAAATATGAATACCTTCTGGAATTGATCATTGATGTTGAGAAGGTATTCAACACAATTGGTTTATTGTATCCTTAGACCTGAGAGGTTTATATGGATCTATTTGTTGTGTACTTGTGCTTTGACCGAGTCATTTGGTGATGATCTTTCTAGGTCAAATATTTAAGGTCAAATGGTTTGTAGTTACACCTCCACATAAAAACATTTGGAGCCCTCTCATGATGGTCGAAGGCAATGAGTATGGTATTTTGTGAAAAAAAATTAATATATATATATATTATATTTATTTGTGAAATTATTTTTGAAACAATTGATAGTCCAATGAGTTACAGATTATGAATTGAGAATTATATGAGTTAGGGACTTAATCGGTTTTATGATTCCGGTCCTATTGACTCATGTAGAATATAGCGTGGTGGAAGGATAAATAAACGAATAATTATTAGCAAAATGGATTTCACAAATCAATCTCAAAGTCTCAGGGGTGAATTGTAATATATTGATGGACATGATTACAATTAGTAAAAGCCCAAAATTCAGAATAAAAGAATATAAGGGCATTAATGGAAAAATTGTTTTTTCATGTGATCCTAAGGCCGAGATCTGAAATCCCTAATGATCCCACGCACTATCACAATTAGGTTTTCATATATAAGGATAGCTATGATATAGTCTATCCTAATGAACTAATTGTTAGTCTGAGAGTTGGCCATCATGACTTAGAAAACCCTACACAATTGTGAGCATGGAGAGGAATGAGGCAGAACACTTGGGCTGCTATTGTGAAATTCTCAAGATTGTGAGATCGACAAGAACCTGAAGATTATTGAAGAATTCTCGGGATCAACAAAGAGAATTGGTAAGTTAATTTTTTTGCAGGCAAACTTTCATAGACAACGAAGAGCTAACAAGAGTAGTCATTAGTAAAGACAATAAACCTCAGCTCCGATACCAATTATGAGTCCGAAAATCAATCGAAGAAGGGGGGTGAATTGGGTTTATCAAAAATTTAGTCCCTTTTTGATAAAAACTCAGATCTGAAAAATACCCCTTTTAACGAATAAAAATGCTGATCTGAATATGTTTATTGCTAAGGCCAATGATAAACAATAAATAATAGTGATATTGTAAAGAGTAGCGAAGAGAGATAATACCGTTATTTTTAGGTGGTTCGACCAAGACTTGCCTACATCCACCTCTAAGGTTATTGCCTTCCTTGGGCTTCTCCACTATAATCCAATAGTGTCTACAACTTAGCTTCCGGGTGCTAAGTAACCGTTACAAGAGTTTTCCCGAGCTCACTTTTCAACTCGTCATAAATCTCAATGCCTATGAAATTTCTTTTATCCTCACGGATAGGCCCAAGTGTATCCCACATTCAAAGGTTTCTTAAAGTTTGAATGATAGCAATGAATAAACAATAGCTCTCAGAGCTAGATCAGCAAAAATAAAGCTCAATAAATGGTTGCAAGACAAGATCTGATGATGATGACAACGATGAGAGACCAGATCTCTTGGAAAAAATGTTGCCCTTTTCTTTTGCATTTTACTCTCACTTAATGGGGGCTAGGTCAAGATTGATGATGTAGAGAGGCAAAAGGCATGCAAAAGTCTTGATTTCTCTCTCCATAAGGTTCCATTTATAGGTCTTTAGTATTAGGGGGTCTAAAGGGCATTTTTGGAATGTTGGAACGGTGCCCTAAGTGTCATGGCGTCTTGTTCACGTGCTGAGACGTCGTTTTAAAAACATAGTTCCCACAACATGTGTCGACACATACATGCCTATGTGTCGACACCTTCATCGAGTCTGGAACTTGCTCGCAGATGCCTGTGCCATGTGTTGACACTTCCTTCACCATGTGTCGACACCATGTCAACCATGTGTTGACACCATCTTGACAAATAGAGCTTTCTAATGATTTTTGAGATCTAATTTTTTTCATTTCAACATGAAAACTCCTACAATGAAAAATATCATAGTTTAGGTGCAAGCCATGGTGTTTAAATCGAAAAGGCATGAAGAATTGACGATAAATATAAATACAATTAAGTTCTCTTGATTGAATAGTGTATTGACAACCACGTATTCTAAAATATTCCAAAGCTATTTTATCATTTGTTATCATTAAAATCGAGTTAGATAGCTCAAGATCTACCTTGGGCTAACACATCTGATTTTGCAACACTAAAACAAGTAGTGACAGAGGACAAAGATGGTGAAGATGTAGGTAGCAGATAGTACGAACCACCTCTTAGCTCACCCATCCCAATCGTCCTCCAAGCAATTAGGTCCTATAGAAAGCAATAATTAGAAAGGAAAACAACACAACAATGATTATTACTAACAAGGTTGCTAACCGAAATCAAGTTGAATGAAAAAGAGGGAAACACAGTACAATAGTCAATAGAAGACTTATTGGTAACCTCACTTCTCCAATACGTGTGACGAGAACACAATCACCGTTAGGTAGTTTAATTGAACTACAAACACAATGAGTGATGCGTGTAAGAAAATTTACCGAGCATAATATATTGTCGATTGCACTAGAATCTATAATCCAAGAATTATCAGTATGAGAAATGACCCTGAAACTAGACAAACACCTGAAATCACCTGTGAAATTAGGAGACAAAATCATATTCACAGATGGTTGAGAGGCTAAAGAAGAATCATATTCACAGATGGTTGAGAGGCTAAAGAAGAGCTAGTAGCTGATTGCATTGCTCTTGAGTTTGAGCCATAGATGGTTTTGGATTATTTTTTGAACTGTGTGCCATACAAGCAGCAGATTTCAATAGTTTATAACATTTTTCAACTGTGTGTCCAAGAATGCCGAAATGATTACACGGAGATCTGGACTTTTTACATTGACTATCAGACCTGGCTAACAATTCAACTGATTCCACAGTTGAACCAGAATGTGTATTGGATAGACCACATTGTCTTTCCTGTTGTAAAACTAATAAAAAGACCTTGTTGATAGTTGGCAATGGATCCATCATAAGAATTTGTCCACGAATGGTGGCATAGTTAGAATTAAGCCCCATCAAAAACTTCATAGTGTAATTCTTTCGATAGTATCCAACAAAAGATCTAATTTGGAAACATTTACAACATAGCATAGCAGATTCATAACCAAAAACACGGTTAAATTCGTTAGCATCAAGAGCATAATATAAAACAATCATAGCTTTGGCATTTAAAGAAACAAGCTTATGATCAGCCTCATCCCAATCCTTTTCCTCCTTATGCAAACTAGCATCATCTTTAGGAAGTCTTGGGCCGCGAGTGATGATCATCCAAAGCTCATAGCCCATGGCTTGAATATAGATATTTATCCTTGCTTTCCAATAGTTGTAGCAAGTCCCATTAAACAAAAGAGAACAGTTTATGGATTGACCTTCAGACAATGAAGAGCTAACAACAGTAGTCATTAGTAAGGGTATTAAACCTCAGCTCTGATACCAATTGTGAGTCCAAATATCAACCCAAGATGGGGGTGAATTGGGTTTATCAAAATATTTTACTCTTTTCTGATAAAAACACAGATATGAAAAATAGTTAATGCTATAAAAAATGAAGAACAATAAGCAATAGCAATAAAGTATGAGAGTAGGGAAGAGAGATAAGACCGTGATTGTTAGTGGTTCGGCCAAGACTTGCCTACGTCCATCCCCAAAGCTATTGCATTCCGGGTACTAAGTAATCGTTACAACAGTTTTTCCGAGCTCACTCTTCAGCTTGTACTCAAATCTCAAACTTAAAGGTTTTTTAAAGTTTAAAGTTAGGAATGAATAAACAATAGCTCTCAAAGCTAAATCAGCAAAACAATGTTAAATAAATGGCTACAAGACAAGATCTGATGGTGATGGCAGCAAGACAATAGCAGATCTCTTGGAAAATGTGTAGCTTTGTTCTTTTGCGCTTTTCTCTCACTTTTTGAAGGCTAGGTCAAGATTGATGATGTAGAGAGGCAAAAGGTGTGCAAAAGATGTTTTTCTCTCTCCATAAGGTTCTCTTTATAGGTCTTTAGTCTTGGGAGTCCCAAGGCCTTTTTGGTGTGTTGGAGAGGTGTAAGTGTCATAACGTCTTGATTCGTATGCTGAGTCATCGTTTTAAACACTGTGTTCCCGCAACATGTGTTGACACATATATGCCTATATTTTGACACCATCTTCAAGTCTGGAATTGACTCGTTGGTGCCTGTGGTATGTGTTAACACTTTATTCACCATGTGTCCACACCATCAAAATGACATTCTGACTGTTGTGTTATGTGTCGACACCTTGTCAACCATGTGTCAACACCATCTTGGCAAATAGAGTTTTTTAGTATTTTTTGATATGCAATGCTTTCCATTTCAACACTAAAACTCCTATAATGAAAAATATCATAGTTTATGTGTATGCCATGGTGTTTAAATCAAATATAGGGCATAATGAATTAAAGTGAAATTTAAATACAATTGAGTACTCTCGTTTGAATAGTGGATTGACAACCACGTATTTTGAAAATACTCCAAAGCTATTTTGTCATTTGTTATCATCAAAATCAAATTAGATAACTCAAGGAGCAACCTTGAGCTGATAATCTCCCCTTTTTTGATGATGATAAATTCTTTTTTAAAGATCTTTGCAGTAAAAACAAAAAGCTCCCCTTGATAACAAGCGGAGGTTTTCCAAAATAGTTTGTTGCAAAGGGCTTTGGATTTTTGAAAAATTTTGCAAGAGTCTTCTTTGTATTTAGAGGTTTCCAAAAATTTTAAACCTGTTAGAAACACTTCTATTTCATTCTCCAAACTTCTCAAACTCCATAAAATGATTTCAGATCACAAACACTTCAATAAACTTCAAATAAACAGTAGTTAGAGTTTAGGAGTACTACCTCACGGTCAATGACAAAGCTTTACAAATTGCAGAGAATATAATATCAAATAAGATACAATTTGCTTTAAGAGTTAGGTAAGGATAGAAAGAATTAACATAAAACTCATCCATAATATGTAATCATATATCATTCAAAGTAAAACATTTACAAAGATATATGAAAATGCAATGGAATGTTTTCTCTAAGAATAAAAGTACGACAATTAGTTTCATATACTTCTCCCCTTTTGGCATCATCAAAAAGAGAGGGAGGGTAAGGGTAAGATGGGGTAAAAGATCACTGTGCTGGGCACAGACCAAAGTCAATGCGATACTTGAGAAGAAAAGCAGTCCATGAGTGGCTGAGCCATCTAACCCAATTCTCAACACTGGGTCGAAGATCTCTATCCTTGTTGATGAAGATGTCACATGTCTAAGTCACATCAGAAGCTGTCCTCAAAACTAACTCTGTCATTTGATCCTGAGTCGAAGTCAGCTCGTTCATCTTTATAACGAATGACTGTCTGTAATCCCATAATATCTGTCTGCAGGTGGTGATCAGGTTATTGTAGTGGCGGCAAGTGGAGCGAGCCTTACGAGTAATGATCTCCATATCAGTGGTGTGAGATGCTAGAATGGATTTGATCTCATCAAACTTAGCCCACATATTAGATTGCACTAAAAGAACCTGATCCTTAAGATCTGAAACTTAGGCTTCCAGGAAGGAAAGCCTTGTCTCATGAGATCCCGAAGATACTGACTATCCAACTGATGGAGTACGTGGAGAGGCAGTAACTGGAATATCACCATCTGATCTGCCCTCAGCCACAACTTCCATTTCTTCTAGATCTTCCTCTTCAGCTTCCACTTCCTGAATTACTTGAAAAGGAGTTGCCACTACCTTCTTGACCCATTCATCATCTTCATTCTACACAAATCCTATAAGACGCAACATCTTCTAATTATATTCCCAGGAGACCTTCGGTTTCTCTCTTTCTCCAGCAACGGTCTCAATATAATGCAGATCAAACAACTAAGTAAACATCATCCCATAAGGCAATCCTTGTCTCTTCTTCTCATAAGCTGCCTTCATGTGATTTAGGAGGAGGTGGCCAAGATTCATTTGGCGCCTCGTGATCAAACAGTACATCACAAATAAATCCAGAAAAGTAACATACTCAATTTTTCTTGTCCTGAGAAGGATAATGTTATAGACCATATGATGAAATAATCGCCTATGCACATTTTGGTCATTAGCTATGGGCTTCTCAATCTCAATCAAATCAAGGTTATCCAAAATTACCTTGAGAATCTCAATGAGCTCTACATTAGACATCCCAGCCCATGTATATGACTCAAAGAATTCACCCTCGCATTGGGGGAAAGGGTACAACATTCAGCCCATTAACAAATAAGTCAATCTCTTTTCCCTTCACAAACCCCGATGCAATCTCAGACATATCAAAATTAAAATTTGCATAGGATTGCCGAACCAAATAGGGAAAAAAATTATATTTCAAACTGATAAAATTTGACCAGCGCTGAGCATCAAATAACTCTTGAAAATCAAACCCGTTATCTATAAACCACGGCAATAAGACCCAAAGTCCAGATATTACTTTTCTACTACAAAAATCACTCTAAAATCTATGCTAATGAATTCTTAAGTGAAAAGGTAAAGCCTTTGACAGAGCTGATGAGTCCCTATCTCTTCGAATTCGCTGCCTCGACCTTGAAGATTCCCCATGGTCAAAAACCTGCTTGCGTCTGCCACTGAACATCTTGGATGGAGAGGTTTAGGGTTTTCTGTGGAGGAGAGGGAGAGGGAAGGTGATCTGTGATGGTGGAGAGAGAATTTGGTGGAGGTTAGGACACGGGAGAGGGAGGTCCGTGGCAAGGGAGAGGTCGACAAAGAGGTTTTAGGGCACAAGAGTTTTGAAAATAGAGGGAGATACAATTTTAAGGCTTTAGAGGTTAAATATATAAAATGTCAACTCATTAAACGTAAGAGAAATTTATGAGTGCAACTAAATTGACACTTTAAAAAAATCGTCCATTCGAAACATGTGTCGACACATGAAAGCATGTGTCGACACATTGCATATGCACAAGACTATGTGTCGACACATATAAAACATATGTTGACACTTACTTAACAGTTTTCTCTAGGAATAACCAGTGTGTTGACACATGGCTGAATAGTGTCGACACATACAGATTCTAGAAGAAACAGTCAAGCAAGTCCAGAAGTGTAGACACTTGAGAACTGAAGTGTTGACACATGACATGCAAATGTGTAATACAACATGTTTTCAATCAGAAAATGTATGATGCAATCCAATTAAGAATGAAAACATATAATCACCTCAAATATCATCCAACCAACATACGAATGATACAATAAGCAGTTCATATGAAAATTAATCATTTGGAGGGAAACGCATACCGATCTCTGAATGAAGCAAAAACGATCCTCATTGTGAGGTTTTGTGAATATATCAGCAAGTTGGAGATCTGTGCTTACAAACTCAAGTATAATGTCACCCTTTTGAGCATGATCATGCAGAAAATGATGTTTGATCTTGATATGTTTAGTCCTAGAGTGCTGAATGAAGTTTTTAGAAAGGTTTATGGCACTTGTGTTATCACACTTAATTGGGATGAGAGAAAAATGAAGATTAAAATCTTCCATTGTTGTTTCATCCATAATATTTGTGTGCAACAGTTACCAACAGGAATATACTCAGCCTTTATGGTTGACAAAACCATAGAATTTTTTTTCTCACAAAACTAAGACACTAGAGATGGGCCAAGAAACTGACATGCACCACTAGTGTTTTTTCTATCAATTTTGCAACCGGCATAATCAACATCCGAGTATCCTTGCAAATTAAATTCAACACTCTTTGATTAAGATTAAACTCTTAACACTCTCTTGGAACATATAGGTATTGAGTGGGCAAGACTGAAATCTCGCACACATGTACACACTAAATATGATATTAGGTCTACTCGCAGTAAGTAAAGTAAAGAGCTAATCATACCTCGATACCTCGTTTGGTCAACGTCTTTACCTTTTTCATCTTTTTCCATTTTGGTTGATGGTCTCATTGGTGTACCTGTCAGTTTTGAGTTGTCCATCCCAAATCTTTTGAGTAGGTCTCTTGTGTACTTTGCTTGGTTAATGAAGATGCTCTCATGATTTTGCTTAATCTAAAACCCAAGAAAGTAATTCAACTATCCCATGAGACTAATCTTGAATTCACCTTTTATGACTTTGGAAAATTCTTCACAAAGAGACTCATTAGTAGAACAAAATATGATATCATCAACATATATTTGAACAATAAGCAATTCATTATCCTTTTCCTTAGTAAAGAGAGTGGTATCGATAATACCTCATGAAAATTTATTTTCAATAAGGAAGAAACTCAATCATTCATACCATTCCCGAGGTGCTTGCTTCAAGCCATATAAAGCTTTTGTGAGCTTGAACACATAGTGTGGTAACTTTTCATCTTCAAATCTAGGAGGTTGTTCTACATACACTTCCTCAGAAAGATAACCATTAAGAAATGCACATTTCACATCCATTTGAAATATTTAACACATGCAAAGGTAAGTAACATGCAAATAGATTTTAAACGAACAACAAGTGCGAAGGTTTCATCAAAATCGATTCTCTCTTCTTGATTATAACCATGGGCAACCAACCTTACTTTGTTCCTTACCACAACCTCAGATTCATTCATTTTGTTTCGAAAAACCTATTTAGTACCAATAACTGGATGATCTCGGGTCTAGGAACTAGATGCCATATCTAATTTTTCTCAAACTATTTTAGTTCATCCTCCATAGCATGGATCCAGGTTTCATCATCTTTTACCTCAGAAATATTCTTTGCTTCAATTTGAGAAAGTAAGGCAAAATTATTAGCTTGATTATAAGAAGAGCGAGTTTTTACACCTTTCTGACATTACCAATGACTTGATCAATAGGATGATTTCTGACAAACTTCCAAGCTTTGGTAGATCGTTGTTGCCTGAAGTGTTTCCTCTTCAAGATCTCATACATCTTTTTCTCACCTTCTTTTTCGAGATCCGCAACATCATCGTCATCTCTTTTCATAGAAAACATTAGATTCATCAAATACCACATGAATAGATTCTTCAACAACTAAAGTTCTCTTATTAAACATGCGAAAAGCCTTACTGGAAATAGAATAACCAAGAAATATACATTCATCAGCTTTCGCATCAAACTTACCCAAGTTGTCTTTGTTGTTATTGAGAATGAAACACTTGCAACCAAACACATGAAAATAGCAATGTTATGTTTTCTATTTTTCCATAACTCATATAGAGTTTTCTTAAGAATTATCCTTATCATACATCGATTCATGACATAACAGCTAGTGTTAATAGCTTCTGCCCAAAAATAATCTGGTAAGTTATTTTCACAAGCATGGTCCTCGCCATTTATTCAAGAGTCCTATTCTTCCTCTCAACAACTCCATTTTGTTGAGGAGTCCTAGGAGCTGAGAAGTTATGGTTTATACCATAATCATCAAAAAATTTTGCAAATGAGGAGTTTTTAAATTCTTTTCCATGGTCTCCTTATGCTAGAAATAACAAAACATTTTTCATTTTGAATCCTCTTTCTCAGTTTTTAAATGCATCAAAAGCCTCATCCTTATGAGCTAAGAAAAGAACCCATGTAAATCTACTGTAATCATCAACCACAACAAAGCCATATCTTTTGCCACCCAAACTTGATGTTCGGGTTGGATCAAACAAGTCCATGTGTAGAAGTTGAAGTGGCCTAGAAGTGGACACAATATTTTTGGGTTTAAAAGATGTTCAAGTTTGTTTGCCTTTTTGACATGCAGCACAAATCTTATCTTTTTTATAAACAAGGTTAGGCAAGCCCAAAACAAGGTCCTTTTTGGCTAGTTTTGAAATAAGGTCCATGCTTGCATGAGCAAGTCTTCTATGCCACAGCCAACTATTCTTGTCACTTAGAGATAAAAGACATTTTACATTTTCAAAGAGATGTTCTCTAAGTGAACAACATACACATTTTCCTGTCGATGTCCGACAAACAAGACTTTCTTGTCTTCAATGTTTTCAACAATGCATATTGATGATTCAAATATAACTCAGTTTCCCTTATCACATAATTGATTGATGCTTAATAAATTATGCTTCAAACCATCAACAAATAGAACATGTTCAATAGTTGGATTATGAGTCATATCGATGTTTCCAATACTAAAAATCATTCCTTTACCATTATCACCAAAAGTAACCGATCATTTTTCTTTTGGGCTAAGAGATTTGAACCAACTCTTATCCCTGTCATGTGCTTGGAGCATTCGCTATCAAGAATCCAATATTCCTTGACTTCAATTGTCTTCAAGCACTCCTGCAAAAAAGAATCACTTCTTGATTTTTGGTACCCAAACCATTTTGGGTCCTTTGGTGTTAGAAATGGTTTCCTTCACCTTGTCCTTAGGAATCCAAAAAAATTTAATACCACTAGAAGCTTTCTTTCTAGTTGGACAAGTGTGTGAAATATGTCCAGATTTGCCACAAAGTTGCACAATCTAAAAGATGTAGATGATTTAGTGATCATATAAGAATAAGATTTTTGATCATCAAAGGAATCATATCCAATGCCACTTTTGTTGAAGCAACACCTTTGAGAACCAAGAAGAATGTCAAGGTTTTTCTTTCCTTAAGTGAACCTTGCAAGATCATTTGTAAGAGTAACCACTTGTCTCTGCAAAGGTAGTTCATTTTCTGCTATGATCTTTGCAAGATCATCTCTAAGAGTAACCACTTGACTTTTCAAAGTATCGTTCTCTTTTGTAACATTTTCAAAATTCTTTTTGAGAGAACTATATTTTGAAACAATTCTTTTTAGTTTAAGGTATTGATCATCAAATGGATCTTGTAATTTATCAATTGAAAAGCATTGAGTATGTGAAGATTGTACCTCATCCTCGCTATCCTTTGCCATCAAACAAAAGTTTGGAACTTCATTTTCTTCACTTTCGCTTTCACTCTCGTCTGATTCTCCCCATGCAGCTAAAAAGGCTTTCTTCTTATTCATGAAGTCTTTTGACTTCTTGTATTCGATGTTGGGGCATCAGATTTGATATGACCGGGCTTTTTACATCCAAAGGAAATGGCCTCATTCTTTTTATTGTTGTTTTTCCTTGGGCACCTATTGTCACCTTGCTTCTTTCTAAAAAATTTCTTAAACTTCTTTATGAACAAGGCCATCTCATCATCATCAAAAGATTCTTCACTACTAGAGTATGAAGCTTGTAAGGCAATTCCTCTTTTGCATTTTCCTTCAATCTCGTCTCATTTTACTTGGTCCATCTCGTGGGTTATGAAAGATCTCACAAGTTCATCCAAAGAAAATTCCGTTAAGTCCTTGGCTTCCTGAATAGCTGTAACTTTAAGTCCTTGAGAATTTTTCTCACCATTTTCACATTAGTAAAGACTTTACCAAGAGATTTCAATTCATTGATAATATCAGTAAAGCGACTAAACATGGCAGAGATTGATTTATCAGATTTCATCTTAAATAGTTCATAGCTATACACAAGTATACTAATCTTGCTCTCCTTAACCTGATTAGTACCTTCATGAGTAACTATCAATTTTGTCCATATTTACTTAGCAGATTCACAACCAGAAACACGGTTAAATTCGTTAGCATCAACAGCACAGTATAAAACATTCATAATTTTAGCATTTAAAGAAACAAGCTTATGATCATCCTCATCCCAATCCTTTTCCTCTTTATGCAAACCAGCATCATCTTTAGGAAGTCTTGGGCCGCGAGTGATGATCATCCAAAGCTCATAGCCCACGGCTTGAATATAGATATTCATCCTTGCTTTCCAATAGTTGTAGCAAGTCCCATTGAACAAAAGAGGACGGTTAGTGGATTGACCTTCAAACAATGAAGAGCTAACAACAGTAGTCATTAGTAAGGATATTAAACCTCAGCTCTGATACCAATTGTGAGTCCAAATATCAACCCAAGAGGGGGGTGAATTGGGTTTATCAAAATATTAACTTTTTCCAATAAAAACGCAGATCTGAAAAATACTTAATGCTATATAAATGAAGAACAATAAATGATAAGAATAAAGTAAGAGAGTAGGGAAGAGAGACTTGCACCCCTAAGGCTTCCTAAACATCATGATTTTTAGGTGGTTTGGTCAAGACTTGCTTACATGCACCCCTAAGGCTATTGCCTTCCTTGGGCTTCTCCACTATAATCCAATAGTAACCGTTACAAGAGTTTTCCGAGCTCACTCTTCAACTCGTACATAAATCTCAAAGTCTATGAGATTTCTTCTATCCTCACAGGTAGGCCAAAGTTTATCTCAGATTTAGGTTTTTCAAAGTTTAAAGTTAGGAATGAATAAACAATAGCTCTCAAAGCTAGATCAGCAAAACAATGCTCAATAAATGGTTATAAAATAAGATCTGATGGTGATGGCAGCAAGACAATAGTAGATCTCTTCGAAAACGTGTAGCTTTGTTCTTTTGCGCTTTTCTCTCACTTTTTGGAGGCAAAAGGTGTGCAAAAGATGCTTTTCTCTCTCCATAAGTTTGTCATTATAGATCTTCAGTATTGGGGAGTCCCAAGGGCTTTTTTGAAATGTTGGAGAGGTGCCCTAAGTGCCATAACGTCTTGATTCGTGTCTAAGTCATCGTTTTAAAAACTGTGTTCCACAACAGTGTCGACACATATATGCCTGTGTCGACACCATCTTCAAGCCTAGAACTCTTCGTGTTGTGGCATGTGTCGACACTTTTTCACATGTGTCGACACCATCAAAGCAAATGGGTGCTATGTGTCGACACCATTTAACCATGTGTGTCGACACCATCTTGGCAGATAGAGTTTTTCAGTGCTTTTTGATATGCAATCCTTTCCATTTCAACACAAAAACTCCTATAATGAAAAATTTCTTAATTTAGGTGCATTGACAATTGAGTTAGATAGAGATTTAAATACAATTGAGTATTCTCGTTTAAAAAGTGGATTGACAACCACGCATTCTAAAAATGCTCCAAAGCTATTTTGTCATTTGATATCATCAAAATCGAGTTGGATAGCTCAAGAAGCAACCTTTGGCTAACAATTTCTCATGACAATAAATCAATAATCATATATCTTGTATTTTATTTTAAAGACAGTATTTTTCTTTATATCCATGTCTTGTGTTTCATTTTCAAGAAGACCTAATACTTTATCACATCCATGTCTTGTATTTATTTCTAAAATAAATACTAATAAACTTCTACTTAACCAAACTAATATCTTTAATCAGCAAGCAATTAAGAAACGAAGTTTAAGACTTCTACTATCTTAACACATGTTATCCAAGCTAAATATCTTAAGTCCAATGAGGATTTGGACTTGGACTTGCTGGCAAGGCCACCTATTGAAAATATCAGTAGCTTTGAAATACCACTTGGGTCAGCCCACACAATAGAAAAAAAGCCTATTTCATATGGCCACTAAGTTAGGTATTTTGGGTCCAATAGGGACCTAGCTTTGGGCTCCACTTACAAGCCCATATTCTTGAAAATAACATAAGCATTTAAGCCTATTAAAATCAATCCAAGTGATATAAATCAAGTCCAAACCGTGTGACTACAAAAATTGGCTCTTTTTAGTGAAAACTTAAATTTTAACTGTGAACTTTAATTAATCATAACTTTTTCATCCTATCCAAATGACTCGAAATTTTAACTGTAAGTTTATAGTACTGTCTATTATTAGCCCTCCATATTTGAGATCAATCCTTGATCATTTACTATGCACGAGATACCCCTAAAAATGCTGTTATCACAAATGGTGCAATTCTAAGCTAGTTTTCATCCACTTAGCTAATTCTTCAATTTTTCACATAAACTTTGCATGAAACGCATCCTATATGTTTCTAATACTTTTAAAACATTCAAAAATCATGCCATGCAATTTATTTACACAAGATTTATACCAAAATTCATCCAAAGGGCTCTATGACCTAAGTTTAATAATAATCTCTATTTTGCATCTAATCATTCTAACCTCATGTTTAGCTTATGCTAAGCCTAATAAAAGGTTCCAGGTCACTACATATCATATTGCTATCATCAAATCATCAAAATGTCAACAATGTCATTAACATAGAAACTACCTTACCTCTTTGATCTTTTTGCTTTTGATGACTTTTTGAGTTCAAAACCTAGATAAGCTTGCTGTTAGTATCAAAATCAACATAATAACTTAGGATAGCAAAGCTCAAGAAAACCTCAACCTTTACCACTTTTCTCCTTCCTAGGGAATTTCAGCTTCTCCTCCTTTTTCTCTCCTTCCTTCTTCTTTTTCTTCAGCTCTCTCTCACTCTCCCTCTCTCTAAGAATGGCCAGATGAGATGTGTGAAGAAAACCTTCACAATGGCCTCCTATTTGTACTACTCCTTAACTAGAGTTTGTCTAGGGTTAATTAACTATGCTAGGGTTTAACTAGACCACATGATGATGTCTACCACTAGATTAGGGCGTCTATGCAAGGCTTGGATCTGAATTGGGTGAAGGGGGCAGCAGCTACACAATGGAGGACAAATGGTGCATGGTTTTACATGGCTTAATGATTGCTAATCACTAGCAATCATTACTTCTAGCAATCCTAGGTGTTTGACAGGTTTTGTGAGTCAAAGATGATGTGGCATGGGCTGGGCTGAATGGTGTGTTTTGGAGGCCCAAATTCAAGCTATTTCAAAGCCCAAAGATTAAAAACCTATTTTTCAAAGCCCAATTGTCCTATTTGTTACAAAATTTCTCAAAAATAATCCTAGGGTACATGGCTACTCTAGGAAAGGTCCTATTGGCTTAGTAATTAAGTATATAAAATAACCCTAAGCAAAAAGTTTGAAGAAAAATAAGTTTACATAAGTAATTAACGCTAAAAACATGAAATATTGGTATTTTAGTATTTTTTCAGCAATATAAATTAATAATTAAAAATTATCAAGGTACGGAATGAGTAAAATATATTATTAGAATAAAGAGCTCAAAAAGATAATAAAGAGGAAATTTTTCTCATAATTTTTTGCCATGTAAAACTATGTTTAGGGATTTTTTTCTATTTTTAAACTAATAAAATAATTAAATCCGAAAATAGTAATTTAAATACTATTTATTATAATTAATTAAGAAAATTAGGATAATTAATAATATTTAGAAGGTCAGGCTATTACAGAAGGTCTTTTTCGCTCTCGCGACTTAGAGAGCAGCGAAACGTTAACAAAAAATATTCACAAAAAATAAACCTTGGCTCACGCGAGTTGGAGCGCACAAGGGAAGCAGAGCCTAATGAAAAAAAAATAATTACAAATTGGCTAGAGCAAGCATGAGAGCACAACATAAGCCAAGCCAGTGAGATAAGTTCACCTCAGTAATGGATGTTAGTAGAATTGACAGGCGATGTTATCTTTGTTTCAAGTCAGGACCTAGAGACTGAGCTCGAACCGCACATAGACTTGGTATCCAAACAGTGAAATGAAACTGAATCTCAATCCAAAACTGAATCCTCAAACCCAGACCCATTCCCAAACATAGCCTTTTTTTTTCCCTAAGAATGTTCACTAGGCAAAAATTGATGATGATCCGTAAAACAACATTTTTTTACTATGTTTCAATCATGAGGAACCAATATCCCAATTGCAAGAAGGACAAGCCATTTTGCCTTTGGTGCTCCACTCAAAAAGATTTCCATATGCCAGGAAGTCGTTGATAGTCCAAATCAATGATGTGTGCAGCTTAAAAGACTTATTCTTATATGCATCATAAGTCACAATATCCTCTACCCATAATTCTTGAAGCTCGTCTATTACTAGTTAGAGATAGACGTCTGTGTTGTTTCTAAGTGCTCTAGAACTAGGATTGAGAAAACTAATAATGAGGTAAGGATCTTTCATGCATTTCCATAGAGGTAGGTTGTACAGTGTTAAGATAAAAGGTCAAACATAGTTGCTAGTACTTATGTTTTCGAAAGGTTGAAACCATCGCTAGCAAGCCATAGTCGGACATTGCGAATCTTCGATGCAAACCTTTGGAGGTCCTGATCAAATTCCTTTCATAAACCGAATCAGCAGGATGCCTCATCTTGATTGGGTTTACACACTTCCCTTCTACATGCCATCTCATATCCTTGGCACTACTCGAGCACATGAACAACCTTTGAAGCCTCGATTTTAGTGGAAAATGTTTCAAAATATTTTGTGGAATCAACTTCTTTTTCCCCACTTCAGAAGTCCAATGCGGTTCACCACATGTCAGACAAGAGTGGCGATTCGAATGCTTGTTCCAATAAAGCACACAATCGTTCATGCAGGCATCTAATTTTTCATAGCTAAAGCCAAGAGCCTGCCTCAATTGCTTTGCCTAGTAATGTGACCTCGGCAACTATACTTCGACTTCGTCGAATGCTTTACATTGTAGATCAATCACCATGTCAAACAATTTTATGCTCTAGTTGTTCACGATTTTTATGTGGAGTAACTTCACGAGGAAGGATAACTTTGAAATCTTCATAGAGCCAGGAAACAGGGGTTGCTAAGCATCATCCCACAAATTCTAAAACCAATTCAGCAAACAATCTAATTCACGGTTCACGTGGATACTTGCTTGAAAACCATCGTAGGAGCTTGCAAATGTTCCTTTGAAAACATTGTCCAACATAAGCTCCAAGCCATCAACCTCTACCACCACATAATCACTATTGACGCGAGCACACACATTGGGACAACTCACAGTCTCCTTCTCCCTATGGAAGATCCATTGAGTGTAGTCTTGGTCGAAACCTTTTACTCTCAAATGGTCTTCAACGATCCTTATCAGCTTATAGTAGCAATTATTATACATTCTACGTGGACAGTAAACCCTATTGGCCCTATCAACAATTACGAGCCAATGCCATGAATTCCTTATTACCTTCACAATAGTCCATACTGACTTATTTGTCCATAAAAAATAAAAGAGGGTGTAGTACGTGCACAATACATTTAGAGAGGCATTAGTCATTCAGCCATCAAAAGCTTAAGTTGGAGCAACCAAAACCTACTTCAAATGAGTGGTGTATCTATACTCTGTGTGGATAAGTGCAAGCTTGGGAATATAAAACTCCGATTATAATTTATTTAGATTTGACATAGTAGACAAAACAAAGTTATTTGAGGTATGGAAGACTACACAAAAACTCTTCACTCATTTGTAACTGTAAACAAAGTTATAGTCTTCAATCGTTCATACATATAAACTAGCATAACCAATTTAGGACCAACGCAAATGATCAGTGCAATTAATTACAAACTATGTTATTGTTAAAACAGATCCAACCAACATCAAAAATTAATTGGACCTAAACCATTCCCTCTCAACAAAGAGTACTGAATTGTATTTATTTAAGAGTATGATACTATAGATTTCAAATAAGCACTAGCTATGATAGATTCCAATAAATTATATGGGTTATCTTTGTGTCTTCTTTTGTAAGCTGCATACCACATCCTTATAATCAATGTATTCTAACCACCAAGGAGAAAAATCGAGCCGACCTACATCAAGGAAGGTTCCTTAGCTCCATTGATCAAAGTTAATTATGATGTTAGAACCATGAGTAGATATAGATTTACTTCAATTTCTCACAGAGGCAGAGGCTATTTAGGGTGCACAAAAGAAGAGCCTCCTCTTATGTGCTTAAGCAAACAAACCGCAAGTTCTTAAGAAATTCCCACAGTGAAATGCTAAGTTTTTAATTTGATAATAAATGTCAACTTGTATTACTATCAACCAAATATCCTGAATAATAGAACAATACTTTCAGAACAACCCCTACTTCCAGTTTTCCTAATGTTGTTAATAATCTAAAACTCAACTTCGACAAATTTGAGTTATTAAACCTTTCGATTCCAATAATTTCTCAATTATATACGAATCAATCAGAATTATAAATTGGCTCAAAATGCATGCTTACCTGAAGCAAACTAAATGATCCAAATATGAGACTGAGATCACAATGCAAATACATAGCAGTAATGATGGGCAAAAGTGACGAATATGAGTTAGGTGGGCTTCGACAGAAAGGTCTGATTGGGTGAGAACACAACTTCAATGGTGGGGGGCAAGATCTCGGTTGCAGCTAGGCTAGGGCTTCATCACAGAGAAATAGATGTGGAATATGAAATTCAGGAATGATTGGGGGAAATTAGGGAGAAACGGTTGTTGTAATGTGTGTGGTCCCAAATTATTATGTGGCTTTGCTTGTTCTTATTACATGCTCTGTTAGACTAACAGCATGTGTGAGCTTATTTCCCTTCTTGTTTGCTGCTTTGTCTAACTCTTAGGACTAGTACTACTGAGCTTCCTTTCTTACCTTATTGAACATAATGTAACGTCGATGAAGGCTTAGATCCGTCGAAGATTTTGAGTTTTCAACAACAACTGATGGAGTGGTGGACAATTCCAAGGACCTCACCCTGTGTTGACAAGTAGAGAAAATTTTTCCGACAAAATATCTTCGCCAAGCCAATCCCGCGAGAATGAATTGGAGGTCACTGTTGCGACGGCTTGAGCGATAGGATGCACTCCACACTGAAGAATTGCATCGTATAATCATAGATTTCTTGTAGTAATTCAATAAGCAGTAACAACAAGAAACTCGTTCGAATAAAAGATAGCCCTAATTACTCCATTGGTCTTTATGGTATTTCAAATCTCAAACGGGTCCCTAAGGTATTTTTCTCCTAAAGTAGTCCTTGTGAAATATTAATGTGTCAATACAACCATTTCTGTCGACTAACGTCTGCATTTGGACAGCAAACTCCTACGTGGCTAATCTAAGACACATCCTAAACAATACCAGACCTTTATGTATGTATTCAAGATAATGGGTTCACAAATGATTATTCCCCAATTGTTACTTTTTATGAGACATTCATTTTTCAACTTCCACCATCCACTATTTAACTCTCAAAGTTAGGGTTGTGCGTCTCACTCCCTGTCATACCCCGAGCTTTTGTTTAACAAAACATGCATATTGTCAGTGAAATCGCGTTTAGGTTTAGTAGTGCATTAGGGAGTGCATTAAGGGGTACTTAGTGGATAAGTATAATGATTTCGCGGTGATTTGGAGATCAATTAGTAATTGATGTATTAGTGTTAAAACCTTGATTAGGACCTGATTAAGTGAAAATTGGAGTTCACAAGTGACTAAGCTTTTGTTCAGGATGATGAGGTGCATGTTTTGAACCGATTTAATTTTTTCAGCTAGTAGGACGGGTTTTCATCGAAATCCGAACCATATCATTTTTATTCTACTTATATTTTGGGAGCTCATCCACAAGTTTATGGTTCAAATTTTGAGACCTTTTATTTTTTGAAAACAAGTAGAACGTTTTATGGAAGCAAGTAGGTCATTTAGTGATCATCGTTGGATTATTAAAGAAATTAGCAAAACTTAGTCATTAAGGAAAGAAATTTTGGCAGCCCTAGAGTGACATACAAGGCTAGGAAGTCAATGAAAAAATCAATGCTAGAAGCATGACGATAAAGGCTAAGCCTAGGAAGCTCGAGGTGTCGACAACCGATTGACTAGGCGGCGACTCGCCATAGCAACTATGCAAATTTCGGCCATAGGTGTTATTTGCAGCTGCTTTAGGTTGTTGGGTGTCAACGTGTGGTCAATATAGCCTTTTGACTCACCAAAGCAAGCTAGGATAGGTCAAGTACGTGTCGATTTGTGACGAGCCGAGTTTTCCTATAAATAGGGGTGAGATCCGGCCATTATAGCTTACACCATTCCATCCAAATTTGTGAGTTTAAGCTTGAGATCAAGAGTGAAGTGAAGTGGGAGAAAGAGAAGGAAAAAGTCTAGTGAAGATTAGTGAAGATCTGGCTACATTAGAGGTAAAGTTTAGTTGGTTATCTTTGATTTCAATTCAAAATTTTTCAAGATGATTTTGTGAATCTCTTGTATTTTTCAACTATTATAGCATCTATTGATGTTGTTAGCATTTTTTCACATTCCTATTGTTCTTCATGTTCTTGACGAAGAACAAGCTTGTCTTTTCAAAATAGTATCATTTTTAAAGTTCGATTCATTTTCAAGTTGTTTTTCAACTTTGATCCGTTTCTTTTCAAAAAATTTCCCAAATTCTATTTTTCAAAGCTTGAACATATTATTTTGAATATTCCTTGTGATTTCAAAACTCTTTATGTCAAAATTAGTGTTTTCTATGTGGTGGTTAAGCCGATTTTAACCGAGAAATCAAGTATTGTTTTTTCCTTCACAACACTTTCTTTTGAGTAATGTTTTTATGATGGAAACAAGTTAAGGTTTTGAATATCATGAATGATATGTATGGGCATTGACATGATACATGTATGCTATTGTACTAAGGAAAGGATGTTGAGGATCAAGTATGGTTAAGGTGTTGCATATCATGAATGATATGTATGGCGTTCACATAAGACATGCATACTTAATGTGTACTGTGAAGACGTGATAGTACTGTGCACAAGAGGATGTGTACCACTTGTTGTGGCATTCTGGCCACTCCGTCGTATGCGAAAGATCCTTTGTTAGGATATTTCACTCTGGGAGTGAGACTGTATTGTACTCTGAGAGTACTGCTGCAAAGATATGGAGGTTACATATATCACTCTGGCCCAGTGATTCACTCTGGGAGTGAGAGGAGTGGTGGTTGAAAATTGAAAATATCATTTTTAATAATTGAGTCTTCTCCTTTATTTTCATCTTCTGTTTTGTGATTTCTGTTAGCCCAAGGTTGTTTTGCAAAACAATCTATTTTTTATTTTGATGATAACAAATATTCTAAGTTTTGAAGACTTTTAGATTTTATATTGTCAATCCTTTTTTCTAAAAGATATATTTCAAAAGATCGTATTTTTCTATCTAAAATATTTCTAAGTGGACTTGAACACCATTACACAAGTTGATAAGATCAATTTTTCATGTTGTAGGTGTTTAAAGAAGTGTTGGAATGGATTGGACACTTTCAAGAGGCTAAATTTTCTCTTCAGCATTGAATGTGTCGATACATTGAAGACAAGTGTTGACACATTGCACTGACACCGAGACAGCATTTCCAGACTAAGTTTTAATGTGTCGACACATTGAAGACTAGTGTCGATACATTGCACTATCTCCCGAGAGCAAAACTCCAGACCAATTTTTGAAGTGTCAACAAATGCTGACCATATGTTGACACATACCACGATTTGCAGAAATTCTGGAGCGACGTCAAATCATTCTAAAATGCTCCAAAATGACTTGGGTACCCCTCCAACAGTACAATAAAGCTACTTGAAGACCGTTGAAGTCCTTGAGGCTATTTATAGAATGAGATAGAGAAAGAAAGAGAAGAGCGCATCATCTAGAGAGAGAAATTGCCAAATCCAAAGAAATCCTTTGCTGAATCCTTCAAGACCAAAGCTTTCATTGTTGAATCTTGTTCTCTTGCTCATCATTGACGATCTAGCCTTCAAAGAGAGAGAAATTTCTTGAAGAAGAGAAAAGGAACTTGCAAATATTCTTGCCCTAACTTCTAGAGAGAGAAAGCGCTTTGAAGAAAGAGGGAAAACCGCATCTACCAAGAAAGTTTGTGCTCCCAACTGCCAAACGTTAGCTTTCCTTTGAGATTCTTGTCTTATTGCACTCTATTGAGCTTTTCACTTGCTGATTCGGCTTAGAGAGCCATTCCACACGTTTTGAGTTTTTGATTGGCTTATTTGGCTTAGAGAGCCATTCATTGTTATTCCTTTGTATCCATCTTTTGGAAAACACTTGAGTGTTGGGTAAACACTTGTCCTACTTGTGAGGTAGAAGAAATCCCTTGGGTTTTGGGATTTGTGAGAGAGTTGAAGCATGAGCTCGAAAAAAGCTTTGTAAAGGTTCCTTAGCACCTTGGAAGCTAAGGTGTATTTGCTATTTGGAGAATAGTGAAGGAAGCCCAAGGAAGTCAATAGCCTTGGGGGTGGATGTAGGCAAGTGTTGGCTGAACCACCTAAAATTATGATGTCGTCTCTCTAACTGTATCTCTCTTACTTTTCAGTACATATTCATATTTGTGGAGATTTATGCTTTATCATTTATTATTGGGATAAATGCAAAATCAGTCCCTGTGCTATACGCAAAAATCGAATTAGTCCTTGTGATAACAAAACCATAAAATTAGTCCCTATGATTTCACTTTCGTTTCCCGTTAATCCCTCCACTATGGACTAATTTTATGTTTTTGTGAGATCATAAGGACTAATTTTATGGTTTTATTATCACAAGGACTAATTCGATTTTCGCGTATAGCACAGGGACTGATTTTGCATTTATCCCTTTATTATTTATATTTAGCATAGCATTAAACTCATTCAGATCAGCATTCTTATTTGTTAAAAAGGGGTAGTTTTCAGATCTGCGTGTTTATCAAAAAAGTGATAAACTTTTTTATAAACCCAATTCACCCCACCCCCCCCTCTTGGGTTGTTATTTAGACTCACAATTTCATTGATGAACGAGTTTCTTCAATATCTTTTTTCTTGTATCTGTTATTATGTTGTACTAACCATTGGCTTTATTGAGTCATTTGGACTCACCGTTGTTTGTTAAATCTTTGAGTAGATGTATGAAGTGTTCTTAGGAGAGTTCACGAAGCTATAAGCCATGGACAGATTATTTTGTAGTTAACATTCAAGACTTAGATGTGTTGATTGAAGGTCGGGGTCATCGGTGGATAACCCCGAACTTTGAAGACTATGTTGACCTATCAGAAAAGTGACTCTGAAGACGAGAACTAGGGTTCTCCAGTTTATGCTTTCATAGTTAGTCTTTGGCTGTATTTTTCGTTATGTACTTTTTGTAGTAAATACATTTAGTGTTGTTGGTTCTCTTTGGTTGTACTACGGTGTGAATAAAGGATCCTGATTGTGTTTTGCCTAGAATCTTGTTGCTTTAACGATCCTCCCACTGACCATAACCTCAGTTTATGATGCAGGGGGAGCTGAATCAGATGACACTGAGCTGTCAGATTCCACATTGATGGCGTTAAATTACCTTGAGTGGGTAGATCGGCGCAAGGATGGCAAGAAAATCGGAATCTAACCTAATTGGGGCAGTTTTCGTGCACGTGTCGGTTTTTTGTCATAACTTTGGCTACGAATATCCGATTCGCGCCCATGACCCCAATTTGGAAAGCTCTTTTCGGCGCGTACGTCATGGTCACCAGCTACGCTTTGGTGCACCTCGTTTCGAGCCCTAAAAATGCTGTTTTCCCTCTAAAAAATCTATTTTTGGTTGGTTTTCTTTCCTTTTTCGTTTTGGGAATTATTTTTGAATCCGATTTGGACCAGATTTTTGCCGCCTATTTATTATCCCATTAGGGATGCGATTCTTAGCTATTTTAGCCTGGCTTGTGGGTTTTTTTTGGGATGATTGAATAATTTTGAATTTGAGAATTCTCTTTGAGATTTTTGGGAAGAATTCGATGTCTTCCCCTGCAACCTACCGTTTGCCCTAGCCTACAGGATAATCGCTATCTTGTTTCGGCGTCAGTTTAGATAATGGCATTCATTACTATAAGACAGTGCTTGAGGTCTTGACGGTTCGGGCTATTACACTCCCCTACATTCTGGACAGTTCTATGATATCCACTTCACCAAAACAACCATGGAAGAGCCACGTTCATACTAGTACGTATATCCACCGAGGAGCCCACATCTCGATCCTAGCCAAGATAGAGGTTGCACATCCTCTACAACCTAGTACCGGCTGAACCCTTTAATTCTTATCTCATTTCTTGGTCAACAATAAGGTCATTTTAACCATATGTTTACATGCCCAAAATTTCATGCCGTGAATGGTTGCCATTAAATATTACTGATGAACTTACATGCAATTCAATGATGATCATTTACCAAGGCACCTCAACATAGAATGTTCACATATAATTCTCATCTTTCTAACATTAAATTAAATTAACAAGAGAACTTTGAGTCATTAAACTCGGTCTATGCATCTTCATTAGGATACAACCATACTCAATCAACCATAAAGATTTATGTGCCTAATATTTAATAAAATTCAATTTCATAATTGAATGTCACAGATAGATAGACATCCAGCTAAACAAAGAAGTAATAACAATAGCGCATAAATCTTCTCGATCAATAGAATAGTATAGAACTTTAATGAGATGCATAAAATTTAAAAAGGGTTATGAAATCTCCACCAGGTATGCAATTAAATAGGGTTGTCACTTATATATTTTTTATTCACTTATCAATAAAATATTCAAGCTATATAATCACAATTTAAGTCACTCAAAACAGCTCTGCATAATTAATAATGCACATAAGAACATATAACATTCAAGTAGCAATTTAAAAATTAATTGTTTTTAAGTCATTCCGTAAATGATATAATTTTAGACTCCAATACAATAATCTCTGCAATAGTTTGGCATTTGCGTGTCTATTAGGTTACCACCGTGTTCGGCATACCATCTAATCAAAATAAGAATGAACAAAAATAACAAAAGAGACAAATAGAGCAATTAACCAACGCTATAAATTTCAGTGTTCTGCACTAACAAAAATTCCAGCAACTAGTTTAGTTACTATGCTGTCTTTAACAGCTTTTCAAACCTAAAGTGTACATTAATAATGCACTCTAACCTCCCTACTAAGTATATACATGTCATCAATGTAAAATAGGACAATTAGCATGAAGAAATTCATTAAAGGTTAAATTCTACAGCACACCTTGTTCGCTAGTTAATTTTTCAGCAACTTATTGTTGTACATTTGTTACCCTTTAATGATTTTCAGATCAAGTTATAAAACATTTCCATGTTATTCAAACTATTTCACAGTCCATTTACAAGTCAGGGATCATTACCAAACACAATAGCAAAAGGAAATGCTCATACAGAAAAATTCTACTGCACACTTTGTTCCCTAGTTCTAGGCACATTTTCCAACAAATTTTTCTTGTGCATTTATTTCCCTTTAATGAATTTTAGACCAAGGTAAAACATTACCATGTTTTTTCAAATTCTCTACAATCCATTTACAAGTCAAGGATCATTACACAGCACAATAACAATTAAAAGGAAATGTCCTGCTCTAGAGAATTTTTCCAGCAACTATAGTAAGATTCTGAACATAATCTCCTTTACTAATTGAGCTACATTTCATATGTAACTCAAAGTTCAACCTAACATAGAAGTAGATAAATCAACTATCATTCATAAGTTTTTTGCAGAATTAAAGTCCAATAACTATTCTCTCAAGGATATCTCTTATGTATCAATTGCTTATCAATTAAATCTTCAACATGTTTAGTTAGCTTGTTAGATCTTCATAGAATTTACACTATTTCTTTAAAAACAACAACAATAAATTTTTTGCCAATACAAAAAAATTCTGCAGCAAAAGATAATTTCTACTCTAGAGAATTTTTCCAGCAACTATAGTAAGATTTTGAACTTAATCTCCTTTACTGGTTGAGCTACATTTCATGCTACATCTGCCTCTAAGTTAAACCTAACACAGAATTATATAAATCAACTATCATTCATAATATTCCATCAATAAGTTTACAACTTATTTTCATTTTCCTTTCTGCAAAAACTAAAGTCCAGCTATTATTCTTTCACGAATGTCTCTTATACATCAATGATTTATCAATTAAACCTTCAAACACATGTTTAGTTCGCATATTAGATCTTCCCAGAACTTACACTATTTCATTTCATTAACAGCAACAACACAACAATTGTCCGACGGCAATAAATTTTATGCCCTACAAAAAAATTCTGCAGCAAAAGATAATTTTTACTCTAGAGAATTTTTCCAGCAAGTACTATAGTAAGATTTTGAATATAATCTCCTTTACTAATTGAGCTACATTTCATGCTATATCTACCTCTAATTCATCCTAATGCAGAAGTATATAAATCAACTATCATTGGCAAAATTCCAGCAATAAGTTTACAACATATCTTCCATTTTCCTTTTTAAGCTTTTTGCACAAACTAAAATCCAACAACTATTCTTTTGAGGATGTCCCTTACGTATCCACGCCTTATCAATTAAATCTTCAAACACATGTTTAGTTAGTCTATTATATCTTCATTAACAGCATCAACACAACAATTGTCCAACAACAATGAATTTTCTGACGCTCTAAAACCATAAACACTTATGTGCCCAATATTCTATATAGTTCAAGTTCAATATTGAATGTCACATATATAATGGCATGCAGCTAAACAAATAAGTAATAACAACGGCACATAAATCTTCTCGATCATTAGAATAGTGTAGCACTTTAATGAGATGCACAAAATTCAACAGAGGCCATTGCAAGAAACGATTGACGACGGAAAGATGGCAAAATGTTGTGGGAGAGAAACATGTTTGTCGGCGTGTCGCAAAGAAAAAATTCGGCTGATTCGGCTGAGGGGTGGGTTTGGCAGAGACAACACAATAGAGACGGTGCAATAGGAGAGTTTTTAATGGTTGCAATCAAAGAAAGAGGGGGGAAGAGACAAGCTGTTTGCGATTCCTTTATTTTTTTTAATTGACTTTGACTGCGAAGTTAAAAAAGAAAAGGAGAACTTTTGCATTGTCTTAGGAAATCAGCGCAACTTTTTAGCATTTTTAGAGGCATTAGCATCCGTGTGGGTCCCAACTTATAAACTCTTTTTTTTCCTCTAATCGGTCCCAACTTATAAACTCGCTCATAAATAATGCAATGACAGCGATTTTTTTTACCGTCTCTTCTGCTATTTAATTCTATGACTTTTAGTAACCATCTCTTTGACTAGTTGCAAAAAGGTCATCATTTGTGACCATTAAACGCTGGTTGACATGGTTTAACTTTTAGCAACCAATCATCATTGCATTGCTAATGTATTGTGTCACACCCCAAACTTCCAAGGTTAGAGGGTGACTTACTAACCATAAACAAATAGACTTTTATTCTAAAAACTTATCAAAAAAATTGCAAAATAAACTTTTTTAAAAAACTTCAATAAAACTCTTTTAATAAAGCTTAAAAACTATTTCAGAATGCAAAGACAAATCTAAAAATGATTAGACTCAAACTAGAGTCAAACATTTATTCTAATAATCTCTCAGCTACCCGCTCACGTGCATCTAATCCTGACTATCGACACGCTCCTGATCAACATCTGAAAATAAAGAAAACAATAGCGGTGAGTTCGACAACTCAGTAAACAAATCATTATGCTAGTGTGTATCCCATGAGCCACACTGTAATAGTAAAAGACAAAATATTTAAAATCTTTATAAATTGTTGAAAACTGTTTTTTTGACAATTTCAATAAAATAATTTTATCTACATAACATAATACTATAGAAAATCCATATAGCATAATAATATAGAAAATATCTTTATTAATAAAACATTTTATCTATATAACATAATACTATAGAAAATCAGTTTTACCAATATAAGAAAATCTCTTTGGCAATAACTATGGGTCATGTTTACCCCCATGATAGGGTTGTGTAGTTGCTACCTAGTTTGGGGATCAGCCAAACTAAGCCAATACTATGGGTAGAATTCTTCTTACTAAGGCTTGGCCATGTCCAAGTGTGCACTTGGTAAGAATCTACAAAATAAATCACTCCGTTTCCAAAATTTGCACTCAATAGGTTGCACTCAATAGGTTGCAATTGGTACCAATGCACTGCCTCTGTAACTCTGGGCCTCAGGGTTTGAAAATACATATATAACATATCATACAATAAATATCACTTTGAACTTTGCATCTTTCTCTTCTTTTCATGAAATATCATGCACAAATCTTGAATAAAAATAAATATCAAAAAGCTTTGATTTAAACATTGAAAACATCATGAAATATCATTGGTCATAAAAATAGGCTCATGTTTACACATTTCATGCTATAATCTTTGACAATTTTATCGTAAAGTAATGCACATAAAACTTCAAGGGCTTTTAATAAAAACATGCAATTTTCAAATATCACCTCGGTCTTTTAGAAAATCTAGCATAATAACCCCGCTTACCTGGATCATCAAGCAAAAATGCCTCTGACTTAACACCTATCAATACAAAATTTAACACATTATAATACGCCCAAACGGAAACACAATTGAAACTCTAAATCTGCCTGATTAAATCCGAAATTCATTAATCAGATTCTAAAATATCACTAACCTATCTCGGATTTCCCAAAAATCCCCAAATTAAAATATGTTATTTTCTAAGATTTTAACTATACACCTGTAAAATTTCATATCTAGATTCCTTGTACAACTCAGTCAATAAATCAACATTCACCTCTATTCACGGAGTCAAACTATACCCTAAATAATTTAGTACTCATCAATTTCAAAATTCATAAAGATCTATCCCGATATCCAAAATCCCAAACTTTATACCACAGACTCATCTATGTGTTATAAAGATATCTATAAAAGTCATGCCGAAATTCAAAGCCTAGCTATGTCATCCGGTTCAAAACTCCAATCTGTATCACAGGATCTTTCTCAGCAATTCGATTTTCTAAGCCTAACTTAGATTTTCAAAACCATAACAATACATCTCCAAAATTGAAAATTTAACCCAATCTTCCTGTATGTCTAGTACAAAATATCCAAAAATCATAATTTTTGACTTCTAGGGTGGCTATACAAAAATACTACTTCAAGAACCTGAATTTTCCTGAACAAATCTTGAACCCAAATTCAATTACTCCAAGAAACCCATTAAAACTATTTTGAAAATCATAATTAGGCTAGATCACAGTTTGGAATAAAATAAAATATCAAGAAATTCGAAATACCTTCGAGAAAATCTTACTGAAAAGAGGTCAAAGTTAGACAAGACACACCTTATCTTACATATTAAAAATTCGGCAAAAAAAAATAACTAAAATTAACCTGAATTATTCTGAAATAAAATTGAGAAATCTGCTTCAACTCCAAGAACAAAGTTGTTTCGAAAATCTTGAAATAAAGGGTATAAAAAAAATTATCTATACACTCCCTTTGATCTCAACAAAAAAGTAAATTTTAAGAAGAAATTCGAAATACTTGAATTGCTTCGACTTAATTATAGATCTAATTGTTGAAAGCAAGAAAACTAGTTTTAAAAAAACATAAAATCTTTAAAATTAAAAAAAAAAGTTTACAAGGTCAGAAGTAAAAAAAATTCAAAATTTTCAAATAATGTTACATATTAAACTACTTGAATTTGCAGCAAAAAGTATTTTAAAGAAATCACTATTGGCAACCAATTATTTTTTTAATAAATGTCAGCAATTTCAATTCATTTTAAAATAGCACAAAACATTTAAACCCTTTAATGATTTTCATTAGATCTTCATGTTACATATTAGGCATTAATAGCCTTATCTTCCAACTTTGCAATTGTCCACAAAAATGAAACACATGTTTAATTATACAGAATACAGAAAAATTTTCCAGTTATAAGAGAATTTTTTAACTATTCATAACTCATTTCAAAAATTTTTCCAGTTTACAACAACTTTAAAGTCCAGTTATTTTTTCAAGAATGTCTCTTATGTATCAATGCCTTTTGAATTAAATATTCAAAAGTTAGCCTATTAGATCTTCATAGAACTTACACTACTTAATTAATGCAGCCACAACAATTGTCCAACAAAAATAAATTTTATACCCATACAGAAAAATTTTCCAGCAAAGGATAATTTCTACTCTCGATAATTTTTCCAGCAACTATAGTAAGATTTTGAGCATAATCTGCTTTACCAATTGAGCTATATGTCATGCTACATCAATCTTTAAGTTCAACCTAACACAGAAGCAGATAAGGGGAGAAGAGGAGGGAAGAGGGACCAGAGGAGAGAAGAGGAGCTAGGATCGGGGCTGGGAAATTCCATTCCGACCCCTGACCAAAAATGGAAGAGCTCATTAAAGGGAGGGCAACTTCTTCATTTCTCCCCTTGGTGAGATGGTAGTTGATGGATGGCATGTGTAAGCGCACGATTGGCATGTCGATAGTGGACACAAGTGTTTTATGCATTTACTGCTATAACTCTAGACGTTTAAAGAAATTAAAATTTGTTTGGGTCCCTTTTGGTAAATCGACTAGAAGGGAGAGAGAACTATAGCTATGTTTTGTTTGGTTTTGAAAATGATTTTTGTGTAATGATTAAGAAAAATTTTTGAGATATGTTTTTTTAGGTGTTTGTGAGAATGGTAGGGTCATAGAAATAATGTTTGAAAAGAGAAAATTTTTAAAATTTACTCTCTTGGAGAAAAAATGTGAGAGTAAAAAAAAATTATGTTTGGATGAAGATTTTTGTGAGATGAGTTTTAATGGATTTTTCGTTAAATTTTTTTTTGTTTCTGTGTTGTTTTTCATAGAAATTTGATGATTAGATAGAAAATTTGAATATTTAAATATTTTTTTGTATAAAAAAATCATGTTTGGATTGAAAAATATTTTGAAAACCATTTGGCATTTTTCGCGAAAAACCAATAGGGGCTTTTTTGTCCATTGCGTTGTTTCTAGAAGGAAATAGAAAGAGCTTGCTGATCTGGTACTCTGAGGTTCACGTGTGGCTTCATTAAGGGTATTCTTGTCATTTTCCTTGGATCTAGAAGAAATGGAAGGAGCTAGAGTTTGTTGTGATGGTTCAAGCGTGAAATGAAAAGATTACGCAACATAATGGCTTCTTCGTATATAACGTCCAGATCTAGCCGTTTCTCATCTTCTTCGTTTTTCTCCTCTAAGAAAGTTTTCTTCAAGAAGTGCGCTGAGTTTTCTTGCAAGAAGTGCGCTGATCGTCTTTGCTTCATCGTTCTTGTGGAAAGTTTGAGTTTGCAGTTATAGTTTTAACAGATCAGATTTGAGGGCGTTATTTTTCGTTGATCACCAACACTTGATCTCTTCGATTGACTAAGGCTTCCAGAGGACCAGAGCTTCTAAAAGTGTGTTTGCTAGAGGTTTCAACATTGGGCATTGATTGCACAAGGTGTTGTTGGTTGAGTAATTTTCCTTTGTTTTATTTGTATTCTTTTAACCATTCTTGTGATTAGTGTGCTTAGAATATTTTCTTGAAGATATTGAATAATCTGGTCCAAGAAGGTTGAAGACAAAGGTATAACGAGTTTCTGTTTAAATCTGAATTAACTCTTATTGCAGGTATCAAGAAATTGATTGGATATCAATTGAGTTTGTGAATTAAAAATTATTGTTTCTGCGAGTTGAAGTTACTTCAGAGTTACTTGCAGTTTCTTCAGAATACCCTTTTTGACAGATTTGTGTTTAATTGTTTTACTGTTCATATATTCATATATGGTGATTAATTAGGACTTTGAATATTGAAAGAATTGTGTTTTTGATATTATTGAGAATAAAGTTTTAAAAGAAAGATTGATTGAATTTTTTTAAAAATATACCTATTCACCCCCTCCCCCCCCTCTAGGCATTTTCCTCATAGTTGGGTCTAAATCAAGTTGTTCAATTGGTATCAGAGCTTGAAATCGTTCATTGACCCAATTTGAGTGCAATATGGATAGAAGTCAATCCCTTAACGTTCCCCCATACTTTGATGGTTCTAATTACGCTTATTGGAAAGTTAGAATGAGGGCCTTTCTAAAATCTATAGATGAGAGAGTGTGGACAGTCGTGAACAAAGGTTGGAACAAGCCGAAAGGTACGTAGATGGAGTTGTTTGTATTAAGGAACCTAGTAAATGGACTGGTGAGGAAAGAGAATCCTCAAGTTGGAATAATAAAGGCATTAATGCTATATTCATGAGTGTGTCACCGGATGAATTTATGAGGATATCTAATTGTGAATCCGCTAAGGAAGCTTGGGATATTTTGGTTCTTACACATGAAGGTACTAAGGCCGTAAGGGATTCTAAATTACAATTGAACGTCTCTAAGTTTGAAAAACTTTGAATGAGAGACGATGAGAGTTTTGACGATTTTTATGGAAGACTTACAGCCATAGTAAATTGTAGCTTTAGCCTTGGAGAGCAAATTCCAGAATCTAAGGTAGTGCGAAAGGTTTTAAGATCCCTCCTGAAAGGTTTAGACCAAAAGTCACTGCCATAGAAGAAAGTAAGGTGTTAGATGAGATTAAGATTGATGAGCTTGTTGGTTCTTTACAAACCTACGAGCTGACTTTTCCTTCATCCAGAAAGAATAAGTCTATTGCTCTTAAAACTGTAAAGAGGAAGAGAATTCCTCTTCTGATGATGATTCTTTAGAAGATGAAGACATGGCTCTTTTTGTTAAGAAGTTTCGTAAGGCTTTCCGATTTAAAAAGGGTAGTAATTGGAAAGATAAGAAGGGAAACACAAAATCCTTCAACAAAACAAATCGGAAAAATTTGATAAAAAGGATAAAGGAGATCAAAAGAAGAAAGAAGAGAGTAGTGTTCAATGTCATGGTTGTAAAGGTTTTGGACATATGAAATTTGAATGTCCTACACATTTAAAAGCACAAAGAAAACCAGCTATGAATGCATCTCTCTCTGATTCTGATTCAGACATTTCTTCTTCCAGTAAAGAAACTTCTTCACATGAAAAAGTTAATTATCTTGCTTTTTCTTCTTCTATTGTTAGTAATAACAATTCGGATCTTGAAGGGAATGACACCCTAGAGTCACATTCAGACAATCTAGATTCTCTACGTATAGCCTACGACGAGTAATATGAAGAGAGTTTAAAGTTGAAGAAAAACATGGATTAATTTCTAAAGAGTTAATGTCATTAAATTAGAAAATGATCAACTAACATTTGAAATTACTGTGCTTAGTCTGAAAAATGCAGATCTGGAAGCTAAAGTAAAAGAGTTGGAGCTTGAGTTAGAACAAGCAATGTTCAGCTAAATAAGTTCTCTTGTGGAACAAGAAAGCTAGACAACATGCTGAACATTGGACTCTCAACTGGTGATAAGAGAGGACTGGGTTATTCAGCTACAAATGATGTCAAAAACGCTAACAAGACAGTATTTGTTCCAGCCATCATTAAGGAAAAACAATCTGAAATTTCGGCTTCTCAAAAGAAGTCAAAACAGGTTGTATCTTCTAAACCCATAACTTCGTTCAATTATAAGAAAACTAAATTCATTCCTACATGCCATTTTTGTGGTAAAATTGGACATATTAAACCTAAGTGTTATATTTTCACAAATAAGAATGTTAGGAATGTTGGAGCCACTTCTAGTACTATATCTATATTTGACTTTAACATGTTAACGTCTCAAGTTAATAAACTTGCTATGCAAGTTGACACTATAGCTAAAAGATTGCTTTCTCTTCTCAAACAAAACAAGTTTGGAAAAAGGACATGACCTCTTGTAATGTAGCTCAACTAGCGTTTAAGGCTAGAAACGATTTTGTTTGGTATTTGGACAGTGGATGTTCAAAACACATGTGTGGTGACAAAAACTTGTTCACCACCCTTAGAGACTACAAAGCTGGTGCACACCTTTGGTGATGGTAGCAAGGCAATAATAGCTGGAAAAGGATCCATTATATTGCCTGGTTATCCTACATTCAATGATGTATTGTTTGTTGAAGGCTTAAAAGCTAATCTTTTAAGCATTAGTCAAATATGTGACTCCAACTTAAGTGTTAAGTTTACTAAAGATAATTGTGTTGTTGTAAATGATAGTGGAAAATAGTTTTTAAAGGTATTAGAACATCTGATAACTGTTATGGTATAGTTCTTAACAATGACACTATATGTAATAATGTTCGTCTTGACAAAACTCATCTATGGCATCAATGCTTGGGTCACATAAATTATCGTGATCTGTCTAATATGATTAAGGTTGTAAAGGCATACCTAAGCTAGAAAGGATTGATAATCAAATATGTGGTCCGTGTCAATTAGGTAAGCAAATTAGAGTCAAGCAAATTAGCAATCACTTAAAGAACCTTCGGGTTATTAACTTCAGCTTGCTTAGAATTACTTCACATGGATTTGATGGGTCCCTCTAGGACTGAGTCTCTCGGTGGGAAGCGTTATATTCTTGTAATCGTTGATGACTTTTCTAGATACTCTTGGATCTTATTACTTAGGGAAAAATCCGAGGCTTTTGATAAAGCCAAAGGATTATGCAAGGTTATTCAAAATCAAAAGAATTGTAAGATCAAGAGAATACGTAGTGATCACGGTAAAGAATTTGAGATACTAGCTTCGAACTTTTTTGTCTTGAAGAAGGTATTCATCAAGAATTCTCCGCTCCAATCACTCCACAACAAAATGGAGTAGTTGAACGGAAGAATAGAGTACTTCAAGAAATGGCAAGGGTAATGATTCATGCCAAAGATGTTTCTAAATACTTTTGGGGTGAAGCTATTAATATGGCTTGTCATATTATTAATAGAGTATATCTTCGACTGGGCACTACTAAAAGTCCATATGAGTTGTGGAATGGAAAACGTCATACTGTCAAATATTTTAAAATATTCGGTAGTAAATGCTTTATTTTACGAGATAGGAAAATTTGGCTAAATTTGACTCTCGTAGTGATGAAGGCATTTTCCTAGGATATTCTTCAAATAGTAGAGCATATCGTGTATTTAATTTGAGGACTCAGTGTGTTATGGAATCCATAAATGTTGTTATTGATGATGATATTCATGATGTGTTAATCCTGAAAATATTCCTACTATTGAATGTATTCATGAGGAACTGCCCAGTACAGTGAGTTTCGAGTCTGATCCTCATAAGGAACCAGACTTGAATGAAGTTGCTGAACCTAGATCTCAATTGGAAGCACCCAGTGGAGTCTCTTCAGAGTCAGATGGTTATGATAAACCAGACTCAGCTATTGATAAAGAACCTTCTTCTAGAGTCAAGTTAAATCATCCTAAGGATAACATTATAGGTGATATTAATGAAGGTATGAGACTAAGAAAAAGGATTTTGAATCAAATTGCTTTATCTTGCTATGTCTCTTTAATTGAACCTAAAAAAGTTGAGGAAGCATTGAAAGATGAATTTTGGATAAGTGCAATGCATGATGAGTTGAACCAATTAATATGTAATGACGTGTGGTACTTAGTTCCTAGACCAACTAAGTGCAATGTAATAGGGACTAAGTGGATCTTCAAAAATAAGTCTGATGAGAACGGTGTGATAATTAGAAATAAAGCTAGACTTGTAGCTAAGGCTTCAAGTCGAAGGAATAGACTTCGATGAAACATTCGCACCCGTAGCCAGATTAGAATCTATACGAATGCTTTTAGCTTATGCATGCTCTATGAGATTTAATTACATCAAATGGATGTAAAAAGTGCCTTCTTAAATGGAATTTTGCTTGAAGAAGCTTACGTAGAACAATAGGCTTTGTCAATCCAAAATATCCTGATCATGTTTATGGAAAGCCCTTTATGGTCCTAGAGCAGTAAACAAAGGTTTCTCATCGTACCATGTTCATTAGCCTAAGAATATCATTGCTATTTATGTAGACGATATTATATTTGGACTGAAACTTGCTATTGAAGATCGAATTCATTGAATTATTTTTTAGGATGTCTCTCAATCCAAGTATCTTGATCAAGAAAAATTCGAGATATATTATAAGCTAGAAAATATGTAATCAAAAAAGAAGGATTTTATCAAGCAAATCTATATGTCTCATAAAAAAAAAAGTAGAAGCATTTTATGAGAAAGAAGGAACATCAAGATTTGATGGGTCCCTCACTGAGTCTCTAAGTGGGAAGCGTTATATTCTTGTAATCGTTGATGACTTTTCTAGATACTCTTGGATCTTATTACTTAGGAAAAATCCAAAGCTTTTGATAAAGCCAAAGGATTATGCAAGGTTATTCAAAATCAAAAGAATTGTAAGATCAAGAGAATATGTAGTGATCACGGTAAAGAATTTGAGATACTAGCTTCGAACTTTTTTGTCTTGAAGAAGGTATTCATCAAGAAGCTCCAATCACTCCACAACAAAATGGAGTAGTGAACGGAAGAATAGAGTACTTCAAGAAATAGCAAGGGTAATGATTCATGCCAAAGATGTTGCTAAATACTTTTGGGGTGAAGCTATTAATACGGCTTGTCATATTATTAATAGAGTATATCTTCGACCGGGCACTACTAAAAGTCCATATGAGTTGTGGAATGGAAAACGTCATACTGTCAAATATTTTAAAATATTCGGTAGTAAATGCTTTATTTTACGAGATAGGGAAAATTTGGCTAAATTTGACTCTCGTAGTGATGAAGGCATTTTCCTAGGATATTCTTCAAATAGTAGAGCGTATCGTGTATTTAATTTGAGGACTCAGTGTGTTATGGAATCCATAAATGTTGTTATTGATGATGATATTCATGATGTCATTAATCTTGAAAATATTCCTACTATTGAATCACGTATTCATGAGGAACTGCCCAGTACAGTGAGTTGGAGTCTGATACTCATAAGGAACCAGACTCGAATGAAGTTGCTGAACCTAGATCTCAATTGGAAGCACCCAGTGGAGTCTCTTTAGAGTCAGATGGTTATGATGAACCAGACTCAGCTATTGATAAAGAACCTTCTTCTAGAGTCAAGTTAAATCATCCTAAGGATAACATTATAGGTGATATTAATGAAGGTATGAGACTAAGAAAAAGGATTTTGAATCAAATTGCTTTATCTTGCTATGTCTCTTTAATTGAACCTAAAAAAGTTGAGGAAGCATTGAAAGATGAATTTTGGATAAGTGCAATGCATGATGAGTTGAACCAATTCATATGTAATGACGTGTGGTACTTAGTTCCTAGACCAACTAAGTGCAATGTAATAGGGACTAAGTGGATCTTCAAAAATAAGTCTGATGAGAACGGTGTGATAATTAGAAATAAAGCTAGACTTGTAGCTCAAGGCTACACTCAAGTCGAAGGAATAGACTTCGATGAAACATTCGCACCCGTAGCCAGATTAGAATCTATATGAATGCTTTTAGCTTATGCATGCTCTATGGGATTTAAATTACATCAAATGGATGTAAAAAGTGCTTTCTTAAATGGAATTTTGCTTGAAGAAGCTTACGTAGAACAACCGAAAGGCTTCGTCAATCCAAAATATCCTGATCATGTTTATCGTCTTAAGAAAGCCCTTTATGGATTAAAACAAGCTCCTAGAGCTTGGTATGATAGACTAACCTCATATCTTTTAAACAAAGGTTTCTCAAGAGGTGGTGTTGATCGTACCATGTTTATTAAGAAGCCTAAGAATTCCTTTATCATTGCTCAAATTTATGTAGACGATATTATATTTGGCTCTCCTACTGAAACTCTTGCTATTGAATTTGCTAATCTTATGAAAAACGAATTCGAAATGAGTATGGTAGGAGAATTGAATTATTTTTTAGGTTTACAAATAAAAAAATGTAGCAATGGTTTATTTATTTCTCAATCCAAGTATGCTAAAGAATTAGTTAAGAAATTTGATCTTGATAATAAAAAGCATACTAAAATCCCTATGAGTACATCTGTTAAACTGAATATGGATTTAAATGGTAAAAGTGTTGATCACACTTTATATCAGAGTATGATTGGAAGTCTCTTGTACTTGACAGCAAGTAGACCCGACCTTTCATTCAGTGTTGGAATCTGTGCAAGATTTCAATCTGATCCAAAAGAGTCTCATTTAGAAGCTGTTAAGAAAATTATTAGATATGTCAATGGAACTGTTAATTTTGGCATTCTTTATTCATACAAGTCTAATACTCATCTTGCAGGTTTTTCCAATGCTGATTGGGCCAGTAACTGTGATGATCGTAAAAGCACCTCTGGTGGATGCTTTTATATGGGTTCAAATCTAGTTGCTTGGCTCAGCAAAAATGCAGAGTTCAATTTCATTATCTACCGCTGAAGCTGAGTACATGGCAATGGAAGTTGTTGTACACAGCTAATTTGGATGAAACAAATGCTTTTAGACTATGGTTTAGTTCAAGATATAATGACTGTCTACTGTGATAATACAAGTGCTATTAATATCTCTAAAAATCCAATTCAACATTCTGAACAAAACACATAGATATTAGACACCATTTTATTAGAGATTTAGTAGAAAATAAAATAATTAAAATTGAACATGTCTCATCTGAAAATCAACTAGCTGACTTATTTACTAAGCCACTAGATACTTCCAGGTTTGAATCTCTAAGACAAGCGTTGGGGTTTGCTTAATTGAATAATAGTGTGTTTGTTTCTCATGATTTTTAGAATAAAATTTTCTAAATTTATGATTTTTATTCTCACTGATTTTATTGCATCATATAATTGATTTTTTTTTTTGTTTAAATTTGTCAACAGCATGCTATCTTTCTAACTTTGGAGTTAGTTCATTTTGCTTAAGACTTGTGATATGTTGCAGAGTCAGTTATGGTGTTTGTTAGTGATGAGGACATAAGAGTCATATACAATGTTATTTTATGACTTAACTTCGAAATTTCCTTTAAATTGTGGCTATTGTTCTATTACTAATAATAAAAAAAAAAAATCGGCTAAGTGCTGGAGGTTTCACCAAGGTGTGTAGCATAAAGGACAAACTTGTCCTTTTTACTTTACCCTTTTTAACCTAGGGTTTCAAGACTTCTTTCATTTTTACTTCTCAACTCTCTCTCCACTTACCCGACTCCTCCCTGTCGCTACTCCTCATGTGCCGCCGACCATTGAGCTAGCTTGTCTCTTACTATTTGACTGATTTCATCATCACACAAGATTCTCCTCCATCACTCAAGGTTAGTAGTGCAATGCTCTTTGTCCTTTTATGCATTTCTCTATACGAAAATGTGATTGTGGTCCCACGGGTTAAAGGTTAAATTTCTCTATCTTTTTGTCGGCTTAAAGGTGAAATTTCTTATGGATGTTCCTACCCGCTTTCTAATATGCTATTCTAGTGCATTCCTCTTAGTTTTAACTTTAAATAATCAAAGATTTATGAAGATTTTTTCAAAATTCTGTTTTTTGTGAAAATTCCCCTTTTCGATTTTTAGCCTTGATTCTTGAAATACTTATGTTAATCTAAGTTGTTAGTGATAGACTTTGTGTTTACAACTCATTCTCATATAGACCTATAGATTATATGTTGATTGTGTTAAAAAATATGGATGGGTATGCTATTTGGTTGCCGTGGGTTACATGACATAGTCTTGGTGTGAATTTTTTTTTTCTTTTTCTTCATAGATATACAGCTTGCTTAGTTAATCTTCGTTGAAATGGGAAAACTTGTTGGACATTGAATAATATGCAGCTTGTGTCTTTTTCACAACATTTGTGATCATATCTGAGACAAACATTTTATTTTGACCATACGAGGTTTCTCTAGAAAGGAGTTTCCAGGAAAGTTCCTAGCTACATATCATGTTATCCCTGTTAGGATAATCTTCACAAACATTTTCCGCTAATATTCATATGTCTTCCTATTCATTTGAAAGGATCCGGTTTCTGTATGCTTTTTTAAACAATGACTCCATCGATTTAGCAACCAACATTTGTGATCATATGATTGACATCTTTTGAAGCAATTCTGGAATCCTTAAGCTTCTGACTCTGTGTAGTTGATTTTGGCTTCCTCCGTGTCAAAAAGGGGGAGTAAAAATGGTTATTGGATTTTCTGGATTTTACATGAGTTTGCTTCTTTTTATTTGACATGTTTTATGGAGACATTTTTTGAGTTGGCTTTGTATTAAGTTTTGTGTTAAATGCTTGGTTATGAACTTGACTTGATTAGCTTGTGGTATATGAGATGTATTGCCTTTATCTAGTTATGTTCTTTGTGGTTGTTTTCAAATTCTTATTGTATGTTATACTACCTTGTTTCGGTTGAGATAATATGCTTAATTTGGCTAAATGTCAGGGGGAGTTCCCTCCTATTTTAGTTGCTTATTGTTATTGGTCTCAGGGGGAGACATATCTCAACTTTTGTGAGATACTACTTGCTGTGTTTATATCTTTATCTTTAACTAACACTATTTCTAATGGGTTGTTTAGAATGGTGTTTGTGATAAGCTTTGTTTCAGGTACACTTATCTCAGGTCTAGTTCTATAAGCTTTAGAGTCTATATAGGGTTTGAGTCTTTATGTAAAATGTTTCCTGTGGTAGTGATCAACAGGTTTCATTATCTTTTTGTTTATAGGCTAGAGTAGATTTTGTCACAAAAGATGCCAAAGGGGGAGATTGTGAAAACCATTTGGCATTTTTCGCGAAAAACCAATAGGGGCTCTTTTGTCCATTGCGTTGTTTCTAGAAAGAGCTTGTTGATCTGGTACCATGAGGTTCACGTGTGGCTTCATTAAGGGTCTTCTTGTCATTTTCCTTGGATCTAGAAGGAATGGAAGGAGCTGGAGTTTGTTGTAATGGTTCACGTGTGAAATGAAGAGATTACGCAACATAATGGCTTCTTCGTATATAACGTCCAGATCTAGCCGTTTCTCATCTTCTTCGTTTTTCTCTCTCTAAGAAAGTTTTCTTCAAGAAGTGCGTTGATCGTCTTTGCTTCATCGTTCTTGTGGAAAGTTTGAGTTTGCGGTAATAGTTGTAACAGATCATATTTGAGGGCGTTATTGTTTCGTTGATCACCGACACTTGATCTCTTCGATTGACTGAGGCTTCCGGAGGTTCTGGAAGTGTGTTTGTTGGAGGTTCCAGCATTGGGCATTGATTGCACAAGGTGTTGTGTGGTTGAGTAATTTTCCTTTGTTTTATTTGTATTCTTTTAACCATTCTTGTGATTAGTGTGCTTAGATTATCGATCTTGAAGATATTGAATAATCTGGTCCAAGAAGGTTGAAGACAAAGGTATAACGAGTTTCTGTTTAAATCTGAATTAACTCTTATTGCAGGTATCAAGAAATTGATTGCATATCAATTGAGTTTGTGAATCTGAAAATTACTGTTTCTGCGAGTTGAAGTTACTTTTGAGTTACTTGCAGTTTCTTCGGATTACCCTATTTTTCATATTTGGGTTTTATTATTTTTCTGTTCATATTTTCATATCTAGTGTTAATTAGAACTTTGAATATTGAGAGAATTGTGTTTGGGTTGATATTATTGAGAATAGGTTTTAAGTTTTAAAAGAAAGAGTTAATTGCTAGGTCCTCATAGTTGATCTAAATTAGGTCAAACATGGCTATCTATTGAAAATTCAATGACCATCGTGCCCTTCAGACCTTGTTAAATTCAATGGAGTTTGGGCGTGAAGTGGTCCTATACGTTTTTTATAGGGACAAAAGCGCTGTGGAGAAAAAATCAAGTTTAATGTTATTTCAATTGAATGTATCAGATTGGTTAAGTCTTGCTGTGAGAATACCATTCTTTCAGATTTTCCTCGTTCTTATTCCCCAATAAGGCAATGAATTACTGTTTTCTTTAATTAGAGTTAATTGTTGAATTTTGTATCAATTGTCCCTCTTGCTAAAAAGCCCATAGTTAAATATTAGGTTGCGTTTTGGTATTTTTAAAATATTAATCAAACATGGCTATCTATTGAAAATTCAATGACCATCGTGCCCTTCAGACCTTTTTAAATTCAATGGAGTTTGGGCGTGAAGTGGTCCTTATACGTTTTTTATAGGGACAAAAGCGCTGACCAAATCAAAAAATTGTGAGAATAATGCAGCTTTAGTTTGCATGTTTGCACAAGAATTTCAGAGAGTCATTGAATTGGTGTTTCGTAAACACAGCTTTATATTATTCAATATCATTAGTAGTATTGGCATTTGGCCAATACAAGTCTAGTTTGTCATTATAAACTCTAATTTTTAAAAAAATTTGAAATGTTGTGAAAATTGATGTAAATTAGAATTTTATTAGAAAAAAATAGTGAAAATGATAATTTTTTTTGAGATTGGGTGAAAAAATGAAGAGAAATTATTTGAGTATTTATTTATTTATTTATTATAATAGAAAGAAATAACTTTATAGAAGAGCATTCTTAACTGAAATTTTAAGTTACTTATTTTTTCATTCAGAAATTTTGAATTTGGAAACACTACCAAAATTAAAATATTGAAGGAGATAGAAAAAGCTATTTCAGAAGCCGCCCAGCCTCGCAAGTTTTATTGGCTATATTTGGTTTAGATTTCAAAACTGTTTTTTGTATTTGTGTTTTTTTAAAAATAGTGTAGATTTTCTTAAAATTGGTGAAAAGTATGTTAAAAGTTATCGAAATTTATAAAAAATTATTGGGAACGATTAAAATGTATTGAAATTGATAAAAAAATAAATACAAAAAATATTTGAAAACATTTCAAAATACTATCCAAACATAACCCTTATTTTTGGAAACCGAGCCTGAAATAGCGGTGCACTAAGCATCATTCAAGACACGGCCTGCAGCTGGATTAATCCGTGGATTATGGCAACATATTTACGTATACGGAAGTTATATTGAAAAAGGGAGGCTTTCCGTATACTGAAAAAGAAAGGATAGCTTACCCAAAAAATAAAAATAAAAAGGAAAGGATGAAGAAAACGAACGAAAATAAATATTTTTTTGTGACAGCGTGTCGGCCTGCGTTGCCTTTAACTTTTCCTTGTTATCTTGGAAACTCTTCTTCTTCTTCCTTTCTTCTTCTTCTTCGTCTCCCTGTCTCCCTTTGGTTGGTTTTCATTGGTGATTGAAGGCCCTAACAAATTCAAACTCTTCGGATGGCATGAAAGGTATCTTATTTATTGTTTCCTGAATTGGTTTCTATATTCGTTTTCTTAAAATTGGGGTAACCCTTGTTTTGAAAACCCTATTTGTAAGCAAAACCTAATTCATGGCCTCTGCGTGAAAATTCCTTCTTCGCTGTTCTATACCTTGTTGTTCCTGATGATGGGGTTTATGTAATACCTCAAATTCATTTTTTTTCTTCCTTCATTTTTTTCCGTTGGTTAAACTGTCGGGAGCAAGTTGTTGGTCTCTGTGATTTAATTGTAGGATTTTTATTATGATCATGTTCTAGTCCTTGACTCTCCAACTGAAAATTGGAGGTGAATATGGTTGCCGTGCTCTTGTAAATTGCTTGGTTCTTTTCGTTTCTGCGTTTAAAAAAGAGGTTTTTTCTTTTCAGTCGAAGAAATTTGTTGTACGCTCTTAGTTCCTAACAGGGACATCAATATTTAATTTTCAGTTCTCTATCTTGTTGGTTTTCGACCTTTGTTACAGGGCATGGCGAACCCAAGAGCTTCGTATTCTTCACTAAGATAGAAAAGGACAGCCCCAAATTCCGCTATGAAGATGATAGAAAAGGACAGCCCCAAATTCCGCTATGAAGATGACTATTGTGATTCTACATGGACTGTGCCACAAGCCCCACTAGGGTCAAAGCCCAGTCCAAGAAAGAATCCCTGTGAGCCCCGTTCCCACTTCATTGAGTGCATCTGATGATTTCCTGGATGGCAGGATATGATTCAAGGCGATGATAATCGTAATTCCATGCTAGCCAATAGCCCTCCGGAGGTGAATTTAACAGAATGTGCTTAAGAGTGGTCTAGTTGCCATTGTGACTGGCCAGCACAAATCCCATCCATCTCTCCCCACAAATCAGCAACACCCTAGTTCAAATGTTTCGTTTCTTGAGTCGGGCAAGAATGGGAACACCTTCCTGCACTCCTCTGTTTACATACCCAGTGCCCCACCACTTCTCGAGCCAAGTGGGATTAATTATAGCGCATACAAAGAGGTCTTGGAGGCTGAGCCACCTGAATGGCTGCCAGATAGTTCTACTTCAGTTTGCATGCAGTGCACTGCTCCTTTTACAGCACTTACTCGTGGTAGACATCATTGTCGGTTTTGTGGAGGGATTTTCTGCAGAGCTTGCAGCAAGGGACGGTGCATGTTACCTGTTAAGTTCAGGGAGAGAAATCCACAGAGGGTCTGTGACGCCTGCTATGATAGGCTCGATCCTTTACAGGGTATTCTTATTAGTTCTATAAGTAATGCCATGCAGGTAGCGAAGCATGATGTCATTGATTGGACATGTTCAAGAGGATGGTTGAATCTTCCTCTTGGTTTGTCGATGGAATATGAGATATACAAGGCCTCCAATACACTGAGAAGTTACTGTCAGGTGTGATTCTGATTTGCATCACAGCAGCTTCCCTTATACATGCAACCAACCCCCCTCCCCCTTCTTCCTCCTCTCTTATTTCTCCTTTTGTTTGGTTTATTTTCCCCTTGTAAGGTTAAGATTGGTTTCCTGCTTAAGGTCGTAGATATAATTTCAAATGCCAAGCAAGTTGTTCATACCATGACATATTCTGTTTGTTGGAGCATACAGGTTGCACGTTTGAATCCTGATAAGTCCATACCCTTAGCAGTCCTCAAAGGAGCAAAAGGCTTGGCAATTTTAACTGTTGCTAAAGCTGGTGTTCTTGTTGCATACAAACTTGGCACAGGTTTGGTCATTTCTCGAAGGTCAGATGGATCATGGTCTGCCCCATCAGCCATAGTCTCTGTTGGCTTAGGATGGGGTGCTCAGGTAACGACATTATTAGTTCTTAGTACTTCTGTCGTATATTGTTCAGTAGTTGTACTAGAACATATGTGTGTGATATAATAGAGTGCATAGAAGAAATATAGGATATGCAAGTCTTTGGGGGAGAATTCTTCCAACTAGATGCGAAATTCCAACTTTTTGGCATGACTTCCTCAGTTTATGTTTCAATGAATTATTTATCTGCTTAATATGTGTTGCCAGATTGGGGGAGAGCTCATGGACTTCATAATTGTGCTTCATGATTTGAAAGCTGTGAAGACGTTTTGTAGTCGCATGCATTTTTCTCTTGGTGCTGGTTGTAGTGCTGCAGCAGGACCTGTTGGGAGAGTGCTGGAAGCAGATCTTCGTGCCGGAGATAGAGGCTCTGGCATGTGCTACACTTACAGTTGTAGCAAAGGTATGGTATCATCCCGGATGTACAAAAATCTTGTTCAAACTGGTGAAAATTGGTGAAGGGTCAAAATCAAGCGGCTAAGAATTGTTGAAGGGGCTTTTCAAAGCATTCCCTAGTTCTCTCCCCCCACCTCTGTTCTACTTTCTGTTGTATTCCAGTATCTTAAATTAAAAAGGAAAAAGTAAAACAAATAATTGCGGAAGCAGGGGAATTCTCTGCGATATATGGTTCTTATTTATGGCTTCATATCAGTTAATTAATTAACTGAGCCTTATTGCAGTGGATTGAGGTTGGCTCGAAGTATCCTTTTGAGTTAAAACCAAGGGAAAAATAGTGACAATAGTCTCAGGTTCAGCTTAGTACATTTTATAGGAGATACATGTACTGATATTCTTGTGGATTCTGGTACATGCGTTAGATTTCCACAAATGTCTAGTTGATAGACACTACCATAAATGGCAAAATGGAGTGAAGAGTGCCTAGGGGATGATTTGCTGTTATATAAGTATAGTTTGAATGTTCAAATCATTTGTAGTGGAAACTAGACAAAAGTAAAGACGACACTTTTGTCTAGTTTTGCAGGCGGGTGGCTCAAGATGACATTGTTGTGAACAGTTCCTTTTCTAATGTGGTTTATGTACACTTTGTGACAGCTGACACCTTGTATTTTTTGTGTATTCCCACAGGCGCATTTGTGGGAGTGTCATTGGAAGGGAATGTTGTTGCGACTAGGATGGACACCAATTTACGCTTCTATGGCGATCCTTATCTCACCCCATCTGATATTTTACTGGGGACCGTGGACAGACCAAAGGCTGCCGAACCCCTCTATGCCTCCCTCGAAGACCTCTTTTCTAGTGTGTGGTGATAGTTCCAGTTGTTTTTGGGATCACTGGCAAACATCACTTTTCAGTCGTTCTCATATTCTCCTGCAGATCCCTCGTCTTGGATCTAAACTGTAAAAAAGTTATTTGCGATTGTCTCATATTCTCTGTATAAAGGAATGTACTCAAGGCCGCAGGCAACTAAGTCCATTGTTTATGTATTTTAGTGCATCTCTGATATCTAAACCCACCAACCAGTTCATTATGATGTGAATACGCTTATTCAGACTTCTACCTGTATATATGCAATAGAATCATTTAATATTTTCAAATTTTACCTTCTATGATGTCTTTATTTCGAGTTTAAAGATACTTACCAAATGGTTTGTCTTAGCAAGAGGCAGCAGAACAAATTTGAAGACGTTTTCTAGGTGCTCGAAGATGTCAAATAATCAGAGACGAGCCAAGATAGGTGAGGTGCTACATGGGTGCGTCGTTTATGGTAGGCCAAACTGAAGCTAGAGCATGTCCTATGAAAATGTGTTCTAGTAAGGTTTCCTGATCAGTACCAGGCCACACGCTATGCCAAAGCTGAGCAGGCTATATCTCGTGCAATATCTAAGATGCCCATAGCAGCAAAACCCTGCAGAGATGTCAGCCATACACCGCTGTGGCTTAGCTCTGCATGGGTTGGTAGGCGGCTTCATGGCTTCGGCAATCGAGTCAAGAGTCATAACCCGTAAATTATCCAGATCCATCGGAGGATCTGGGCCATCTGGCTACCTGAACATAACATTGATACATCTGTTTGCTGGTAACGAAAGTAAATTTACGAAATCCGAATCTAAAAGCTTCAAATATGGTTTTTTGGTCCCCCTTTGTCAGGGCACCTTCACGCATATAGTAGTTTCCAGGAGAACCTATCCTATCTTACCATGATTTCCAAGGGAACAGAGAGAAGCAAGAGTAGCGAGACCTTCTAGTCTCCTTTTCCCTCTCGGCTACGGTAACATGTCGGCTATAAGAAGAAAACTGCACATTTCTAATTTTGAATTGGGCAGGTTCAGTGGGTAAAGAATAAAGATATTTACCTCATCCTTCTAAGAGATAAATATTTGTTAATTAACCACTGCTATTTATTACCACGTGGAACGAAAGAATTAATCATTTTCCAAAGTTATAATGTTTAGCAGAAACAGTAGAGGGACATTTGAATATCATCGGGATTTAACTAAAAAAAAAAACTACTTTTAAGTAAATATACTTTCAATTTGAAATCATTAGTCACAATTTTTATGTACAAAAGGAAAACAACTTTCATGGAAACACATCCACAAACAACCCCTCACAAAAACTCTTCTTCCAAATATACTCCATAAATTTCACAAACTCAAAGAGAATATCTTTCAAAAAAAAATTATTTCCAAATGATGATGCCAAAATCACCAAGAGCTGGAGCCGATCAGACCTGAAAGGGAATAAGAAGAGGGGCATCGTCGGATGTGGAGACTCCGATGCCTAAGTTAGATCTCAAGAAGAGTTTAGTATTAGAGAAGTAATTAAACTTAAGAAAATATAAAGGGATACTTAGCTATTTTATATAGGGGGGTTAGAGTCCTAAAAAGGTTTAACACTGTGAGCTTTAGGACTCCTTGAATAACTGGGTGGCAAGACATGAAGGGATTAATTCATATTCATGCAGGCTGGGGGCCTTGAGCACGCCTATGGACTTGGGTGGGACTATAGCTGGGTTAGTGTATTTCTGATGAGCTGGGCCAGTCATATTATTGCCCATCAGTAGTCCCCCTTTAAATAGGATTGGGACTTGGACCAGTCACTGTTAGGTTAATCAACGGACTATATCATGGCCCATCGGTGGTAATCTCGAGAATTCCAAAATATGAAGGGAGCTTGGAATTATGGGCATCGAATTATAGGGTGTGAAACCCACATGCTTCTGTTGGTGTTCATGATGATTGGGGAAATGGGGTTTACAGGCCCATTGGAGTGTCATGGGCTGCGGCCTTGATGGGCTGGGTAATACATGCGTGGAGGTTTATCAGAGGAAGGCTAAGCCATGGACGGTTTGGGCTTCTAATTGGACTCAGCCCAGTCTAAGAACATCTGAAGCTCGAGGGAGTGGAGGCAAAGAGGCTGGAAATGCGGGGCCATGAAACATGTGTCCAGTATTTGACCTGGTCCATTTTGAGCAGTTTGAAATAAAGGAGAGTGCGCAGGTGAGGAGACGCTTATCGACTTGAGTGTTCTGCAAGTCATTGGGCGAGGGTTTCATCATTTCTTTTCGCGGTGCTCGATACCCATCTGTGTCGTTTGCTACTCGATATTGTCGCATTGCATCGCAAGGGATCTGCATTCAGTGGCTTCATTTGGTTCTAGGACTGAGGAGACGGAAGTAAGCCCTGCGCCCAAAGGAACTCTACTGGTGTCCCTATGGGTGTCTGATTGCGACCAGACCGACTTAGCCGGATTACGGCTTAAGTACGGCATTTCTTTGACCATAGTGATGAGGGTGCCTGAACAGAAGGAAAGGGTGGTGTGTCCCGAAGGGGATGAGATTGCCTTTTTGAGGATGTGCTACACGCAGGAGCCATATTTCTGCTTACTAGGGATATGCGGCAGTTTCTACGATGGTTCTCGCTATCTCCAGCTCAGTTGGCTCCCAATAGCTGGTGATTGGTGCTAGGCTTCTTTGCCCTATGGGGAAAATTGTTTTTGGATGAGAAACCTGCTGCCTAGCGGGAGTTCGCTTGGTGTTACAAGATTATGATGAGCGAGTTCGGCATGCACTTATTTCAGGCTCGGGATGGGCACAGTTTTTTCCGTGGTCTTCCTTCAAACAACAAGGCTGGCACCAGAGGTTCTTTTTCGTGTCCAATGATGGGTGGGAATATCCTTTGGAGGAAGAAAATCTCGTTAGGATTCAACAGTACTGGGGAGTGCCTTCCACTCGGTGTAATGCGTCTTACCCTTTGATCTTGTTTTTCTTATGCGTGTTTGAGCGTTATGTGTAACTTGTCGTTTGGTGGGATGCTGTGATGTAGCTCGGGAAACACCAAATCTGACCCCAAAGGAGGACTCGTGTATCAAGCAAGTAATGGCAGGCAAGCCCTAGGGCGTGGCTGAGCTGCTGCCCTTCGCGAGGGCTACAGCCATTGCTGGCGGGGCTTCAACAGGTGAGTCTTTGTGACTGATTTTGTTGATACTACACATCCCTATGATTCATTCATTTTTTGTTCATTTTCTACCCAGCGATTCTTTGCTTCACTTTTTCCACCAAGCTTTCAAACTCTCTTTTAATTCCTTCCAACAACCAACGGAAGTCACAAATGCTTATCAGGATAATCACTAGTTGAATGAAATAACTTAGTTTAGAATTTAAGAAGTCAGCTTGTCAACTTTTTTGAGTTTAAGATATTTTTAGTCTATATAACAATATAAACAATTAACAAAGAAAATAGGTTAAAAAACCTTTTTCCGTCCCTGAGTTGTACATTTTTTTAAAAAATAGTGCCCAGGTTTTCAGTTTGGTCATCAACAGTCCCCATATTTTTATATTTTATCAATAAGGTCTTTTCGATAGTAAAATTGTCTAGTCAATTAATGACTCTACATTAGGTCCAATCAGAAGCAGACACACGTACACTTTTACCAACCTTTATTGCCACCTCAGTTAAATGAGCCAACTCATTTGAAACTCAGGCCACATGAGACCTACTCTGCGAGTGTCAAAGTGATAGCCAAAAGAAAAGAAAGGTTAAAAAAAAAAAAAAACTACGACCCAAGTGAAATCTCAAACCCATTTCTTTACCTGGCAAAAATTTCCTTCAAATTTCCCTGTCAGAAATCTGCCACACACACTTAGAAAGCAACATTACCACCACCACACACCCTTAAAACTCCAGCAAATGTTGTTTCATTTGGTTTCACATTCTCAAGTATCATTCGAGAAAAGAGACCCAATACCCCGACCCCTCGACTTGCTGGCGACAAACCCGTGGATTATTCTATTCCAAGAGGACACACTTCTACCACGCATATCATCAAAAACCTTAACCGCACTATCTATATCACCGCATTACAAAGTGAAGATCGATAATTCGATCACAGGAAATCAATTCCCTTCGAATGTGGTCCATCTTCTTCAAGATGCATGGGGATTCGGATGTTTTATTTAGCTTTTGAAATTCATCTACGACTTTATCCTTTAAAATCAAAAATATATTTCTTTCTTCTTTTAAACTTAAAATACTCATTTAATACATCTTTCCAGTTGGAGTGTTACATTAGCAATCTCTGGTTTGTAGCATTAGCTTGTTTTTGAATTTAATATATAATTGATTCTTTGGACAATGATAAACTAATTTTGAGATATTTCACCCACATTAGAAATAAAACAAAGGAGATATTTCACTCTCAACTACCAATTATTTAAGCTTAGCACTCAACATTTATCATTTTCATTAAATTGAATAAAAAACTAGAACAAATCCGAACAATATGGATTGTATCTACCCTCTTTAGACTAATAAAACAGAATACTAAAATGTAGAAAAAGATAAAAGAGAATGAAAGCAAAAAAGAAGAAAAAAGTAATATCGTTATTTCATGGCAAAGAGAACAGATACAATGCATACAGTTCGTTTTCCATCTGATTTTCTACCCAATTTAATAAAAATTTCATAAAGAGGATTCACATAATAAATAATCTTTTTTTTTTTTGCTAGGCCAAAAGAGTGGAAGGAGGTAACGAGTGTAGCCAACTCCCCCTAAGCGTGACTATAGGAACTCTCACTTGCTACAAACGTTGCAGAATATTAGGATTGAGCCATACATAGCTACTTGCCCTGGAAAGAAAAGACCGTCATCACAGTCCCACCAGCATGCAAGTGATAATGAAAGCAGGGGGTTCAATCCAAGGATCCCCCGCATAATAAATAATCATTAGTTTAAAGTGAAATGTCTCAATTCAAGCCGTGTTTTGCATTGTGCACGCTGCATCTCTCTAAACGCTCTCTATCTCTAAAACTCTATGCAGTCCCCTAACCTAGCGCCTCTATGGAGTTTTTTCTTTTGGGTTTCCTTTCAGGTGGCACACAAGCGATTAACGGCGGTTTCCGGCAATCGTTGGTGACACGCGCCCCATGGCCAATCTCAGACGGCCCCGATCTACACAAAGACCATCTTCCAACATGATGAAGACGGAGTGTGTTGACTCACGCGCCTCTCGTGATGCGCTTGGATCTCACACGCCGAGTCTTCTGGTCGACGCTGTCGGTTCCTTCACCTCTCGAGACGTGCTACTCTCCCCAAGACCGATCTATGCTGCTCCTGCTCTCCCCCCTTAGCCGTGGACCTCCTCCCACCACCATAACGCGCCACTCCTACCACCAACAGCTCCTGTTCAGAGTTGGCCATTGTTTGGTTTGTCTTTGTATGCTGCTTATATCAGCTTACTGCTGGTATTTGCATTTAAAGTATTCTAAGGGAGCAGGATCGACGCTACATCCGTCTTTCCTTTAGCAACAATCGTCATTATTTTGTGTAGTGTTGTTACTTTTTATGGATTTTTGTACTCATCTCCCGCGGGTCTCCCTGCTTCTTCCGAAGACCTTGAGTCATTGTTTATTGGCTACGGCCCCTTAGACTTGTTTCTGACCCTTTGGGTCCTTTCCGTTGTAAGTTTTCAGCTGTAATTTTCTATGCTATAAATAAAATGTGTCTTGATTAAAAAAAAAGAAATGTCTCAAAACTAATAATTTAAAACAAAAGCGTGAACCCCTAAAGTTTATGAGTAATAAATGTGATAAACCCAATTTTTATCCTTACCAGGCTAACCCCAAGCCATCATTTTCCCTAAGCCCGTCCCAGCCTACGAATCACTCTTTTTTCTATCTTTGTTATTGTCTTTTTTCTTTGTGCCTATGCATTACTCGAACAAACCCAAGCCGTGCTTCTGTTTGATCTCTCTTTTTCCAGGCCAGATCATACCACATGGATACAACCCCAACTCAGCACTGTGGCAGACAGACTCAAACCGCTTCCCATCAACGCGAATCCCGTCTTCTCTCCCTGACAACCGCCCAGTAGTAGGGTGCCATTCCTTTACTTTGAAGAAGCTCAGTGGCATTACACAAAGCAGCACATAAAGGGCAATTTCAAACATATGCGTAGACGAGCTTATTCAGTTAAATCAGAAAATGGTCAGTAGAGAACTCGCTATATCAACTAATGAGAGAGTACTGCTCCAAAAAGGCAATGTGACGGCGTTTAAATGAAATACATAAACAAGACATATTGATCCTATACAATTCCTCTGAAGAGATGCTCTGTACTACTCTACCACTAAAAATTTACATTGACGGAGCCTTTTCCGTCTTCTTGTATGACAAAAGTTTCAGACTTCGGGGTATATTTAAAAAGACTACAATGAGGCAGCCGTCCTAATACTACGACAGAAGAAGGTAAAAAATTGAAAAGGTGGAAAACTTAATAACTAACATATACAGGACAAATATTGTGTATTATCCATCAAAGGGGGTCCCCACCTTGCAAGTTTTCTTCACAAAGGTCAGATTGAGACCCACTGGGAACAATTGTTGGAGAGGACCATTGATCTGGGACCATAAGAAAATAAGCAGTCATGGCTTTCCTGAACCGCTTCTTGTACTGCTGAGGTGAGATCACTGTTGGGGACGCATTCTTGGGTCCACCAAGGATGCCTGAGGTCTTCACCCAAGTTTCAAGGTGCTTATCCCAAGTATATTGCCTCATAAAATCAATTATCCCCAGAACTAGCTCATGCTTTTCCTCATCCACGCCAACCAACAATGAGTAGTCCATTACATCAATCAACTGCAGCGATATGTGACAACATATTAGAAAGTATACAAGCATTCTGCTGAAGTATACCCACATGCTCTACAGGAGACTGAGGACAAACAACATCTCAAAGCCAGTTCTAAGTTACAGGAAAAATATCTATGCCTATCCAGTCAATCTAAGGAAGAAATCAGAGGCGCACCAATCATGCGGTAGGCAGTGGCAGCAGTACCCTAGATTAAAAGATGAAAAAGAAGGGTCTTGATAGAGACTGAATACAGCAATTATTGTGACAGCCTTGGACATCTCAAGAAAAACAAATCTAAGTCAAAACGCTCATTAACCCATTTTATTCGAACCATGTAAAAGATACTTTTTCTGTGTCTATATGGCTCAATAAATACCACCGAGGGCATCTTTTATCATCTGTGTGCCCATGATATCATGACAGTCGAACAACTTACAGCAAGAAATGAAGTATCATTCCAGACAGCTCTCTCCAGCAATCGCTTTGCCTGGTTTCCCACGAAAATTGGAGAAGTTGGCATTGCTTCAATCAAATTCTGATCCAGCAGAACTTTATTGCTCCCACTTGTATCTGAATTATACCGTGAACGACAAGATCCTTTGAGGTCATAAAGTCGTGTAACATTACGCCTATATAAAAGATTCTCCATTACCAAAACATCCATTTTAGATTCTTTCCCTCCTTTGAGGTGCTTTGAGGAAACCTTCAAGTTAGTGCCAATGCAGAAAAACCAAACAGCAAGTTAACAATACTTGTATCAGATGAATAATAAGAAGACTGTAATGAATTAATCCAACAAATAGCTTTCCATGGGTGGACAACAGTTTTTCAAACACAGCTGACAATTTAAAAGAGAATTTACTGTCAACTGGTTTTGCAAGTGTAAGAATAGGCTTTGAGACAGTGATGCTCTTCCATTACATTGTGCATAGAGTGGAGGTTTTGTTGCTCCTATGCTGCTTTGTCTCATGCTGATGATCTGGGGAGAGGAATGATGGCGTTTTGCACAGTTTTGAGGTTAATCTGAATTCATTTTAATTCCATGTTCTTGAGATCACCATATTATTCCAGGCAATCCTCCATTGTAATTGATTTTTGGATCTTTGGCTCTCCTAAAATTTAGGTTGTATTTTTGGAGGATATACTATGTACACCTCTAATGTACATTTTTCAACTTTCACAATTTCTCAGTAAAATTTGTACTTTGAGAAGAAATGCATTGGGGTAGGAATTAATATGTAATAGGGATGACATTATAGTCGTGCAAACTAAGAAAAACTTATTGTGATACCCAAAGGAATGCTAGCCACATTTGCACTTAAAACTTCGAAACACAAGTCAAGGTTGTTTGGGAGAGGCCCAATTCTATTTACTAAGAACTCAAAGTGGAACTTGACTCGTAACATTTCTTTCTCATTCCTCCTCTCTGACTCTATGTGCAACTCAAGGTATTACACTTGGTTTCAGATACAAGCTATAAATCTCAACTTCTAGCCTTGATCAGCAAGACAGGAATCTACAAAATATTAATGCAAGGCACAGATCATACAGATGATTTGAACATGGAGCAGAAAACACAAGACCACAGCTCTAGGGTGCTTATAGCTAAATTACAATGCAAAAATTGCAAAATGATGTGATATAACTCGCTTGATATGGCCATATCTGAATAACAACAATAATCAAGCACTTGTTAAGGGGGGAAAAGTGACAAAGATACCTGATAAATTCCCAAGATCTTAGCCAGACAAGTTGGGCTTCTTGTACTGATTGATTCAGACAAATATTTAAAATAAGCTGATGCAAACTTGATGAATGACTCCAGCTCTGTTTTCGTAACCTGTTTGATGATAAATCGATCATCCAAGGTTTTTGCAAAGAAAACATTGGTCTTGCCACCCTGGGCCCCCCACTTCTTACAACGACTAAGAGATCGCACAAAATCTAACTCTGAAGGGCAGCAACTCCTCCTCAAAGCCTCAAAGTGCTTTGCATAGTAGCAAGTCACTGTATACTTCACCTTCCCAAGAGGGCCATCATCTGTAAAAGAAACTCTGGCATGCAAACCCTTAGTGTATGAGAGTGGGTCTACAATCTGGGAGCTCCAGGAACCAGAAACAGTTGAATGGCTCTCATCAGTAGAATAGAAACTTCTGTACGATTCAGGAATTGCCTCATCAAAAGATTTAAGTGAGAGCAGATTCACTGAATCCAAAAGTGGCAATGAGACTGAAGTATCTAAACCAGCTTTTGATCCATCAGGCTCAGATATCTGGAAATGATAATCTGATGAGACAAGTGCATAAGCTATGATGCTAGTGGGTTCATCATCATAAATGGCCACAACAGTGTCATTAACACCAGCAGGCAAAAGTAATCTGGCACCATTTTGTCGAACTAATTCCCGGAATGATGAAATGTAGACAGGATTGTACTCACCAATGCTAAGCTTTTGAACATTCAATGGAGAATTTTTGCTCAACAAACCATAATTGTTCCCAAAAGGCATCTGCACCCAGCTATCAGACCCTTCCATTGTATCAGGCTGCGTAAAAGGTAACATAGAACCAAGCATAGAAGCTACCTCAATCCTGCCATGGTCAGCAGTGGAATTTTCCAAATGTGACTTTAACGCAGCAGGACTCGCTACAACTAAATTGGGAAGAGAACAACAGTTATCTTTAAGTTCTATGCTAGATGGCTGAGATTCACCAGCCCATGCTGCATCAAGGGTATCAGATAAACTTGCCAGACCAGGATACTCTCCTTCGGAGAGGGCCCTTCGAACAATTCTTCCACATTCCGGAGCATCATAATCATTTTTCATATTTGCACCAGGAGGATGAAGCTCAAAGTCATTCCTATGATTCAGATTTGAACACACGGCATTTCCTTTATGAACTTCCTTGGGATTGCTAATGTCGCCAGCATTTACTCCTTGATTAAGGTTTATATCAGGCTTTGTGTCCAGAAGAAACAAGTCACAACTACTATAGCCTCTACCTGCCTTGGTAGTCACATTCTTCTCGGCAAGCTTCTCAACAGAACTAATGGATTTTTCCTTCAGTTTTGGTGTAGAACTGCTCAAACCTCTCTGGATATTGTTTTTATTTAAACTGGCTGCATGTATCAGGTGTTGGTCCCAGACATATGAACGGCAAAGAATCTGCCTCCGCAGTTTATTGATGTCAAGAATATCAATTGCAGGTTGACCAAATTTTACCTCTCTTCTGACCACTTTTTGCAGTGATTCCTAAATGAAGCCAGCAATTACTCAGAAGATAATAAAAACAATTGAAACTTCCTTTCCCAATAAAGGGGAATAAGAAATGGTACTAGAGTTTATACAGCAAGGGCAAACAGACTTATTTTTTAAGCAAGAAATGCATTGATAATCATCCATTCCCTTACTTGAATGAACAGTTTGAGTCAACCAGCGTGAATTTAGAATGCCTAACGTATCCACAAGTTTATGCAATGAGTGAATTGCCTGGTCTTATCTGAAGACATGGACTTCATATTGCACATAGAACAGGAAAATCTCTCTTCATAAATACATGCTATAAAATAATAGATATTGGAGGGGGAAGACCATGAATTGCAACAAGCTACCTTGAATTCTTGTTCTTCCTTTTGCAGTAACCTTTCCAGTTCTGCAATATGATGCATTGTTTCAGGTGCTTTCACATCATCATCTTGTGTCTCCCCACTTGATATATTCTCTGAAATCTTACGAAGAGCATTGCGAACTTCCATGAACAGACCTTCAGCCCTGTTATACACCTATAATACAATACAAATAACCAGTAAGAAAACTAAAATCATTTGCTGCATTTGAATCAGGTTGTGTAATCATTGCACCTCATTAGCTTCTTTTTGTACAAACTCCTGACTACCATAGAAAAATTCAACTTTCGGTGGCGGAAGATAAACAGAATGGACGTCAATAGAAGCATAGCGGAAGCAAGCAACCATTCTCCCGAAACTGTACACATAAAAGTAAATGTGTAAGAGGACAATGAATCATATTGCGGGGTTTATAAAGCATTTATGTGTTTCCGAAGCCATGTGCTACGCATCACCCACTTAACCAGGTCAAATTTTCAGATGGTAACTTGTGTATGCCCGCTAAGATACAATAAGTAACTGTAAGCATCTGTCCAGACTTCATTGACATAAAAATGGGACAAGGTGATTTCAGAGTTGAGTGAGGATGGCCCAACCAGGTTGTATTGATACAGACCGAATCCTATTGAACCAACTTGGGACGTACATACGTAAGAAACCACCCAAACCACCAGCTCCAGGAAAAGTGATATTATGCCATAACTTTTATCCAAACTCAGAACCATAAGCACAGCCAATAGATGAACAAGAGTTGAGACATTGTGGTCCAACCAGGCTGCACTCAATCAAGGCTAAAACACATGGAAGCAACTGGAACAAATTAGCTGTAGAGATCAATCAGGATTGACCCAATCATTGGAAATCATAGATGTCTCAAACAGGATATGTATCTTTTTCCCCCCCCCCCCCCCCCTACCCTTTTTTTCTCCTCTTTCTTTTGTGATCTTCTGTTATGATTTTTTTTTTGTTTTTTTTTCAGCAGGGGGGAGGTGTTAGGGCATGCAAAGACATTGTGGCAGATTCAATCCAATTTTTAGGGCACACAAAAAACTAGCCCCCTATCATCCCTTCCCCTTCCCCATATCGAATGCCCAGTCACATGAAAGAATTTCTTGATATTGGATCGATCCAATCAAAAGGAAGTTCTGTGCAGAATCCAATGAAGTCAAAGCCTCATCAAGAACATCCCATTATGAAATCATCATTTGAGCACCTATATTACAAACAGAGGTACAGATCATCACACATTTCCAATGTAAGGTCCCCAAGGAATGATTTGCAATGGGATCTCAAATTTGACACAAGCAATTCAAGACCTTTTAAAAGCCACGAGTTCCAACCCACAGGTCAGATCGACCTTCAAGGCTTCAAAATTCCCATTTCAGCCAACCACTGGTACGACCAGGCAAAGCACCGATGGTTATCAAATTGGTAAATGTCCATACTCCATAAATTTTATACCAATGTCCAGTGTGGATATACATCCCAATATAAAACAGCCCATGATGCATTTCTTGGTGAATGAGAAACTAGGAGAACAAAAAGACTCAAAATGTGTGTTCTTTAGATTAAATTATGATGCTTACCCATAGAAACGAAGACAATCCCTGTGTAGGGAATGCCCACAGCTTGCCACCCTGCTTGCAGCTTCATGATTAGAGAAGCTCAGCTCCAGAAATTTGCCAAATGATAATCCCCAGGCAGCATCAGACATAACAACCCTCCGAGTGGCCAGGGGGAAGCCATTAGTCCGAGGACATCTGAGGCATCTGTGCCACATCCAGATTTTCCCTTCCCGTTCCCCTGGTAATAGAAGCTCTGGAGGAAGTTCCTTGACAGAGATTGTAAGGCTCCCTTGCCGATGAGTATAACAATACACATGTGCTTCCGATGGCATGTCACATGAACGGCAACGGAAACTCTGAGAAAGAAGAGGAATTAAACCAATCTAACCAGCCATTGTGGGATTTCCAGGAATGAAAAGGTCATTCATATGTTTTTTAAAAAAGGACAATCAAGAGAGTAATGAATACCTGATCAAACATATGATCTCGTAAAACGCGCCCTAAAGGCTTGTCAAAGGTTCCATAATATTTGATTCGAAACAGATGGGCTCGTTCGCATACAGTTCCTTTCCACACACAACGTGCAGATAAGGAAACCAAAATGCTCTGATGATCTGAAGGTGAGGGAGGAAACTCTTCCTTTGAAAATCCCAACCCATCATTCTGATTATTACCATCTTCATTTAAGGATCCAACATCTGGACAGCCTATGTGGTTTGTACCCAATGAATTGCCATCAGTTTGACTAGAGCAAACATTTCGTTGTAATGCTTCTGAGATGCCAAAAGAATCAGCAATCAAATTATCACCTACAAAAGCTTTTCCCCTGGTGTTAGCTCTTTTGCCCTCGACAGATTCCTTAGGACCAACTCCATTCTTCTCCTCAGACAGACAATCTAAGGACAGCTCACAACAATAGGAAGCTGAGCTTTGCTCTGAAGGAGGCAAGGAAGTCAAGGAAGAAGTAGCTTCTTTACAGGATGAGGCAGGTTCAGCATACACAGGATTGGAGAAAAGAACTTCAGACAAGCCAGCTGAATCGGCCACTTCTAATTTGCAACTAGGGTCACTATTGGTAGATAAGGCTCTATCTGACATGAGGCTTTGATGGGAATTCTGGGGCTTTCCGGTGTTCAGAACAGTAAAACCAGGTATAGTGGAAATCGACCTCTCAATACTTGATGGTTTATCAGGTAATGCAACAGTTATTGGAGCCTTCAGCGGGAGTTCTAGCATTGAAGCACCTTCATCAGCCAGAAAAGAGGTCTCCAAAGCCAGGTGATAAGCTGCAAAAACTCCATACTGAACCACATGTTTCACCTTCTTCAACTCATCCCCGTTTGCACCCTTGAGCAAAATCTAACAAAAAGCAAAGAAATAGGTCCCCCTAAATCTCTATCATAAAATTTTCTCCAGAAAAATCCCACACAAAGCAAAAGGCAGTTTAACAGTGGTAACTAAGTTACGCAATAGCCTTATTGCAATGTTCTACCGGTAGCACGACATTCCACTTGGAGTAAGAATAGGGACTATAAACACTACATATAGCTGGTCCAAAGATGAGTGGTTAACATGAATATTCCTTATGATTTCACTAACCTAATTGCAAATTGTTCCTACCTCTGCACTGCACTATTTCAGTTCACAAATATCTTGTATCTGATGAAGCTATAAATAAGTTAAGTCCTAGCCAGAGACAAAGCCAGAAATAAAACTAGGGGATGTCAAGTATCCTAAAATATGCTTTAGAAGGCGAAAACCAGCTTTTCCTCTAAAAGGAAATTTTTTTTGGCTGATGTTGAGGGGCTGGCCCCCCCTCACTCCACCTTAGATTATTCTTTGGTCCCAGCCTCCCTGTGTTTTCAGGGGTAGCTGTATATAAATTGCGGCCTTGCACAAAAATTCAAAGAGCTGTGCTTTGATAATTTAATATGATTGCATGATTAGATTATAACATTATTAATAATATTACTTATGATGCTAAACTTGTAGATTTTTTAGACTTCAAATACCCACAAATCAAATTACACTTATGAATAACCATATTGAAGCAAAATAGGAAATTTACAAAGTTTGAAATAATAAAAACCCGCAACATGAAGATGAGTGAACAGAACTCAAAAAAATGGCACTAAAAATCAATGATTAATATGACAATTGATAGAACCAAACTATTAGAACTCTTTTTTTTTTTTTTTTTTTTTTCTAAGCCAAATATTATAACTCAGAAAGGATAAAATAAAAGTATTTTCTTCTAAGGCAATTGTTACTTGCCTGTTTGTGGGTGATTTTGGTTTTCAATTGTGTAAGATCTAGGATTCATTGCGTCGCACTTTTTTTTTTTTTCTTGAACTTCTTTAATACATTAGAATACAAATATAACACATGTCTATTTTATTTCTCAAGTATATCTTTCTACTATGTGACCTAGTAATTTAGGGTACAAGGTTTTCTTTTTTCTCTCTTGTTCTATTTTTCTTTGGGGATGAATACTTTTGGCACCCTCCAACTATGGGACCCAGACATTTGCCTTTTGAACTACAACTTTTGTCACATTTTACCAACCAACTATTGATTTCAGACACTTTGTACCATTTGTCAAATTTTTCATTATTTTGGATCAAAAGTGTTTTGGGACCTCTGAAAATAATGATTTAACGCGCCACAAAAAATATTTCTGCCAAATAAATTTGTGGGATTAAAATTGTTATTTCAGAGGCCAAAAATTACTTTCTATCCAAAAAAAAAAAAACATTTGACAGCAGGGGAAAATTTTTTAACTCTCCCTAGAGCGGTTTTTTACATTTTTGTTGATTTTTGTTTTGGGGGTGTGTGTATTGGGGAGGGGACATTGGGTTTTTGGTGGCATTAGGTAGGCACCTAAGTGACTCCCTTATGAGCAGGCCCAACTCCATGCTTGCGGCCTCAAGAACAATTTGGGGGGGAAGAAGCATTGGGTTTTTGGTGGCATTAGTAGGCGCCTAAGTTGACTCCCTTATGAGCAGGCCCAACTTCCATGCTTGTGGCCTCGAGAACAATGGAGTTAAGCCAAAGTTGTGGACTTATAAACTATGTCGACAAAAAAAAATACTTAAATAACTTTTTTATTGTGGGTGAATGTGTTTTGGGTAAAAGGACTTACAGTACAACCCAACGGCTTCGGACAGCCCTCAAAAAACATCAGTGTCTTCATCAACCTCTTCCCACCTTGCCCAGCACTACCATGCTCTTCGAGGAATTTCTCCACATGAAACATGTCACAATGCCCTAGGTTTGGTGCCGTGAGGTGATCAATTGAAGGGACTATCTGTGCACCAGTGCAGCGCACTATACGGTCTAATAGCGGCCTCTTAATATTCAGAACAAGTGATATGTCTTTAGCAAGAAGGTATTCTTGAGCGTATCGAGAAACCGACTTCTCAACCAAAAGAACAGTAGGGTGATGAGCATCAATCCTTGCAACTGCCATTTTCAAATGGTCCATCTCCTGAGAAAGATTATAAAGATCATCAAGACAAGAAATATACAAGATCCTTAATGACAGGTAAAAATTGAGGAATTACACAAGTATCTTGTGGGCTTGATGCTTCATTTGAGAAACTCAAGGCTATGATTTACAAACCTAGACAGACACACACAAAAATGCAGAGGAAAGGTGAACATTTAAAACCTGCTGCAACAAAGTATCAAAACTAGACAAGAGGTTGGAAACACGCTGATACTCCAAAGCTCCTCCAAGGACTAGTAGACGCGGTTTTTCTACTTTTGACGTCATTCGCCGATGAGCCACGTTTTTCTTACAAACAACTCCTCTAACCACCATACTAGAACAAAAAAATGCAAAATAAAGTCGCATCAGTATAAGTAACATCAGTAGATAGCAACAAGTAGACAACTTAGCAAAGGCAAACTATAATTGGCTATTGGCAATACATTGACTATTCACCATTCCAAATATGTTAGGGTGATATCTTCTTTTATATACAGGATCGAATGTCATACTATCATGAATATGAGAATACCTTGAATCTGCTCTGGTGTACATCTCATATAACAGAAAAGGATCAGCATTTGAATAGTCAAACTTGAGCTTTCCACAAGAAGTGTGGCCAGTCATACATTATTACAGACATATCATATACAGGCACAAGCTTTTGAAGGGTACAACACATGGCAGGAGTTTCATTCACAACAAATGCTGAGATATGGAAAAACCCGTATGATATGATTAAAACTTCCTTCTTGGCCATACAAATGCTTTAGCAGCAGGAGTATGACTGAAGTGTACAACATAACACAGGAATGTCATTCACAACAAGCTCAAGATATTGACCTATTAAGTTGGACACGGTGTCTTGAAAGAAGCAGGACCAAAAATGCACATTCCATCAATAAAGGTAGAAGTATAAATCCTCGGTCTTTTTGTTTACCTCTCACTGCGACGCCCACAAGCTATGCATTTGACCTTGACATATCCACCAGGATCCATTCCTCCACCCTTGCTTGTATCAGGCTTCAGAAATGTGGCAGCTTCCCAAGACAAAGATGTAATTATCTCCAGCCAACCCTCCTTCCCATGTTCATCACCCACGGGTAGGTTTTCAACCTGCAAAAGTTGAGCTATCAAAGCTCGAAAATGTCCTTCAACCACATGTTTCATGGCTTTCCTGTGCTCCTCACTTGACTTTTCCCTACTACGATACTCCCCACTACCAAAGCTATTTGAAGACTGTAGATAACCCCACTCCCCTGCAGCAACATCATCTTCATCATCATCATCAAATAGAACAGCCTCCTTCTCATCCTCTTTATTCTCTGGCTCCGGAGGGAGCCAGAGTAACCCATTGTTCTCAAAATCCACAGGTTCAGCATCCGGACCTGCCATGTCACATGCAGGAGCTTCACAGGCCTCACCATTGTCGTGTTCATCTGCTTCTTCCTCAACTTTCTTATTTCCCTCCACTCCCTTGGCGTCAAAATTCTCTGGCAATGGTGAGGGACTCAAACTTTTCAAGTCAGTGTTATTACCATGGGTATGCTCATTATATGGACCATAGACCTGGTCAATGTCATCAATGTCAAATGCACTATAATAGTCACTGGGCCAAGAAAAATTTCTTTTTTCTGATTCTGAATGATAAACACCACAGTCGACATCCTCATCGTCACTCCTGGTGGGATTAGAGAGGCAAGAAAAACATAATGGATTAAGAATGGAAAAGCATTAGGGAAGCATGAGAACATCAGAGCCAACAACCACGGTTGAAAGTAATGGGAGCATTATTATAGTGAAATATGGGAAGAAGCTAGTGAGAAAACTTCACGCACAGCATAGGATAAAACTCATTGTGAGGAAAGAAACACCTGTTAGAGCAAGAGCCAAAGTGGTTAGGTGCCAAAGTGACCACGGCAAGGCTGGGATTTCTGCTTTTCCCAGATGTTACATTGTCCAGCTCAACAATATCTGGATCCATGGGACCAGACTGACGAGGGCTAAGTGCTGAAGTATATGGCACACGCTGATAAGGCCCAGTGGAGTAAGGAGTTGAACCAACAGTACTGCTGCCACTGTGACAGGTGCAACTGGACTTGGTGCTGGCCAAGCTTCTAGCAGATGGTGACCGACTGAGTCCAGGGCTGGGTGCAAGGGTGACATTGTCAAGTGGTTCTATCCCCTGCTCCCACTGCTTGAAGCAATAATTACACACTCGGATCCTCTCCCAATCTTCACCTCCGTTCCTCGGGTCATCCAGAAGGGCAGTAACAGAGTTGGCAGTACACTTGGCGCAGAAAACTCGGCCACAATGCCGACAATGATGCTTGCGGTTAAATACAGTGAACTGGGAGTCACAATCGTAGCATACCCTACAGCTCTGATCAGGCATCCAAAAGTCCCTGGACACATTAGGTGAGTGCGTCCTGCTAGGGATCCAAGACTTGAAAACGTCAACTAGCTCCGACAGTTTGTTATCAGGGGTGCCCATCGCCAAGGCTCCCACACAACCATACTCATTGTGAAATGGTCATTGGGCGGTCCCGCGAATCAGAACACAAGCAAAGGTCCTGGTGAAGAATCAAGAATCGAATTCAAAAAACGTCCAAGAAATTAAAAAACCCATCAAACCGAACAAAAAACAAAACAAAATAAAAGAAAACAAACAATCTCAAAGTATAATGCCGCGACCGTGTAATTACTGTATCAAAATATATTCCACAGCTAAATTACCGACGTACTAAATGTTTAGGCAGTCGTAAAAGAATCTACAACCACAAAAAGTCTCAGAATCCAATTATAAGTTCGATTGCTTTATTTGTCTAATAAAGAGAGACAGTAGTCATCAGTGAATCCACAACCACACAGACGTATAGAAACACATAGACATATATATCTGCATGTGTCTGTGTAGGAAAGCAAAAGAGGCGTAGTTTAAAACACAGAAACAAAAAAAACAAGAAGCATTGGCTCAACCTTTCTGTAATTCGAATGTACAGAACAAACGAAAGTACATGCAATGAAACAGAACAGCAAAGAAACGAGAATACGAAAATAAGAGACAATAGTATATAACCGGTTGTTGTTCAGAAGCCGCGGATTCGGAATTCCCGGTACAGGAAGCCGAATTGTCCGTCCAAAAGCCTTGGCAGTCTCCAGAACTCCCAGAGGTAATTTTTCCAAAGACGGTTCCGAAGCAGCACCGACTCAAGGAGGAAACCAACCCTATGCCCAAACCCAATCAGTCGAACACAAAAAAAATCCTTAGACCCCACCAACGCAGCAGCAGAGAGTGAAAATAAATCAATTTCCTCTATTTAATTCCAAATAGACAATAATTATTGGTTCTGACGTGGGCGTTTGTAGTAGAAATAGAAACAAAAAAAAAATCCCTTCCTAGCGCCGAGTTCTGCTGCGCGGCCTTTACCACACGTGGCTACGTCTGGAACTGACCACCGCATCTTGTTTGTCTTTTGTTTTTCTTTGTTCTTTTTTATTTTGTTTTCCTAAGGGCCTCCCATTTGTCCGTTTGATATGCCAACATGTCAACTGCCACGTCCGCGTGCAGCTGTTAACTGTGACGTATATATTACGGCCGTATAACTGCTGTGATTCCCCCGGCCAAATCATCTGTATATAACATAACATATCCGTACATAAGTATAGGTGCCTTAGGAAAATAAATAAATAAGGTATAGGTGAGATATATATTACAATTATACTAAATGACTTGAAAACGGTGTAAAATTCAAGGATTAAAAATGATTTTCCTGAATAGATGAATAGATGAAGAAGTTATGTAAAAACCAGGTGATGTATATTCACGTACAAAATATAAGTATAAAATATAGGCAATGAGATATTTTGCGCGTGAATATATAATATATAATTGTATAACTTAAATTACATAGAACACTTATTATATCATAAAATAAAGAAGTTAGTTTATATAATCTAGATGAGCAGGCTATTATTAGAACCACTTACTATGATTATATGAATGATATAAATACAATGTTTCTTTTTTTTTTCCTTGGTTTGAAATATATCTTTGTTCTATTAATGTTAGAACTCGAGATATTCCATGAATAACACATGACCCTAAAATGATCTTTGAATTCTATCCTCGGACAGACACAATTGCTTTTAAGAAGAAGGAAAGAGATTATTTAGCAACCCTTTCAAAATAAATACTTCCAACAACTAAGAATTTTTTTTTTTGGATAATATTATTGTCATGCCTCGTGCCAGTACTTACTCCCTAAGTTCACTTATAGAGATAGTATGCACACAGGTGGAGATTACGACATAAACTATTCTTATAAAGCCCCAACTGTTTGACCTTAAAAAGCTTAGCAAAAGTTTTATTTGAAAATATTGTTATAATATTAGTAATGAGGAATTAGGAAAATGCATTAAAAAGAGATAATGCAATTTAGGAAAAAATACAGCAACTATGTTGCATGATTTGGAAAGATTAAGTAATTTAAAAATTTTGGTATAATTGAAAGTGAAACAATGTATAAATGAGAAGTAAGGAACAAGATAAAAAAGAAACTTGAAACAGTAAATACAAGTTTTCATTACTGATCATGGTTTGCCCAAAACACGTCCTTCACGAGGACTATAAAAAGAGTTAAGTACAAAAGTAGGAGCTTTCTAAAGCTCGCCATGCCAATACAACCGTGTTTTAAACGTTGAAAATACATAGAAAGGTAAAGAAAACAAAAGTAATTGCGTCTAAGTTAGGGTCCACTAGTCCTCAGCATCAGTATCGGAGGTAATATCTATAACACTGGTCTCAGGAGAGACATGGCTATCCTTTGCCGGCGGGCCGGAGGAGCGAGGTCGAGACTAAGTGTGATACCTCAAACTTTTTGAGCTAGTTGTGAGATTCTTGTGTAAAGGTTTTTCTTTTAATATCGTTAGGAATTGTGGTCTTTTTCTTAGCATGTACTTTATTTTGAAAAAAAATTGTGTCTTGTTTACTATTTACGAATTAATTAATTACTTGTATAATTTCTTTCCTTTAATTTTTAATCTTTGGATTACATTCACTATTTTTAGTGCAAATCCATGTGTTTAACTTGTCTAATTGACTTGATTTTATTTCCTCTAATATTTTAAGTAATTATGCTCTTTGGTATTTGTTTAATTGCTTCAGTTTCCAAATTCGTGACTTTGCTATTTTAATTTAAAATGCGTATGTGCTTTCTTTCTTTAATTCTTAAATCCTTGCATTATTTCATTTAATTTCATGTGCTTAAATTTCTTATTTGACTTAAGTTTTGTTCCCTTTAATTTTTAGATTTAATTGGATAAATTTTTACTAGGGCCGAAATTCATCTTTCTTGGTTCATATTTTATTTTAAGTTCTTGCTTATATTAATTCAATGTTGCTTATTCTATTTAAATTTATTCTTTCATGAAATTGATTTTATTTGCACCTAATTATTATTATAATTTAAAAAAAATAGGCTTATTTATCTCATGATCGGCTAACTTAGTGTAGATTCTTGCAAATTTTATCTTATTGGCCATGTGCCAAAAAACTCTTGTTCCTATGAGTTCACATTCAATGAATGTCATTAAGCTCTTGTCTCTATACTCATTATGTCCTCATAATTATAGCATGCCCCTAGTTAAGAGAATAAAGATAAAAACTAAATCTAGTGTAAAAGAGAGCAACTGACTCACGGCAAGCATTTTTGCCATGAGTCAAGAGAGAGAAAAAGGGAGAGAGAAGAGAATGAAGAGAGAAGTTATGAGAGAGAGAGAGAGAGAGAGAGAGTAAAGATAACAGAGAAGTAATGAAGAGAGAGACAAGGCATTTAAGTCTTTTGTGTAACTCATGGCCGGCCAAATCCATGAAATGATGGCTTTTGAGACAACAAATCTTCCAATCTTGCCAAGTGTGTGAATTTCTCTTCTTCATAAACAAACTACCCAATAGCTAAATTTCTTTAACGTGTTAAACTCTACAAAATCATTACATCTCTTATGATTTAGCTTGCCCCTAGGATATAGGTAATTATGTCTTGGCATAAGACAAACTAGGAAGCCATTTAAGAGAGGAGAGTCACGGCAATGAGGTCCATTGCCGTGAAACAAGAGAGAGAAAGTGATAAGAGAAGACAGAAAAGAAGGGAAAAGAAGAGAGAAAAGGGGAGGATCAACCAAGAAAAAGAGAAGAAAATGAAGAGAAAGAAGAAGAAAATGAAAGAGGAGAAGGGCTTGTATTCAAGTATAGGTAAGGGTTAGTGTATGCATTTGTGTTGGGAAAATAATTGTTTACCATGTTGTTTTTGCTTTTGTGATGTGTTTTACATGCATTTGTTGCAAAATATTATGAAGAAGAGTTCTTAATATTGGCCTAATGGAATGGAAGGGGTTATATTGATGAAATGGCAGATCAAAGCCAAGTAAAAGAAGCCAAAGGGCTTAAGGAGGGTGATGTAAGGCTAAATCATCACTTGCATGGTTTTTCTAATGATTTTGAAGTTGTATGAACTATTGCATGTGATTTTCTTACTATTTTGTCATTGAATGAGTGCTGTGACATTATTGATTTAAATAGGATGATTGGATCACATTATTTAAGGCATATGGATACTTGATTTTAGCATGCAAATAGCTATTTCAGGGTTTTTAAGTGAAATATGCTTGTTGTCCAAAATGACCCCTAGATTCATTTATAATTTTTGCATGAAAATTTACAGAAATGTTGTATGAGATCTCTGTAGGTCCCAGCAAAAATTTGAGCTCAATTGGAGGTTGAAAAAGGTCAAAAATGCCCCTGGAGGTCTCTAAGGGCAGTTTCTGCATTTCACACAAAATGTTAAGGTAAAAAGGTCCAAATAGGGAAAATGACTTTATGGCTGTGTAGAGAACTAAAAATGGATGGGGAAGCCTAAATTTGAGCTGAAACCAAGAAGATTTAGGGGCTCAAATCAGACAGCCCGTTTAGCGGCCTAAATAGACTTTAGGCCCAATAACCCCAAACAAGCCCAAAACACTTTGAAA
>CM025854.1:9569282-9618185 GCA_003952965.2 Morella rubra
TTCCTCTTTTTGTTTTGCATTTCTTTTTCTCTCTACTTTAAACCTTTATCTTCTTTTGGTGTGTCCCCTCACCACTGGTAACTGGCTGTCTTCATAATACCAAAAGGGCCCATTTACTGGTTTTTCGAATTTTTTTTAAAATTATTATTTCCTCAATTATTTACTTCTTTTCCTGCATTAATATTCAGGTTTATACGTTGTACTTCATAACTTTTTTCAACCAGTTTAATTTGTGTAAGCCCATTAATTTGATGTCTTTGAGCATTTCTTTGTTCTTCCATCAATCTTTCATTTCAATTCAATCCAAATGACTTATTTGAGACAGGTGATCTGCGCTTTCCTTCTTTTTTTTTCCCTTAAACTTCTATACTTCCTCAAAAATTGATATAGCACATTAATATTTTACAGCTAGAAGGGAGTGTTTTTTTTTTTAAGCACGGCTAGAAGCTAGTTGAATTCTTGTGTTTGTGGAGAATTTCTACAGAAGGCTCAAAAGGATATCCATTTCTTCCCCGAGTTGTGTAACCGGCTGTTTTCAACCAATCCTATGCCGTGATAACTAAGAAAAGAACCCTGGCTTTTTGAAATTTCTCTTAGCATGCAAAATTAATTTTCTGCAAATTTGCTACTATCCTCTCCTGTTCTACTTCTGTCTCTTTCTCTCTACATCGTCGAACTTACTAAACTTTCTTTGAATTGAAGCAGCCCCCAGGAATCCATATGAATCTCGTGAGAAATAATACTAAATCCAGTTGTGCTTTCCATTTCAATTCGAGCCTAAAGTATTCATAGAGTGCACAGGGAAAGGGAGAGCGAAGGTGGGAGATGGGATGCTCCACATCGAAGCTGGATGATGAAGAGGCAGTTCAGCTTTGTAAAGATCGAAAGAGATTCATTAAACAGGCTGTTGAGTACAGAAGTCGATTTGCTTCTAGACACATAGCCTATATCCAGTCCTTGAAAAGAGTTTCAGCTGCTCTTCGTGATTATATCGAAGGAGATGAGCCTCGTGAGTTCCTATTGGATTCATTCGTAACCCCACCATTCACACCAGTAAAGAAATCCAGTCCCAGTTTCATCACAATTTCATCCAATTCCTTTTCATCAAAACCTATTCAGTCTCAGCCTAATTCATGTTTGAAAGTAAATTACCTACGATCAGGTGGGGAACCAGCTGTGGTAGTTGAGGAGAGACCTCAATCCCCAGAGACTGTCCGAGTTGAAACTTACTCGCCAATGCACCATTTTGGGACAGACGGGTTCTTTCCGATGCAAACGTCACCTATGAGCTCTTCTTTCTTCTCTTATTCCCCTTACAACAGACCAAATATTCCTCCACCTTCGCCTCAAACATCCCAGTGGGATTTCTTTTGGAATCCATTTTCATCACTAGACTACTATGGCTACCCTACACGCAGTAGTCTCGATCATATAGGCATGGATGATGACATTGGAGGTCTAAGGCAGGTACGAGAAGAAGAAGGAATTCCAGATTTAGAAGAAGAAACTGAACAAGAAGAATCAGATAATAAGGTAAATGCAACAGAAGAAAGAGTTAAAATTGATGTAAACTGCAACAGAGAAGGTATTGTTGAAGATGTTGATGACGACGAGGATGAGGAAGAAGACACAGATAGTGGAAATGAGATTGATCATGACATGGAAGGCTTGCAACCGCATCGTACAAGCATAGAAGTATCTAAAGCTCAAACTGCAGGACAACTTGAAACTAGTAGTAAAGAAATGGCGGTTGGTGATCAAGAAGCCAAGGAAGAAACACCGGGTTTTACTGTTTATGTTAATCGCAGGCCAACAAGCATGACAGAAGTTGTCAAGGATCTTGAAACTCAATTCAGGATTGTGTGCAATTCAGCCAATGAGGTTTCAGCATTATTAGAGGCTAGTAGAGCTCAGTATGCATCAACCACCAATGAACTCACAGGTATGAAATTAGATGTACAAGTCTTCTTCTTTGCCTGCCTTTACTTTGTTGAGATTCCTGTCCCTTTGCATCTATGCACGTGTTTTGTCTCATTACAATCTATTTTATGACAGGCCTAGTATTATGTTAAATTGATGTGTACCTTTGCAACAATTGTACCCGTAGTTATGCAGATATAGGCTCATACTGTCGGTCCTAATAGCTTCCTTGTATGCCAAAATGCACTTGAAGTAGTGGAATCCTCCTGCGAATCATCATTTTTCCTGGTTTGCTTTATTTTTCTTTATTGAAGATAGCAACTTAATGTACTTCATTTTGTTATTTTTATCTATGCAGCCACGAAAATGTTGAACCCAGTAGCTTTGTTCCGCTCAGCTTCATCTCGCTCTTCCTCATCAAGGTTTTTTGTTAATTCTTCAAGCTCTAAAGACGAAGGTTATGAAAGCAGTAGTGACTTCTCAGAGGAACCCTGCATGTATTCAGGTAGTCACCAATCGACATTGGACAGACTATATGCGTGGGAGAAGAAACTCTATGAAGAAGTGAGGGTAATACTTCCACACTTCCACCCGCCAACTTTCCAGTCACTAAATTTCTTTTCTGAGATGATATCTTTTGAGGAGAAACATATGCTCAACAAGGCTTCATTTCAATGTAGAAAATTGCAATGCATCCAGGTGTGTGGGTGTGCACTCTGAACTAGTAAGCAGATGCTACATGTCTACTACAGAATCACTTCGATTGTGAATATGCCTGAAATAGTTTAATGGTGGAACACAGGATTTACTAACTTATTCCTTATGAGACATCCAACCTATGAAAATTAGTAAGAAGAACCCTGAAGTGAAAGCTTTGGAAAGATATTCGACGCTCTCTATGGCCAATACAAATCTTTCTTAACTTTTTACCAGACTGGAACGGCTTGTTTGTTTTAAAATTTCTGCATTGGTAAACTGTTGAACTCACTATTTTGTTTTCATTAACCTTCTTTTTGTTTATCCAAGAATTGGAACCACACAAAAGCTACTTATTTCCTTGGAGTAACCATGGAATCTGATCGTTGTGTTTGTTACCTTTGTATACAGTCTGGTGAAAGGGTTCGAATTGCCTACGAGAAGAAATGTACGCATCTCAGGAACCAAGATGTAAAAGGAGAGGACCCCAATTCGGTTGATAAAACAAGGGTATCCATTAGAGATCTGCATACCCAAATAAAGATTTCTATACATTCAGTTGAAGCTGTTTCCAAGAGGATCGAGACACTAAGGGACGTAGAGTTGCAGCCTCAACTTTTTGAATTAGTGCAAGGGTATGCCACTCACCATCTCAAAGTCATTTCTGCACCATATGAATAATTCTCTGCTATGCAGAGGGACTGTTTGGCATCTATGGAGACTCCACTCATGGCTCCTTGCAGCAGTGTCATTGTTTTGTTTAGGTCTTAAAGTATGAGCAGAGCTATAATAGAAATGCTACTCATTCGCGCAAACTATGGTTACACAAAAAACTACTTGCTAGTTTGAAACCCCAAAACTGCGTCCATACATCATCATTCACAATCATGACTCCTATTTTCTACCAGAACCCCTTCTTGTTGGCTGATGACGTGTACAAATAAAAAGGTGGAGCATTCACCGTCCATTGAACATGAATTTTTTTTTTGCCAGACATCATGCTTATGACATATCTGCTTGTATGTAAAGATCCATTCTTGAATCTCTTCTTTGCCACTTATGGATTTCTGTTGGATGTATGCCACGAAGAATTGGCGGCTGAGAAAAACATTTCACATAGCTTACATGATTACGATCCTGAAGCTTTGATCAAGGGCTAATCATCTTAATTAAAATTACAGTATGTAATGTATATGTTACTATATTTCAAGTGGCATTCTAACTACAAAAAATTTGGTAACTCCTTCCACTCTTTCGTGTTTGTATTTAGTTTTAGTTTCGAATTTTCATTTTTGCCTAGTGACATCTCAAATGCAGAATTGTCATTTTCAATCCCTAGTAGGCATTCTAATTCCAGGAAAATATTTTTCTTTTTTTTTCTTTTCATAGTTTGACTATGTGCATATTGGTAAAACTTCAGGCTGGCAAGGATGTGGAAAGTAATGGCAGAGTGTCATCAGTCACAGAAGCGGACCTTGGATGGAGCCAAGCTTCTCCTAGCCGGAATTCCCTCAAAACTAGAAGCAAAAAGGAATTCATCCATGTCAATAACCGATCCACACAGACTAGCCCGTTCAGCTGCCAATCTTGAGACAGAACTCAGGAATTGGCAAGCCTGTTTCGACTCATGGATCACTTCTCAACGATCCTATGTGCAAGCACTAACTGGCTGGCTACTCCGGTGTGTCCAGTTGGATCCTGACTCCACAAGAGCTCCTTTCTCTCCTCGGCGGTCCAGTGGAACCCTTCCGATATTTGGGCTTTGCATCCAATGGTCAAAGTTTCTTGATTCCATCCGTGAAACACCAGTGCTCGACGATCTTGACTTTTTCGCAAACGGAATGGGATCTCTCTATGCTCAACAGCTGAGAGAGGATTCTCGTCGTGCCCCAGTTGGATCAAAGAGATTTGGTGTTGATTTGTTAGAGGACTCTGACGGGAATATGACGATGGTGGAGATCGGTCAGGTAGAAGAGGTAATGACCGCAGAGAAAATGGCTGAAGTTGCAATAAGGGTGCTTTGTGCTGGAATGTCAGTTGCAATGAGCTCACTGACAGAATTCGCTACTAGTTCTGCCGAAGGATACGCTGAACTTGTTAAGAAATGGGAGAACGCCAAGGGGCTGCATGGTTCAAGCGGCACTGAAATGTAATTTATGGTATAACTTTGTGTCTCCAGTAATGGGCGTCAATGACGTAATGACAGGTATAAGGTAGTTGTAGTAGTAGAAGAGAGTAATTTTTCCAATATTCCCGATGCTCTATCTTTTTAGTTGCCGGATGGACAACGAAAGCAAGGAAAACAGAAGATGGGTTAATCTGAAACCTGAAAACTAGTTGGGATTGGGAGTATTGTAACGTGTAAATTACCAGGAATCAACAGTCTATTTTTTTCAAGCAATCAGGAGTGACTGTAGCGTTGTTCATCCCCTCTGTGGTAATTCTATCTCTCCCATATGCGTTTTTGGACATGGCCCGGCTTACTAATTCAGAGACAGTACAAGAGTGCCTGTTGCGTTGTTCATCCCCACTGTCCATTTTTTTTTTTTTTTAAAAAAAATCAGGTCTAATTTCCGGGGAAAAGTCCAGGAAAATCCAGCAAATTGAAATACAAAATGTATACAACAAACACCAAATGTTTAGAACCCAATAACATGAGGGATATTTCTTCTGAACGGTGCATTCATTTCCTTCTATTTGAATGGCTATTTATTTCCCAAAATTTCGGTTAAAAAATTACAAAGGGTAATGACAAAAACTCATCCTTGGCTGGGAATCGAGGGAAAGATTTACCGTTGGTCGATAAGTGAATGCTTTTCAGTCATCATAACCATAGCCTTCATCATCATCAAGCTCCACTTCATCATCAGATCTATTTATGAAAGTGAGAAAAAGTAAAACTGCAACTAGCTGTGTTGCCAAGAAGTACTTGGCCCTTCTTCTGAACGTTTTCTCCTCTTTTGTCTTTTGCCTCTTGGATTTGCTCTTGGGCTTTGAACCTAGGATGGAAATACCATATGTGAGGGTAATTTTTTATTTATAAGTATAGGTGAGGGTAATTGAAAGAACATCCTATGCTACGTAGTTCTAAATAGTTTGCAGAAAGAAATTATCCTTTAAGCTTCCAGTAGTGTTCCAAAAGATGAGAATACATGCAACTGAAAACTAAATTATTGAAGTTTTAGTAGCGGAACTTAGACATAGAATCGGATGTTCTTGAAATATACGCTCACGCCTAAGTTCAATTTCCACAGGAGGCCACAGGAGGTGGATTTTCTATGAATATCAAAGAGTTGCACTAGTGAGATGCCTTTGGGTTTGGCATAGCTCTGTTCTGATGAGTGCAAGGGGAGCTCTCCGGGAATTTAGATAAACAAATCGAATTGAAACTCTGAGGCAAGCCTTTTCTTGATCTCAATGAGCTTCAAATAGACTCTGCTCACTAGCAAGCAGGTGCAGAAACGAGTTCTCTTGTCCGATAGCTTGGGGTATGGCTATACAAGGCTGAAAAGTCTATTTTAACCCTATTGCTACTTTCCAAAGAACCAAAATTTGTTGCAGAAGTAATGCAGTTATAGTGACCACCAATACCATGAGTAAACATTATGTTCTCGGCAAGCAAACATGTCATGCACTTGCTATATTATTAGTTCACAGCATTGGTGTTCTTGTGAAACAATTATAATGAAGGGGAGTGGTTAGAATGAACTGGCAGGGCTGAATCATTCCACTTAGGAGGGAGAGGGAAACAAAAAGTTGGATGGGGCCAACCGTGGGATTATTCATGTATAAAATTTCCTATGGACTGACACATTGATCTCCATCAAAAGTCCCATAATTTCATCAGATGCTTCTTTTCAGCTGTGCATATAGGTTGGGGATTTGGGCTTTTGGAAGAACAGATTGGCAATCATGTCCTTTACAAAAACCATTGGGGCACAACTTTATGAGACTATTCACCAACCTATCTATACCTAGCATGACTCAAGGTTATGTAGAATGAATTTCGTTGTCTCACTCAGCTAGCCATGATCTAGATCTTCAACCGAGAAAAAGTTTCAGCCAAGATCTGGAAGAATGAATTAAGATTTAGGGGTAAAGTCACAGTTAGCCCCATAAGTATGAGCAAAAAACATAGTTAGCCCCATAACTTTCAAAACGACGATTTAAGACTTTTAACTTTTAAAACTCATCAATTTACGCCCCACGTCCAAATTAGGCGTTAAGTCGACGGAAAATCATGCAAACTGACCTAAATGCCCTCCAAGACTAAATTTTAAAAAATAAAAATAAAAATAATAAATTTTAGAATAAATTTAAAATAATAGATTATTGAAATAGAGTTTCAATAGTTTCTATTTAAAAAAAATATACATTTTTTAAACTTTTTTTAAAAAATTTTTTTTTTAATGAATTTTTTAAAATTTTTAGTAACTTAATTGGGGCATTTTGGTCATTTTTCATAATTTTCTGTCTTGTTTAACGCCTAATTTGGAACGCCGAGGGGGGGAGGGCGTGAATTGATGAGTTTCAAAAATTAAGGGTCTTAAATCGTCGTTTTGAAAGTTACGAGGCTAAATAGATTTTTGCTCATACTTACGGTGCTAACTATAACTTTACCCCTAAAATTTAAGAGTAAATAAACCCCTGTTCAGGCCTTCCTTTCCATATCAGCAACATACTGGGAAACCAAAAAACACTAGCAAGATCTTGTCAATATCTACTAAGCTTGTTTTTTCTGGTCATAATTTTGTTGATAACTCAGAAATCCAATACCAAATATCACCGCCTATAAATTTAAAAGTGAACTCCGGATTGGCAAAGGCACTCAACTCCTCAACCAAAATCTACAAATGAAAAATAAAAAGGTTAGGATTGAATAGCATCTTACTTGATTTTGGAGGACCCCTTCTTGAAGCTGATGATGAAGGGTCCGACTGATTGTGCGGGATAGAAGAAAAATGAAGAACCAGCCTCTATCAACTCCATCTTAAGTTTTTCAGCATACTTTATGAGATTACCATGCTCTAAAAGTTTAGTCCGCAGTACTGATGTCTCCTGGTAACAAATATTGCAGGAAGCATGCTTAAAGACTGGAAAATTGACTTAGTACTCTCTCCCTTCCAAAAGAGATGGTGTGTTTCCATGTATAAGGGTCATCAAGCAAAATATTCTTATTGTCTCTTAAAATTGTCTAGTCCTTTATATTCGAACTGACATGATTTTTAAGAAGTTCATATTTCCTTTGCTTCTTTTTCCTTTTGAAGTGAAGGAAATATGAACTTCCATGTTTTGAAACTTACCATACATTCCAGGGCAATCAAGAAACGTAAGCACATTTACTTATTTTGCGACAGAGGAAGTTTACAGAAAATCCATGATAGTGACCACAAATATTTATAACAACAGCAAGATCTTAGCTTCAACTAACACACAGCTAATTAAAACAAAGGTAGAAATTATTCTGCAAAGGCATTTTTCACAAGAACATGACAAATTTGACTATATACAATAGGTGCACTAATGCTTCCAGAAAAGACAAAATATTACGTTGACAGTGGATTTCAGCGAAAAAAACAGCAAGAAGGAAAGCTGTCTAACTTGAAACTGAAACATGAAGGAAAGCTCTACTTTAAATCTTAACATGGCGTTTGGGAACAAAATTTTAGTACAATTTTAGGGTAAAATTTTAGGAGTTTGTAAAAAGGTGAAGAGAGAGAATGAAAAAGTTGGTGAAAAAGTGAAAAAGTAAGTAAAAAAATTTGTGAAAAGGTGAAGAGAGAGAAAGAATTGTGATGATGATAAAATTTTAGGGGTTAAAATTTTAGTTTGCCAAACGCCATGTTAATAAAGCATGCATGATTGGTAAGTGGCTAGCTGGATCAGAATTTCCTATGATATGGTTAGATTTAGATTAAAACTGATATTCCTAAATAGCTAATTGAATGTAATCATAACATGCTATTCCCAAGTGGATGCTATTCAAAAATCAGTTTTAAAAAGTAATCAATTTGGGTTATCAATTAAAAAAAAAAAACCAATCAGCCTCCAAAAATACCATAACTATGCCACAATGTGTAAGATACTCACAGGTAATGCTTCAAGAGTCAAAAGCACATGTGCAAGAAAGAGTGCATCTAAGCTTGACGGCCTACATGAAAGGAATAATCCAATCAGTGACAGTAACATCAGCATGTTATAGTTAATTTCTTACAGGTAAAAGAAATCATCTCAAAATCTAACACTTTGTCGCTACAGGAAAGAGATGCGAATATCTCACTATCCATAAGAATCACCTGCTCTCAAAGAGAAAGTTGTGCTCCCTAACCTAGCTGCCAGAGCTCCATATGCAGTATTCGCTCTCTTGTAAATCTGTCCTCAAAAAAAAAAAAAATTCAACAAAAAAGTACTGTTAGCAAAATAAGTTGAAGAAGAACAAGCGGAAAAAAGCTACCAACATTCAGTTCATGAGCTCTATGAGCGATGCATGTGTAAACTTACAATTTCCAACAACAAACAGATGTGTGGTATGTGGTGCGCTATTGTGTGTGTGTGAGCAAGCAAAAGAACATATAAAAACTGACAGAAAGAAGATCAAGAAGAATATGAGACCTCTTCTTCCTTCTGATCAGCATTGTCCTTAGTTATTCCAAATCGCTTCTTTACAAAGTGAAGTTGCTTCAAAAACAGAACCTTTCCTATTGGCCATGGAAGATCAGAATGATAGATCCTCTCAGCAGACATGCCATCAGAACCCACCCAGAGCTCATACATAAGTGCATCTTCAAGCCAAGAACTAACCATTGCTTTTGCCGATATCCATTCTGGAACTGTGTAGAACTCAGTGTCCAAATCAACAATGCCATCTTTCTTCAAGCTTTCAATAACCCCACCATTCTCATTATTATAGGCGACGTAATCACCAGACTCAATATAAGGAATTTGATCTGACAAAGAGAAGCAAATAGTGTTTTCATGAGTATGATCTACCCCAATATGAGCACAAGCGTAATGTTTTTCCATCTGTGCAAGCATGAGAAATGAGTAATCTAAAACACACAGAGCATATACATAGAGAGTCATGCATATACAGAACTACAAAATTTTTTGCACTAAATGTGGATGCATGTGCGGTAAATAACAGAAGAATCAAGCTTCAAATATATCCAAAAACCCTAGACCAATAGTACGCATGATAGTGACCAAATAGATCAGATAAGCCACCAATTGAGCAGGCAAACAGATAGTAATCACGAAAAGCCTTTCCAAGTAAAACATAAGGACTGTCCAAGGCACCTTTAATCTTATCAAAAATCAATACAATTGCCAGAAGAACATTGTCATCTGAAACTTCCATATCAACATAAAGCACCTCATCTTGCACCTTCAGTTACTAAAACACCCATAACTGTAGAAAGTAACAGAAAGTATAACAGTTACTCATCAACAAATATTACTCAAACAATAATCCAGACAGGTAATCCCAAATTACAGGATCCAAACGATAGTGAACGAAATATAGCAGCATCCATGGGCACAGCCATATTACCATTCTAAGTAGACCCCGATCAGCTAGAGCATTTCACTATTGACACATAAAATGAAGTCAATTAGGGAACCAAAAAAGTAAGATCAGAAACCATTTATATATGCATAAAAGTGGTAAGCCAAATAAAACAAGAAAGACAGCGAGATTTTCCAAAATAAAGAAAATGACAAAAAATAAAATTGCACAAGAAAGAGAGTAAGGTCCAGAAAGATATGCCCTTAATTGACAGGTTATACAGCCAGCCAAAAAGGGAACACAAAAGCACGCAGAGGGGTTTATTCATTTACCAAATAATGAATTTAACCATTCGAAAACTAATCTTCTAAAGACGAAAAGTAGGGAGGGATACTTAGAATCCAGCGCCCGAACACCAAACAGCCAATCTAACAGGCAGAATCTCTCGTCCCACCACTTTAGCTCAGTTGGTAGAGCTCCGCTCAAGAACAGAAGATGAAAAAGACAAAACATAGGTAGACAAAGAAACATGCACCAAAGAGAGAGGGAGAGAGAGAGAATATACCAGAGTCAGGGTAGGTAGAGTTGAAATCCAAACGGAAAGGGAGCTGAGCCAACTTGAGATAGATGTAAACAGGGAGGCAAGAGGGCATGCGGTGGGGAGACCAAAACAGGGCTTCCTCACCACTAGAGTGTACTCTTCCCTCTCACGGTTCGCTTCCTCCTCCATACTTCCAAAAGCAAAAACAAATAGCTAAATATAACGTACAGGAAGAGATTGGAAGCTCTTGCAAGGGGCTTAAGGTAGCATCTTCTGAATTGGGGGGTTAGCAGAGGCAGGAAGAGGTGGTGGGGTTTCTTTGAGGTTTGGAATCGGACTTTTTTCCGGATCAAAGCATATGGGTTACCCGAAGAGGTTTGTGGATTTAGATCCAGCCATTGGGCTGTCCGTGGGCGCGGCGTGGGTAGGTTAGAATGCGCTGGCCTTATTAGGAAGGAGGGCCTCTATATAATACCCGTACCGGAAGTTTTGAATCAAGTTAACTTCGGCTTTGTTTGTTTACTTCTAAAATTTTAGCATTATAAAATAATAATAATATAATCTCTCTTTATCAAATTATTATTTTTTACAATAATATATATATAAGAATTCATTTTTTTAATCAAAACCTCATCTTATTCTAAATCAAAATACCTTTATAAGAATGATTAGTTCCAGCGTACAATCAGGAAAGATCAAAAGAAAGCTCAGAATTACAAGGATTGCTAACCAAGAGAATCTTAGCCCAAACAAATCTTAGTAGTGGCCCAACGAGCAAGTGTGATGCGCTTTATCATTCGCATCGCGATAAACATGAAAAACCTATAAACACTGCAACCTACCACTTACATAATGAAGCTCTTTACCCATTTTAGATATACGCCAGTCCACAGGATGAGGCCAATTTTTAATGGCCTTGATAACAGTTTCAGAGTCACCTTCTAAAAACACCGTCTGAAAACCATGCGAGCTCGCCATTTGCACCCCTAGAAGAGTGGCTTCCATCTCTCCCTCTAAAGGACTCATTGCCTCTAAACGCTTGACCATAGCCCCCAAAACCTGACCATCACTATTTCGAGCAATCGCCGCTCCCACAGCAAAGGAATCACGAATGGCAACGTCGAAATTAACCTTAATAACATTTGCTGGGGGAGGAGCCCATGGCATAGCTATGACACCCACAACTTTCCTCTCGCGACAACAGAGGAGATAAAATTTCAGAGCACAAAATAAAATAAGTAGGGAGATATAAGATCACCTTGCCAAAGGCCTCAAGATGGGTAGATCCGTCCAAACGGGCTTCCATTAATGAAAATAGAGAATGATGATGTCGATATACATTGTTGCACCCATTTAATCCAAACCGGACTAAACCCAAACATCTCCAAAATTTTTAACACAAAATCCCATTCAACACGATCATAAGCTTTTTCCATGTCAGTCTTTATTGCCATTCATCCTTCCCATCCTTTCTTATGATTCATGCCATTAAAAATTTCAGTAGCCACAATATAATTATCATGAATATTGCGTCTCGGGAAAAAAACAAGTTGATATGGTGAAATAAGCTCGGAAGAACCAACTTCAAACGTTCCGTCAGAAGTTTTGAAATAAGCTTGTAAATAACATTACAAAGGCTGATAGGACGGAATTGACTAACCTTTGAAGGATTCTCCACTTTCGGGATCAAAGTAAAATTGGTCGCATTTAATTCCGGCAACAACTCGCCCGAAAGAAAAAATTATTGCATAGCCTTAATAACATCTTCACCCACCACATTCCAAAAATGCTTAAAAAATAACACCGTCATCCCATCCAGACCAGGCGCTTTTTCTGAACTCATCTTTCAAAGCGTAAAAAAAATTTTCACATCATCCGAGATAGAAATAAGCATAGAATTCTCCTCCTCTATAATCAATGGTTCAATAAGATTCTCCAGATCATCAGGATTATACGGATTACTAGAAGAAAATAGATTCTAATAAAACAGCGCCATTTCTCGCCCTATGGCATCTCTCCCTGAAATCCATCCAGCTCCTTCCGTTTTCAGCTTTAGTATTTGATTTCTACAATGACGAATCACTGTTGAAGCATGATAAAATTTGGTATTCAAATCGCTTGAAACCAGCCCCGTCTCATGAGATTTCTGCCTCTAAAGAGACTCTTCACGCCTGAGTTGCTCATCCAACTCCAAAGTGAGCTAATGCACCACATGAAGATTATAAGACATGGGCTCCGCATGTTGATAGTAGTCAAGCTACTCCTTTACATTTTTAATAGCTGACTGAATGTTACCAAACACGTGCTTGTTCCAGTTTCTCAAAGCATATTGAACCGCACGAATTTTTTTGAAAACCACTCTCCCAAAACCAGCCCCACTCACCGAGTTCCATGCTTCTGACCCTACACTCATGCAAGAAGAGTTATGCAACCAAAAGCCTTCAAATTTAAATGATTTCGGGGCAGCATCAACAGAACCAAATAAAGATAACAATAATAGGCAGTGATCCGAATTTGTGATAGGATAATCAGAAATAATGGCATTGGGGTAGGCCACTTGCCAAGGAAGAATAGAAATACATCTATCCAACCGCTCCCATATATTGGCAAAACCAGGACGATTATTACACCAAGTAAATTTGGAACCCACAAAACCCAAATCAACAAAGCCTATGGACATCATAAAATGGGACAGCCCACCCGATGAAGAAGCAGAACAAACACGTCCACCCTGCTTTTCAGTAGGACAAGTAATGTCATTAAAATCCCCCAAACAAACCCACGGTTGATGCTGATCTAGATTCAACTGCTGCAAATCACTCCAGAAGGCAGATTTTTCCTTCCAAGTGGCCGGCCCATAAACAAAAGAACAAAGGAAAACTGGATCTTCTCCACCGGGGTCCACTTCCAAGTGAAAAAAATTACGGGATTGCGCAAGTAAAGAAAACCGAAACTCCGAACGCCAACAAAACACAAGACTACCCTGACGACCAACCGAAGGCACAGAAATAAAAAAAGAAAACCCAACAAGCTTCAAAACATGAGAAACAGACTCACAATCAATCATAGTCTCCATAAAAAAAATTCCCACCGGATCCATTGTTTTCACAATATCTCAAAGGGCTCTAGATGCCAAAGGTCGCCTCAACCCCCGGCAGTTCCAGGCAAGGAGCTTCATGGAAGGGTGGGGGGCATGGTATGACCCGCCTCCTTTGCCTTAAAAGAAAAAGTAAACCCACCCAAATTCACCGCCTGCCTCACGGAAGAATTTTGCTTCCCTGCACGTCCCAGTTTCAATACACACCGAAGGCGAGTAGATTTTGTACAACCCTCTAAACCCATGTGAAAAGTATCAGCCACAGAAGTTTCCAATACACCAAGATCCACTAGCAATTTCTCTTTTCCGCGCTTGGGATCGAGGCTCAGAGATAACCCACCAGCTTCCTTATTTCGTTTCTTACCTTGACAAACCACCAAGTCCGCCCCACTTTCAAGAGAACCAGGTTGCAATTCCACAGAGCCCATTCCACACCTTTCTTGCACAACACATTTCGACAGTGGATCATCTTGGCGTCGGGCCTCTCTTGCAAAAGTCAACCCAACTGAATTTTCACAGCCCAACTGCAACTCATCAATCAATGAACGTGTAGCCTCGAGTGGAATATGAGACCCCACATTTACAGAGTCACTTGCCGCCACTTTTGCCATAGGAATATTGGAAATAATTGGCCCCTTTGCCATCCCGGGAATCACGGACGAGTCAGATCCCTTATCAAATCTGCAAATAACATGCAAGATATCCTCTCGTGCCTTACCACTTGCAAAATGTCCTTCTTTATCAAAACGAGCCAAAATCTCATGCGCACCCACCTCTCTAGGGCTTACAGACGGAAAGTAAGGGCGAGTTGGCTCCGCTGACGATACTCCAGCTGCAACAGACACCAAAGTAGGTCTATAGGAACCAATCAACTGTCGAGATACCATACGAGAAGAACTTGGAGCACCTCCCCAACATTGCTCACCAGCTTTACGGATAATCGAAAGACAACGCATCTTATCAGTCAGTGCATAATTCATAGGATGCGGAAGGTTGTGATAACAACCACCGATAGTATGATCCAAAAGAGCACAATGAAAACAAAAAGAAGATAACCTTTCATACTTAAAACTAATCCACACAGAACTATCATCCCCCAAGAAAACATAAAACCTGGCTCCAGTGGTTTTGATATTGCAAAACGAATCTTCAATCGAATAAACGACTGGTGTTTATTAACATCATCCAACTCCAAAATAGTACCCAACATACCTCCAATTAATCGTGCATTAGCATCATCCACAATTTCTAACGGTAAGCCATGGATCTCAACCCAAAACTCCACATAGGATAATTCCACTTCATCTAAGGTTTGAGAGGGATCTCATTCCTTCAAAATCATATACGAACCCTTAAAATTCCAAGGGCCCTGATACAGAATACGAATGGGCCAATTGCACAGAAGCCAATCAAATATTGGTGCATTGTTGAGGATTACCGTATTCCAGCGGGCCGACTGGACCGGGCCGGCTGACGGAAAGTTGGTGTACACATGTACTTATAAATTAAGAGACTAAAAAAAGAATTATGACTCATTATGCTTTCTTCAGAGTTTCATTACGTGGCTCAGATTGAAGCGGGTGGTTCTATATTTCTCGCAGATATATTTAAGAGCCATCGAATTTCCACAAAGAGCGAGTAAGACACCACAAAGGTACTCTATAGGCGCATGAATCGGCGAGGCGAAACTTGCGCAACAAATTTATATAACCTTTAACAAAGAGATAGACATAGCAGTCTCGGCACACGATCCACATTTTCACCTAATATCCGCGATATAAATGTCACAATAAAGTAAAAGATTACTCGCGAAAATTGTCGAAATATTCCCCCAAATTTGGGCAACAAACACCCTACCAATAAAAGTCAGAAAACGTCGATCGGCAAATCCTGGACAAAAAGTGCCCACGCCAGATTTTTTTTTTTTAAAAAAAAAAACTAGAAGTCTGGGTTATATTTATCCCTCACATAGGATGGGCGTCCCGCTTCGTCGATCATTTTATCCGTCATATAAATTCAGGTTGTAAACAAGACCGTCCCTATTATTTTTGTGTGTTTTTTTTCTGAATTCTGTTGAAGGGACAAAGTCATGCGGCAAACGTACAGCTAAAAGTATAAGATGCAAGAAACTTCGCTAAGCTAAAGGACACTGCAAATAAATGACTCACTGTGAACGTCGTTAAGTTGTCCAACCTATCAGAGTACCGAAAAGACAGAAAAGTTTATGGCTTCATCATTTATAAATGGGGCTTCTTTGTTTCATTCGTCATCTGTGGCTGAACCTTCTGAGCTCGAGCCTTCTTTGTGCACGATGCCATTGGCAGCAGGGCCTTTCATCTTAGCATCCTGTCCATCTGCCTCATCTTCACTGTACTCACTCTCATAATCATCATATTCCTCTTCTTCATTCTCCTCCTCCTCTTCAACCCCATCCTCCGTAACGGGTCCCTCTTCTGTGACAACAGCACCACGGGTGCCGGCCCTAGTACGCTTCAAAACTTTTACTTTCAAGTTAGTCTTTCTGTCACAGCCTATCCATGTGTCGCACAAGCAGTAACAAGACAAGTTATAATTCCCCTCCGCTGGGGCTTGGAACTTCCCCATCACCAGTCTAGATCCAGCCTTCACCTTCTCAACTGCTTCTCTTACTGCCACACTGGTCTCCTTTACATTTGCTCCTGATCCCTCCATAGTCTCTTCAATTGACTTTGAAGCAGCAGTTATAGCTGCAGCTTCATCCATAAAACTAACCTTCTGGGAAAACCACACATTGTTTGAAACGGGGTCTGCAAGCAAAAACCAGAAATTTTCCTCCTTGTGAAATGGGAAATGAGGGGCATGGGGAAGGGCACCTATCAATCCGTTAACACGTTTCAGCGTCAACCAAGCGTGGACTGTGACGATGTCACCCTCTTGGACGCCCTCTTCACCTTCAGTCTCACATGTAGCGTCAATTGTAATGGAAGGCATCATTTCCAGCACCGTCTCAACATCTTGTACATAGTCGGGTGAGAATCCGGCAACCTGAGCAAGCAGCTCAGTACGTTCAGGCAAACTCATGTCCTGAAGCTCTTGGAACGTTCTTACCTTCTGCAAATGAAAAATAAAAATGCTTAAACATTATCAAAAGACGGTGAACACGGACGAGAGGTTTCTTCCCCCTCCTTCTGGTTGTTTTGGTTTTTTATTTTCTTTTTTGTGGGGGTTGGGGGGTAGCACAGGATATGTACTCAACAGTCGGACAGACAATTTGCTCAATGCTGATGGTTCTCAAAACAAGCTTCTGTGAAATGCTAAAGCCATTCGAACTTTTACCAGATTTGTAACACTCAGTAACTAATTCCCAATACCTATTAGATGGGTTTCTAAAACCTATAGGAGTTTCAAATAAATATGCAGATACATGCAAATGAAGCCACAAGGTAAACAAGGGCAGCCATCAAAGATAACAAAGCTAAGTAAGAGGAAGACTAACAACTCTATCCCTCCACCATAAAAGCCAGAGAAACATTTCACCCACTTACTTTGCGTGCTATCTTTTTTATGACAGCCTCACTGAAATGTGGCAGCTGCAGAAAGGGTGCAATGCCTTCAGCAGATCCTCCAGTGGCCTTCCTTGCACTGAGAGGAACAGCCTGCACCACAGGTAATACAACAAAAGGAATCCTACTGTCAGAAAGAAATAGGAAAAGACCAAAGGACCCAAAAACAGATCTACCCAGAACATGAAAATTTTTGACAGGATACCACTTACCCAAAACAAGAAATTTTTTAAAGGAGCAGCTATCTATGTAAATGGTTGAATAACTAAACAAAAAGAAAGCAACAAAAAATGATGGATACAATTCTATGAAATTGAGCAAGAAGTTGATGATGAACAGACACTTGGCATGAATAATCAACAGTTGAACCCGTGGCATACCCAGAAATTGGATTTAGGGCGGGGACAAACTATAACGATACACTTATTGTGGGCCACTGTTAGCAACCCAAATCAAAATGTATAGATTCAATTGAATAAAAAATGTGATTAAATTGTACAATGTGCTTTTGCCTTGAAGAGTCGACAAAGGGGCAGCCCTCTCTATCTGTCTCAGTTTTTTACCTATTCGTGATCAAGACTCAGCGGTATCTTTCATTTCGGAGTTTAAGGATAAATTCCGTACACCCCAAGAGAGATACCTTCTCTGCATTTCACCAATTCCTGTTTTCCAAGGAATTCGATGGATACCAACATGGAAAGTGTTACCATCTCATCGTTAAATGACTGAAAGCATTAAACAAGTGGTAGCAGAAAACCAGTACTGGCTCCTCCCTCTTAAAAATTGTGAAGAAAGATTTCTCATATGAAAAAAAGCCTTGAAAAAAAGGAACAAGGAGCACTCTGGCATTAAACAGCAGAAGATTCAAGTCTTAATGGATGAACTAAACGTACAAGAAATTTTTTTTTTTTTTTTTGGGGGGACGGGGGTTACGCGGCCCCTACTAGCCTCCCTTGCTGCGTTGAACAAAAAATGCAAATATCTGAACGGCAATGAGCTTTGGAAAGAAGTAAAAGATGAAAAAAAAGGGAATTTGCTTGTTATTGCTGAACTATCCAGACAAAGGGATTCTGGACTATGGATGAGTGAAGATCAAATCATATTCAGGTATGCTACAAACTAAAATACCAAAAATTTCAACAGGTGTGTCATTAGGAGCTTACAAAGTAACATTTCCACAGAATAAAAGCCAAAGTTATTGGGAATAAAAATAAGAAATGTTGAGGATAAGGCATGTCGAAACAGAGAAAGAGAGATACATTGACAAGCTTCAAACACAAAGGTGAATTTGCACTCTTTAGGAGAGAGTTATATAATCTTTTAGCTACTGATTTCTACCTCAGATAAAGGAGCAATGAGAGTCATAATTTAGTTCTTGAATCTCCAAAAACTTCAGAAGACTTTGCGAGGAGTCAAATGATGGCCTCAAAGCACATCTCACCTGAATGATACATTGAGAAAGCTCGACTACCCCAATCGCAGGCCTCAGCCATCCATGCCCCTGAGCAGTGCGTGGTATAACTGCCATCTACGCTGATGATAAGGTATTAATAATAGTAGAGACATACCAAAAAAGCAAAAACACATCAAACTAATGTAATTGTCACTTTAGGGCAATGAATTGGAACCACATGCCAAAGAACAAAGCAAGTGGCAAGTGAGTTATACCAACAAAGAAAGTTAACTGAAACATGATAATGAAGATTCCTAGGCCAACTGGTTTTGAGGGATATTATCATGAAAACTGCACCTTTGGAGTCAACCCCTCATATTTTCCCTGCAGCCAACGTTTATGCCATCTATATCCTAAAATCCACAGCCTTCATGATATATGAATTGCCCTTTCAAGTTGTCATTTTTCACATAACTCTATCAGGTTTTCATTAATTTACGCTGGAATTCCTTCACATGAATTACTTATCCATTTACCTCTATGTAGCTATTTCAGTTGAATATTCTGGCCAGGAGCTAACTAAATTGGATACCATAGCTTTGAGAGCTACCCATACTTATACCTTCAACTCCTCCAAGATAAATAAACGGGGGACAATTGCAGGCCATAACTAATATAAAATTTGCAGGACTGTTACTTCCTAGAGCCTTTTATGATACTTCCATTACTAAACTACACAGTTTCAGGAACCAAACCTGCGACCCCCACTTCTCCCTCCCTCCCCCCTCCCCAGGGGAAAAAGAAAAAAAGAAGCCAAGAGTACAAAATAAGAACTTGTAGAAATGACAAGCTATATTCTGCTAAAACAAGTAAACTCAAAAGACCAACTGAGAGAATACTTTCAAGACACCACAAACAAACATGGACTGCAGACAGAAGAGTGTTAAAAGTAGAGGGGAAATCACTCTATGCTCTGTACTAGGAAGACCTACTAAACCGTATATCAAGAATGTATAAACATACTTCTAGTGAAAGGTCCCATGAATATAGTCATGCATCTAAGAACTGAAGTCTGGATAGTTTCCCACAAAAACTCCATTGATACTGCCATTACTCAACTATACAGTTTCAGGAACCAAACCTGCCACCCGCACATCTCCCTCCCTCCCCCGACCCAGGGGAAAAAGAAAAAAAGAAGCCAGAGTATAAAATAAGAACTTGTAGAAATGACATTCTATATTCTGCTAAAACAAGTACAACTCAAAAGACCAACTGAGAGAATACTTTCAAGACACCACAAATGAACATGGACTGCAGACGGAAGAGTGTTAAAAGTAGGGGGGGAAATCACTCTATGCTCTGTACTAGGAAGACCTACTAAACCATATATCGAGAATGTATAAGCATACTTCTAGTGAGAGGTCCCATGAATATAGTCATGCATCTAAGAACTGAAATCTGGATAGTTTCCCTCAAAAACTCCATTATTCACACAATTGTACTTAACAGAACTTATATTTTGAGGAAACATTGCTAGAACTCTTCCAATTGGATGGAAAAAAAATACAAAACATATTAAGAGAATAGGACATTTGAATACCCATGTACTTTCAACAACCAAGACAAACAAAGCAGCATTCCATAAGATTCAATCATTGAGAAACACAAGCACAGGATTAGAAGAAGCATCTCAGGGTTAAATGCTATCAGCAGTGATCCTAGAAGTTGGCTTGATGAATGTAACGAGGCCATAGACATCACCTTCATTAACTCTTCAAGAAGGCGAGGGGCAAGTTCTAGCACCCGTATAAAATCACCTCGCAGTGATGGTGGCAAGGTTGCTGACTCACGAGTTAATTGAGCCTGAATTAATAATTCTGTCTGAATAGAAGAGAAAGCAGAAACAAGGATATAAGAATTACCATATATCCATCAAAATTCAAATTAACTGGTTATATACATCAAACTTTTGATGCACGAGTACCTTAACGAGTGCTGGATGCTGCTTCCAAAACTTAGCTTGCTCTTGCTTAATGTTTTTAAGGTCCAGATTCAACTCACTCCTGACCAACATGAAAAGCTTCTGCAGGGGTTCATTATCAGTTCGACGAACTGGAATTTCCATGTATTCAGCAGCCTTTACAAAGACATCCATGACTTTGCTGTGTGATCAAGCATTGACATTAGTATGAAAGAAAACAAAAACAAAAACAAAGATTACATACTAACATGCATTATGTAAGTGTGCAAAAAGACCAAAATGCAAATCTTAATTTTACTGAATCATCAAAGTTGGGCATCATCAACTCTTCCAACTAACCAGTTTTATTTCACACAATAGATTGTGAAAACATAATCCGGCTTCTAAAACTTTTACATCCTAAGCGTATGAGTAATACCTACACTGTGAGGCCCATCAGACTGTTATTTTGGTTTAGTTGGAGGAGATATTGCATTCCCAACATTAAAAGATATGTTTTATGGATGAGAAGTGTATGTAAGTCACCTAGTTCTGACATACTATTACTGTTATTCACGAATCTTTAACCTAAGAATGTACACAAGTACAGCATGTATTCTGGTAATGGATGCTAAATGGACTTTATTGGATTGGTGATTGAGCCTATAAACAAAATAAAAAGGACTAAATATTAACATGCTTACCTTGGGGCCAAAGAAGGTTTCATCAAGTAATAATATGCTGATAGTGTTTGATGCATCACATAGTTTCCAGTATATTTTGACGACCTTGACAGATACACCACAGCTATTACCAAAGGCAAGAGAATGCAAATACCAACTATCCAAAGTAGAAGTATTCCACCAGATGTCCCATCAATATCTAGCAAGAATTGAGGTAGAGCTATGCCCATTTGAAATCCCTGTTTCAAAAAATTATCACATGAACTTTTGTAACTCAACACTTATAATTGAGCACTATTAGACAAAACAGTAACGACAATTGCACCTCAGCTCAAACAAATAAAGGTATATTACCTGTCTGCCATCTGGATGGCCATATTTCTCAAAATTCTCACGTGATGTTGGATCCGTAAGAGCCTGATAAGCCTTTGATATGTACTCCACAAAATAATTGTGAGCCTCTGAGAAAAGTTACAACAAAACTATTAGTATGCATGGCTTTCATGTAATCCTCATCTATTTCATAGATACAAAGGGCTTAGAATAAAATATAAACCAGAAAAGAAAAAAACCCAACCTGGATCAGGGTTTTTATCAGGATGGTATAGAATCGATAATCTTCTATATGCTTTCTTTATTTCTGAATCAGAAACTCCGGGTTCTAATCCAAGAATACTGAATGGCTCAAAAACTTGAATCTGAGCACAGTTTCCCCAAGAAAAAGGCGAATGAGATGCAATATCCAAGCATTCAAAGCACACAGTTAAAAGTTTAAAAAAATTGGAGTAATAAAAAAGCAGAATGGAAATAAAGAGATCATAAGTGGACAGAGCAGTCATTGGTCACACATTTTTCAATTAAAGTTTTACCTCCCGGCTCATATTTTTAATGTAATAGACCAGGACAATCATGACGACCCATAGCAGTACCAGAGTCAAGTTACTCCAAGTCGAGAAGTTTGAAATCTGCAAGACATGTAGTATACACACAATGGTCAGGTTTAATGATGGGACTAGGTATGTAAAATAAGATTTAGGATATATGTAATGGACAATGAAGGAACTTACCCGCCTAAATATAGATTTGCGGTACTTCCCTGAACGAGAACATTCCGAGCACTGGCAATGTATGCTCTTCGTTTTCTTTGAGGCAGCTCGGCATAACTTCAGAATTGTATAAGGCACCAACGGAAGGGCCATTATTGTCAAAATGAAAATTGGAAACAACGCGCTATTCTCCTCTGAAGCAGCCATTGGGACCTTCTATCTAGAACAACTTGAATATAGGTTTATGCCTGCATGAATGAATCTGGTTATAACTGAGCATTGATTGATAGTGACAGAGTTCTAGGCAATGCTTTCAACTAGGGCTGTAATCGAACCGAGTCAAGCCGAGCAGCCGGCGGTTCGAACTTAGCTAGACAGAACTGTATTTGCTCGAGCTCGGCTCTGTTAACCCAAACGAGACAAGCCGAGTTGGAGCCAACAATTATATAGCCAAGGGACAAGATCCCAGAATAACAAAGAAACAGAACCAAATAGTAAAAACCGATTTTAGGGAGAAAGAATAGGAAAAACAAACGGAATGGCTTTTTCAACCAAATCAAAACCCTACACTAATATTTGTCCAAACAAGCAAGCAACCAAACCTTACACGGAGCGATCCTTAAGCGTCTCCTCCTGGTTGTAAAGAAAGGCTTGGGCGAAGAAATACTCTGTGGAATCCCCAGTGCGGTAGCACTTAACCATTTTAGTAGCTTCCCATGTCGCACCCTCGCACTTTCTTACACACAGAGAGAAGGAGGGAGAGAGAGAGAGAGAGAGAGAGAGTCGTCGTCAGATCGGGCCTGGAGCGGTGGGACGGCGGAGAAAACAACTGATAGGTAAAGGAAAGGCACGGATAGATGTCAAGGAAAAAAAAAAAAGAGGGGCACATTTGAGTAAAAGGCGATCATGTCCTCCTTCAAATGAAACCGTGTATTGTTTGGTCTTGTTTCTAATTCGTTGATTGAGTGGCTAAATACGTAAATGCGATTTCTCTGTTTAATAATAGAAGATAAATCAATCCCTATATATTTTGAAAGCAAAATGACAATTCTGTCCATAGAACCTTTGCTTTAGATGTTAAATCCTTAAAATTTAATATTAAATAATGATGTGAAAGTTAAGTCAGTCAGCATTTATTTCCAAAAAAAAATATTAACCTTTGCGTTTAATTTTAGTCACACCTACATGCCATGCATGCACGCGTTGCACAATTCATAAAAATGTTAATGCCAAACTTTTTTTTTTTTTTTTTTTATCAATTCAAGTTTATCAGATCAATTCTGATTCGTTTTAAAGCAACAAATTATTGAACTGAAATTATCTTTTTGGGTAATTATTTTTTCAGATTTTTGTGGTTATCAATGTTATACATAGAGATATGCCGTTAGCTAATATACGTAACTTTTATAATTTATATAACCAAAATATAGATAAACTCTTAAATCAAGGATTATGATTTTTATTTTGTACTCCAACAAAATTACTAAAGTAATTTATTTTCATCAACATTTATGCTCATTGCTCTCGAGATGAACAGCTGAATTTTAACGGAAGACAAAATTGTCAGTTGAGGTGATGTTTGACAAATTAGAAGTGTCTTTTTTTCATTAAAGGTTTTAAATGAGATTGAACTATTGGATGTCTAGATCCTGCCCGAAATTATTTTATGAATTTTGAGATATTTTTTATGAGTCTTTTTGGAGAATATGAAATTTGAGTTCAAAGATAGTTTAGGAAAATTTAGGTTTCTTATATGAGTGGTGGACATTTTGATATTTTTATAGCCGACCCTAGATGTCGAAATATTATGATTTTTAAATCGGTCATGTTAGATTGGTAGGATGGTTGAGTTAAAATTTCAAGATTTTTAGAGATATATTGTTATGGTTTTAGAAATTCGAAAGTTAGGCATTGAAAAATTGGAGATGCAAAGAAAGCCCTTAGGATACCAATTGGGATTTTGCACAGGATGATTTAGTTAGACTTTGAATTTTCATATGAGATTTTAGGGGTGTCTTTGTAATACAATTGTACAATTGTTTTATCAATTTCAAGATTTCAGGATATAGATCGATATAGTTGTCAATTTTTGAAGTTATAAGTATCATTTCGCTATACCTTCATCCTATGAACAGAGGGGTATGTTGATTTTACTAACAGAGTGGTGGATAGAATTTAGAGATGAAATTTTGTAGATAAATAGTAAAACATATGTGGGAAGAAAATATTTTAATTTGCAGATTTTAGAGAAACCCAAGATAGGTAATCTATATTTTAGAAACTGACTAGTGAATTTAAGATTTAACCCTGTTAGTTAGATTTAGGGTTTCAATTATGGTTTTGTTTGAACATATTATAGTAAGCTAAATTTTGAGTTGATAGGTGTTAAGTGAGGGATTCAATTACTAGAAGATCCAAGTAAGCGAAGTTATTATGCTAGATTTTCCTAAAAGATCGAAGACATGATATTTTGAAAATTGCATGTGTTATTGAAAATCTTCGGAGTTTTATATGCTTTAAGTTATGATAAAATTGTCAAAGATTATTGCATGAACTGTGTAAATGTGGTTTTATGTTCAATACTATTATATGTTGTTTTCATTGTTTAAATTAAAGCTTTTTGATGTTCCTTGTTATTTATGTTATATGCATTTTGTTACATGTAAAGAATAGAAAGATGCAAAGTTCAAGTGATGCTTATAGTATGATATATACTCTGTTTTCAAACCTTGAGGTCCAAAGTTTACAGAGTTAGCGAATTGGTACCAATTGCAACCCTAGTGAGTGCATTCATTCTGGAAACAGAGTGATATATTTTGTATGTTCTTCTCCAGTACACACTTTAACACATGTCAAGCCTTACTAAGGGGAAATTCTATCCCCCAGCTAAGTAACAAAATTGTACACTTTGTCACGGAGGTAAACATGACCCAAAGTTATTGTCAAAGGGATTTTCTATAATATTATGTTATATAGATAACATTATTTTATTGTTAAAGATGTTTTATTGAAATTTTCAAACATAGTTTTCAACAGCTTAGAAAGATTTTTAATACTATGTCTCTTACTGTTGCAATGTGCTCATGAGATACACACTAGCACAATGATTTTGCTTATTGAGTTGTCGAACTCACCTATTATCGTTTTCTTTATTTTTTCTATGTTGATTAAGAGTGTGTCTAGAGTTAGGACTTGATGGTATATTGGCGGGTAGCTGAGAGATTACTAGAATAAATGCTTGACTCTAGGTGTCAAACTATTTATGTTTAGTTTTAGTCTCATAATAATATTTAGATTTGACATTTCTGTTTTTAAAGAATTTCTTTTTACTTTGTTCCTTGGAGAGACTTATTGAAGTATTTTAATAAAGTGTATTTCACTAAGTTTTAAATAAGTTTTTAAACCAAGAAGTCAATTGTTTATTGATAGAAAATCACCTTCTAGCTTTTCAAGTTTGGGGCGTGATAGTTTTAATCCAAAGGCCTAAAATGGCTGTATGTAGCTTGTGTTGTTGTGTTAGCCAAGTGTACACTTTGAAATAAAGCTCAACTACTATAACTCCATGAACCTCTTTCAACCGTCGCTTTCATAAGTCTAACTTTGCTTGCTGCCTTAATTATCTTCTTATAGATCTAGATTAGAAGTTAGTAAAAAACAAAGGTGTTTGAGAACTACACACATGATTTGTGCGAGAGCTTCATAAAATTTGAATCTTCATAGCCCCATCTCTCCCAAATAGCTAGTGAGCTTCAAAAAATTCTAGCTGCTCTGCATAGCCCAATACACCTCTTCACTAGCTATTCTCTTTGCTCAAAATCTTTCTTCATACATCTTGTCATCTCTTCTTGTTGCTGGGTAAATGTGAGATTTCGGTTGAGTATGGAAAACACCAAGTACGCGGTATTAGAAGAATGGAGTGGAGCTCTCGATGCAGATCTACATGAAGATATTCAGAGATGACGATGAGAGAAAGGGCAAAGGAAAAAAAACAGAGGAGATAAGTGAGAGGAAAAGACGAATAAGTTATGTCAGAAAAGCAGCTATTTTCACCCATACGAGGAGATGGTCAATATGTTGAAAATAAGTATTTTTATTAATGACAATAGAAATTTCCAATTAAATCAAGTTTCATCATTTCCAATTTCAAATTAAGTCCAATTACAATTAATTCAATCTTGTATACATGGCTTTCTATCTCTTCATATGCGACTTAATTATCGTTTTTGCAATATGTAACACCCTGACCCTTTAAATATTCTTGATAATCCTAATTTTCCTTATTAAGTATGATTAATATTTTTTATATTAATAATTTCGGATTTAATTATTTTAATTATTAGTAAATAGTGTAAAATACCTAGAAATAGTTTTATATATCCAAAAATTATGATAAAAATATCCTCATTCTTGTCTTTTCAAGCTCTTTTATTTTATTAACTATTTTTTTTTATCATGTCAGTGTCCTAGTAATTTTTTAAAATTATTTTTATATGCTGAAAAAGACTATTTTGCCCCTAATACATGTTTTAGCCCTATTTTTCTTATAAAACTTATTTTCTCTTCATCTTTTTGCTTGCTTTACATTACTCTCTTAATTACTAAGCCAATAGGACTGTTATAAGGTAGTAGTGCATCTTAGGAATATTTTTGAGAATTATTTCATTTAATTAGCTAAAATAGGCTTAGAAATTAGGTTTTATTGCATATAGGCTTGAAAACAAAGCCCAATGGACCTCTCTCAAGCCCAATTCGGCCCAGGACTTTCTCCTAAGACCACTCCACCTATTTTTGAAACCACAAACCGGCCAGCCCATAGTTTTATTTTGTGGTCAAAGTGCAATGATTAGTCAACTTGCAATCATTACTCATCATTATCCACCTCCCTTGCTGCCCAATCACCTTCTAATGCTTGAGTAGAATATCTAAGCTAAGCCTAGACACCTACTTAACCCTAGGAAGCTTAAGCTAACCTATAGAACTAACCCTAGTTAGTGGTAGTATAAATAGGACCCTTGTGTGAAGGAATTCTTCACAATTCATCCGGCCATTCCTTAGAGGAAGAGAGAGTGAGAGGGAGAAAGGAAAGGAGGAGAGAAAGAGAAGAAAGGGAGAGGTTTTAGCCGAGTTGATCAAAGAGGTGATTTTTGAGGAAATTTTGTGAGATTCTTGAAGTTCATTCGAAATTGGCATGCTTGGATCTTGTTTTGATGTTATTAGATCCTATTTTGGTGTTTCATGGAGGTCTTGAGATTATTGAAGCTTGAAGAGATCAAGAGAGGTAAGGGGTAAGTTTTGCATGTTTTTAGTGATTTTAGTATTTTAATGAAGTAGGCTATAAACATGTAATTTGTTGATCAGGAAATTTTTATTAGGTTGATTATATGCTAGAGGAATGATCAATTTGAATTGATGTTGGAAGATTTTGAAGAATTTATGAAATTATGGAGATTAGGTCATTTTACCCCTTTTCATGAAATCGTGATAATTTTTATGAATTTATTTTGCATTGCTCGGTTTTAGGACTCCTAAGAGGTATTAGAAACATGTAGGATTGATTTGGTGCAATTATTTAAGTGGAAATTAGAAGTTATGCTTAATTAGGTCAAAACTAGCTTAGTTTAGCTTATTTCTTGATGATAGTGTGTTTATTCATGGCATACGACCTTATTCTGATCTGATATTTTGAGACATGAGCTTAGACATTCTTAGGAGCCTCCAGTTTAAATTTCATGATTTTTGGAGTTATAATGAATTTGTTATGAATATTTGAAGTTGCATGCAAAATCTGTACTTTTGTTTAAACTGGATCTGTTTGTATTATTTCGAGCTGGGCTTATTTGTATGACTTGTATGTTGTTTTCATGGACTTATTAGTTGGTGTTTTGGCCAAGCTTTGGGCTTGGATGGGGAGTCCAAAGTTTGCCACATAAAGACCCTTTAAGCCCTATTTCTAAGGCCCACATGTTGGACCCTCTTATTTTTTTTTTGGAGCGGTCTAGTGGCCCATTATAGCCACTGATCACTTAAAGAAAATGGGCTTGACAGCAAGCCCAAAGTGCAAGTCCACATTTGACTTGAATTATTAACCTTTGACCTTTGACCTAGGTTTGACTAATGAAGATTAGTTCACTTAATATTATTAATTTTGGAAAGATAATTTCATATTCATATACTTGGTATTTATTCAGGAAATAAATGTATATTTATAGAGTATTTTGTAAGAGGATATGGAAAAATGGAAAGGATATATTCTTGGAGAATATATCGAGTTATAGAGTTTTGGATGACTGGATGTCATATTGCATTTGCATCGAAAATATTAATTGAATGGCCTCCTTTTATTGTAATGTTTATATGGGGTGATAGTACTGATCACCGGGGAGTGCAACCATCTCTACAAGGTAGGATGGCCCCAGAGTAGAAGGCAGTTGGGCCTTTACTCGTGTCCTAGGACAGCAGAATGTCTAGGACTGTCCTAAAGTGCAGGGGAGATTGGACGCACAACCCTGGCCACTGGGGGTGATACAGATGGATTTGTAAGGAAAGGTTGCCATTAAAGGGGAAGAAAAGATAAGTGCATTGCATACTGTGTGTTGCATCATTGCCTGTATATATGGTAACTATATACTGCATGACTGCGTGCTGCATCCTGCATCTGCTTACAGTTGGCTTAATGCATGTTATCTCTGATATATTTGACTGCTTAAGAACTGATTATTGAACATGTACTGTTATTGTCACATGCCCCCATTTCCCCCTTACTGAGTCCTTAAGACTCACCCTTTTTATTTAATTTTTATAAGTCAGATGCCTATCTTCGATTCCTTTGTAACCCATGATATGATCACCCACACCCTCGTCATCCATATTCGAGCCCTGGTGACCGATGACCTGGAAGTGATTGTGGACTGTCAGCCCTATGTCATCTTGAAGGACCTACCGCTGGACTTCCCCCGAGAGAATCGTCCTGTAGGACAGTACCACAGCAATAGATTGGGTTGACCTCACCAGCTCCTTTGACGACGAAGGCGAAGACTCCTCCTAGATGTTGTGTTTCCTTTATGTTTCTTTTATATTATCTGCATGGTGTGTTTGTAAATAATTTGAATAATAGGGTTAGAGATATATCCATTTGTAGGCTTAACCATGTTAGCCTAGTGAACCTTAATCCCTAACCGAACTGCTTGGTTTGCGTTTGTTTTGTTTTTTTATTTTTTTTTATTTTTCAATGTTATTCCTAAGTACTGGGTTGTGTCATATATAGTAATGACTCATTTGCGTGATAATTTTTCTTCTAATTTAATTTCCATTTTCTCATGCTTAAATTATGTATTTAAATTATTAAGTCTACAACTTATTTGCCCTGCAGTTTATAGTTCTCTATAAACATCCTAAGCACTTAACCTCAGTCTTGAGACCCATAGGATAATGATCGTGTCGTAACCTCGCCATTTATGCACCTTTGTTACTACAAAGAGAGCTTAGAGGCTAATACGCTCACAGGACGTGACACTATAATAACAAAAAAATATATATATATATATGTCAATATCCCTAAAATTGCTGCGGCAAACTTGCCTCCAATAATATTTTTTGTCAATTACATAAGTAAGGAAAGAATGATAGTTTGCATTTATGTAATGAAAAGAGTTATAAACAATTTGTTATACTTCTATCTCTTCTCACCCCAAGGATTTGAAGGTGAGTAAAAAACATCCGCTATCGCAGCTGAAGAGAAAACCTGTCTTTTGCAAATAGAAAGGCTGATTTTGACGAAAAAACATAATGAAAGAATCAAGTTTGGATAGGTCATTTTTAGTAGTAGTATTGACCAAAACGATTGTTAGAAATATCAATACGTTTGTCACAATTGTTTATGAAGCCAACGCGGCAACCTAAGACAATTAATTGGAAAATATATTTTTTAATAAGGCTGACCCAAAAAAAAGAATCCATTGAATGTCTATTTTTAGTCACTTGTGACTATGGAGAATCTGTCATCATTGCAAGTAATCAAGCTACGAAGTGTTTGATGAGAATTTTGGTTGAAATATAAAATTCAAGTTTTGACCAATTTTTTGGTGGATAATTAGCTAAATGTTGTCACAAAATAGTCAGAGTATTTGAGACTACAAATTGGGCAATAGAATAAAGTAAAGTGGTGGAAATTACGACTTTTTATGACCATTCTCATTGACTAGGAAAAATTTTGTGACCACAAACAGCATGATGTCGAAAAATATTTTTTTGTCACTCCAACTCTTTTTATGGTGACAAACGCAATATGGTCAAAAAGATTTTGGTCACTATAGACTCTTTTTGTTGTAGTGTGACAAAAAGAAAATGAAAATAACTAGTAATTTAAATGCAAAACCGAATATGTAAATGACTAGAAATGAATAAAACATCACTAGATTCTTAGATCAAGTAATATAGTGTCATTACAACCCAAGATTCAAGCTAAAATAAAGGAAGAACAAAAAGAACATAAACTGGAAATAAAATAGAAATTGCAGCAATTTAAAGAGCAAAAAACTTAAATCTAAATCCTAAGAATTGTAATACAAGACATGAAAATCATAAAGCATAAAAAACTAATCTAAACAACTGAAAAATAAAGGTTGAAAAATAACTTGATGCTGGCACCCATGTAAAAAGAAAAGAAAACAGAGAAGAGGTGCGAAGATGGAGTAGCAGTTGGCACACTTGGAAGCCTCAAAGGTGGTCGCCCACACATAAAAAGAAGAAGAGAGAATAGTGCAAAGGAAAAAGAAAAGACAGGAGAGAAAATGGGAGAGTGATGGAGGCACCAACATGAGTCTCTAAAATGAAATGGCTGAATGTTTATCTTTTCTTTTGCTTTATCTCTCTCTTGGACACTTGGCATGATCTTGACCCTTCAAAGAGTTCTAATCTAAAGGCCTACAATGGTTATCATAAAAGAAAGATATTTGTCTTTCTTTTAAGCCTTTATTTCCGAGTTTGTTATAAGAAAAAAAACTTAAAAAATTATAAGTCACATGACTTTAGTTTTGAGTTATAATTGTAACTGACATGTGAACCATTAACTTTGGGAATAAAACGTTAGGGAATTTAGCAATTTAGTCCTTGGGTTTTACCCCTTTTATTTTTTAGTCCTTGGGTTTCATTTTTTCAAATTTTAGTCATTTGGTTTACATTGTTTGATGAAATGACCCTTCCGTCAGGGATCTGCCTATTTCCCTAACGGACGGGCCACATCAGCTGACAACTTAGCAACTGATGTGGCTGGAAGAAAAATGCACCATTTTGAAAAATGATACAGGAAGAAAAACTCACCGTTTAAAACCCATTTCTTTTAGATAAGCATGGATCTAAGTTTTCTTCCCCCATTTCGTTTAGAACCCTAAATCCCCAAACCCATAGCGCTGCAGATCTCGATGTCGCCTTCTTTAGTTCCATTGTTGCTAAGCAAAGATTTACTGGTTGGTTCGATAGCTTGGCCGAATCTCTACAGTTTGCAACTCCGATCTAGAAATGTCATGCAACCTAGAAATAGAAATGTTTGAGAGTAGGTAAATTTCTAATTCGTCTGCAACTTCGATCTATCAGAATGATTTGTTGATGCATACCATAATGTCATCTTGATCTTGCCGCTGATATCCAGTTAAGCATATTACTCTACTTTTGGCACCTGCTATTCCGTTTAGGTTTTTGAGTGGTCTGTACATAATCTGTCAAAAAGCAAATGCAAGTACTAAGTTACATGCGCAAAGTATAGCAATGAAAATTAAAAAAGAACATTGTAGGAAATAAAAAAAGAACATTGCATTGGGTTTGTGTGCAACACCTCACTTGATCGCATTTGGCATGTCATGTGCAGTTTTTGTCAAAAAGAAAACCAGAAGTGGCATTTGGTATATGTGTTTTCAAACAGAGTGTGTATTGTAATGCATTTACAAATGAGATGGGTTCTCGAGGAAGGCCATTATTTGATCTCAATGAACCCTCTACAAGCATATTCATTCTAATGCTCAAATGATCTCAGCCTTAAATTCATGTCAAAGAACATTTGTCAAATTAAGGATGTTGATGCATTCTCCCTTTTGTTGTTGCATTGTGTAATTAAAAATGGTTCCTACAATTTAGCGAGGTTTTCCTATCTTCTATCAAGATGGGTGGGGTAGATCTTATAAAGCGATGTGAGTATGGATTGAGAGCACCGCTTAGAGCATCATAGACGAATAATAATCTGGGAAGGCGTTTCTTTGGGTGTGCATCATACGGCAAAACGGTATGTTTATTGGAACATAATTTAGTATCTATTATTTATTTTATTTATTCAAAGTACAAAAATTGAGACATATTATGTTCCATTGAGGTGCATAAAGCATGAGGATTCTTTGAGTGGTTTGATCCTTGCACATACCCCTCTGGTATGGAAGTAGGACCGTATTTAACAAAGAAAATCAAGCTGCTACAATGTGAGGCTGGGGTGCTGAAACTTACTGTGACAAGACTCAAATTTTTATTGGGAGTTTCGTCGACTGCAACTGTGATAATGGGAGTACTCCTACTTAGGTCCTCAAACTGATTTACAAGATGACATTGATGTTTTGGGATGTCTTTGTTGTACAATGGGGGCATAATAGAGACTTTGTAATCTTTTGTAATCTGCCACATTTGTATATTTTTTTGAACTTTCTTTTGAAAGATCTTGTAATTGGTAACTGGCAGCATAGACACTCTGTATTTGGCAGATTAGACATTTTGTAATTTGCAGATTAGGCAGTTTGTATAAATTCTATCAAATTATTGAGTTTGTTTTGTAATTTGTTTGAAATGATAGGTGTAATTAACAGCACCAAAACTTGGTGCAAATTAACAGCACCAAGCGAGGTGCAAATTATCAGCACCAAAAATTGGTGCAAATTAATAGCACCGAGTGAGGTGCTGTTTTGACAGCACCAAATATGGGTCGATCTCATTTCAAAATTAGGTGCTATTTTACAACACCAAAATTAGGTGTTGTTTTACAACACCAAATATGGACATCAAATTTCAAAATTTGGTCTTGTAAAAACATCACCAAAATCAAAATCAGGTGCTATTTTATAGCACTAAATATGGGTCAATCTCATTTCAAAATCAGGTATTGTTTTATAGCACCAAAATCGGGTGTTGTTTTACAGCACCAAATATGGACATCAAATTTCGAAATCTAGTGTTGTTTTTATGGCACAAAAAAACAGCACCAAAACACCTGCTGTGTTGCCAACACCCTGTTTTGCACAATTTTTCAACATCTTAAATCACAATTTTACGCAGCTCCTCAAATCACCATTTCAACATATACATCCAATCCAAACTGAACAGGATTCAAAAGCCATTAACCATAACTCGAATGAATTTATAGTTTCATTTAGCAATGACGTCCAGTTCTTGGAATTCATAACCTTCAAAATTTCAGCAGTTCAATACATACACATCTATAACCTCCAAAATTACAGCAATTCAATACATACACATCCATATACCTCCAAAAAACACAAGACTACGTTCGAAGTTGCTAAGACACTCCAGAACCCATTTTTGCTGGATCTAGTGGAATTGACTCTTGTGTTCCCTACAAATACAAGAAACAGTGGATTGTTAGATTCATCACATCATATAATTATATTGGATGTTTCAATAGAATTATTTTTTTTTATTCTTACCAACTCATCGACCCTTCCACCACCCTGACTGCCCGTCCTACCATCTTCCCTTTCAGCTCCTCTGCCCTTTCCTTTTCCCTTTCCCCTTCAGCTGACCCTCCCTCTAGTACCACTCGCTGATGTAGGGTCGTGCACATAGTAAATTGTCACTTTTTTTGTGGTCGAGAATCATGACAACTCAGATGTTGTTTACAAAATCAGAATCATGACAACAACTAATTAAAACAGATTGTATTTAACGGCTAAGTTGCACACTTACAGTCGAAGGGACAGCTTCTGGGGTCTTTTTCGTCTTTTTCTTCCATATTTTTTTTATTTGGGTTTTCAGGGTGAGGGCATCCCTTTGCATTGTGACCATCCGTGCCGCAGTTTTCACAGTTCACAACATAGCCGCAACAACTAAGTTTGTATACAACAACCGGCTCATCTGGTTCTATCTGTCTAGCTTTCCTTGGCCTCTCAGGTTGTACCCTCACATGAGGAGGCAATATGACCTCCTCAGCTTTAGGCCATTCCTTGGGTCTTGGCAGAACTTCTACACCCATCTCATATGTCGCCAAGCGATAGCAGTTGGCGACGTATGTGACAAGACCCCAGCTCAAGACCTAGGCGAGGTGAGGCTTGTTGACACCATTGACATGCCGTGGCCCAAGCCATGACACGCCTAGCAACACATTGGCATGCCCCACAGTATTGCCAAGACAAGACAAGCGCTTACAAGCCTCAGCATGACTCAAGAGAAGCATATGGAGAGGCAATGCATGACAACTTAGGAGGAGTTGAGGAGCACAGAGATGGCGCCACCCCATGGCCATGTGTCACGGTGGTGCAACCAAAAGTGCATGGAGAGTTGACTCAGGATGGATCCCGAGGCCAAGAGGAGTGATTGGTGGCACCACCACACGACCACAGGACACGGCGGCGCATGACAGAGCACATAGGAGGTTTGTCTCAAAAGACTCAGGAGATCGTGGGGATCATTTTGATGTCACCACCCTACATGGTGGTGGAGCGACGGCGGAAGCGGAGGAGCACGGCGGAGGCAACTACAACAAGCGGCTAGAAGGGGCCATATAGGGTAAACTGCATGTGGATCCTTATATGGCCGAATCCTCCTAATTAGGGTTATTATCTTTATTGCTTTTGAGTCTCAAATATTACCATGTTGGTGAGATTCAATTAGGGAAACAATCTTGGTCCTATTTTGGAAAGATTTCTCCTTAATTGAAGTTTAGGATTTTTGCATGTGGCAATTACCTTTTCTCCCTATATGGAAGCTTATGGCCGGCCACATCCTAAATTGTGGTCAATCAATCTTTGATTGATTTGTCCTTATTTTGGCTAGTTTGAGGAAAAAGGTAAGATCTCTACAAGATCTTTCTTTCTAACCTCAACAGGATCTTGGAGGATTTGATTGTGTGGCAATTAAGGCTTTCCTTGTGAAAGGAAAGCCCTATGCCGCCTAAGCCCATGGGGGAACCTATAAATACCCCTCCATGGCACCATTTGTAAGCATCCATTGAATATTATTGAATAGAGTCTCTAAAAGAGCTTTTGGCCTTTGTGCCATTATCTTCGGTGTTCGGGGTTAGGCTTGACACTATTCACATTTGTTAGACCTAACTTGCACTGGGATAGGCCGGACAAGTTAGGGGCAATCGATGATTGGGGTTAGGCTTGACATCTCATCAACTTTGTTAGAGGTTCATCATTGGGTTAAGCGACTTTGTTCCACAATCAGGTTCTAAGTTCATCTAGTGGTGTCAGTCCATTCAGCTTAGGCTTGTGTATCATTCTTTTCATCATTTTCCCAACCATGCATATTTCTTTTAATTTATCTTTCGATAAAACCAAAATACCAAAAATATCTTTTCTTTTCTTTTGATCCGATACTCGAGATATATTTCCCTTTTGAGTGCTTCACTAGGTCAGCCAAAGGGTATCAATTAAGGCGTGAGCTAAACACAAGTACTCACAAGCCCTTACTTGTGAGAGGGATAGGCATTGGTGTGAGGTCTAGGCTAAGGTCCCTATCAGTATGCCTCGGGACAATGTTTGCAGAGATATATTGTAGCGTAAGCATGAATGCATGGAATTCCACAAAGTTGCCACTTTCCACAAGAACATGGCATTTCAGCTAAATCCCTAACATTTTGCCATTGACATACACATATGTGAGAGTCCTGCTTGATCTTCTCCAGTAGCTTGAATATCTTCGGACATATCGCATTGGGTGTTTGTGAGATTGTCGCCTCAGCTCTCAATCGTTTCTTATGAAACCTCTGCACCAATTGTTGTCGAATCATTTCAAGCATTGTAAACACGGGCTTGTCCCGCGCATCTTTGATCTATGCGTTGAAGGATTCGACTAGGTTATTTAAAAACATATCACTTTTGCAACCCACACCAAATGTGTGTCTGGACCATGTAGCTGGGTAGATCTCCCTAAGGTACTTATGCATTGGGGGGTTCACTGTCTCAATAGAGTTCATTACAATGTCAAATTGGGTCCAATTTATTGCAGTGGCCCACAATGCGTCCTTGCACGCCTTGCCCTTAAATCTATTTGACTTACAGTTGGCGTGAATATGTCGCAAACAACATCGATACAGCATATCAGAATACTCATTCTCAAACGTGAGTTCCAATCCCTACAAATAAAAATATTTGTTAATAAAAACATAATCAAAACATAAAGTAAAAACGAAAAACTAAAAACATATAAGACTTAATAAAAAAAATTGTTAATCAATAGAAGTTGCAAATTGGTGGAATTGTTAACCATCATTGGACCCGATGTTAGCCAATAATAGACGCAAGAACCAACTCCATGAATCTCACGTCTTTGCCTCAACTACTGCATATGCATTTGGGAACATATCATTGTTCCCGTTTGTGCCAATTGCACAAAGTAGCTGCCCTGGGAATTGATCTTTTAAGTGACACCCATCGACACGTATAATCGGTCTACAAAACTTCAAACCCACCTTGCAAGCCGCAAGACATATGTAAAGCTTCTTGAAATGAACTTTTGTATGATGCCCCAAACTTGAATTGCTCAGATTGATGGATTGTGAGAGCAACGCACATCGAGTCTCGGTCTGACAAAACCTCATATAGATCATCCAAGACTTGACCAGCTCGAGGCAACTGATCAATGCACAAATTGCTCTCTTGTCCCATTTTGAACAGAGATTGTTCAAGTAATTCAGCAGAATGCTCAGGACCATATTGTGTGTTGAATTGCTCAGATTGATCCCATGGATTAAAACACCTTGATAGCCGCACATATGGGCCTTCTTCTATCCCACTCATCTTGCAGTCCATTCGCACAGAGTCATTCTTCGGTTGGTTGACTCATCTTAGTGCACCCATCTAGATCACAGTGTGCGGGTATCCAAGCCTCTTGATATTGGGCTCAGGATCCTCGTGCAAAGATCTTCATAGCATCGGGTATCGCACATCGCAAAGCACTCAGGTCTATCCTTCTAAGTCCCTTCCCTGACCGATATACCTCATCTCACCAGGTAACTGTTCAGAATCCAAGACTTGATTTGCAAAGTGTCCCTCACCAGGGCGAGCACTAACTCCCTAGAAAATCATCTGTGGATGTTCTCTGACTTATCGAGATAAGACATATATCTTTTTCCTCTGACAGCGACCTTCATCGAAGGTGTACCACATGTCACCCGTCTGTAATATGCAAGCACTTTGTGTGACTAATTTCTCCCACTGATATAAAATCAACGTCCATCTGGCCCATTATCAACCCTCCCAAAGAAGTCACTCAGGTCTGTACCATAATCGGATCCATCATACCCTTCCCTAGACCGATCCTCTCTGTCATCCCCACCAACTCTCTCACCAATTCATCCCCACCAATTCCCTCACCACCAACTCCCTCACCAATTTCCTCACCACCAACTCCCTCTCCTATATCATCCCCAGCCTAAACGGCCTCATTGTGTACGACAATCTAAAGCACAATATGCAAAACACGTGAATCTGCATGAAATGCATAACATCTTATCACACAAATATAGATATTTGGCCAGACCGATACACATACATAATTGATGGCATTTGACAATCAAGTCCATCAGTTTTGATGCTATAAATGCCTTACATAATGGTGGTCAACAGCTAATAATGTCACAAAAAAAAGGAGAAACTAAACAAACAAACAAACAAACAAATGGAGGACCATTGCCTTAGTCAAGGCCATGTATGACTCAACAACAATGCTGAAAACTTAAGGACCTTGTAACAAGTCGGAACAACATGAGAACAAATTAACGACAATCTTAAGCACTGCTCTAATGTTAAACTTATTTCAGGCAAAACGGGTGTATATCAGAGTAACCTGTCAGACATCTGGCCACATCAGCTAGCTGATATGGATCCCTGACGGAGGGCCCGTCAAACATCTCAAACGACACTGAGAGAAGCACAAAAAATCAACGACCACCACATCTCGACGACAACAATGCACATAAGTGTTGCTAGGGAAATGCATGGGCGTGTAATAATTGCCAGTTATAACATGCATAAAGACACAACAGAACAGGGATGCATTTGACAAAAAACGCAGTTTTAGCCTGCAGCGTGATAAACTTATCTCAAACAAAACACCGAGACAAAGGGCCATATTCGATCAAACCCTGTAAACGTCAAAAATGTGCTTTTTTCACCCAGTACAGACAAATCATCCTGATAAAGAATTGAGGTCTCTAGCTAAATTCTAACTGTAAGAGAAACAAAAATTTTAAACTCAGGAACTTCAATGATCAATTCGAAATAGAAGGACTTAGAGAGGCACGGAACAACATCCCATGGGGTATCCACAGACAAAGTAGTTCGTGAGAATCATCTGTAACGCTTAAACATCCGTTACATTGAGTTTTGGTGGTGGTTTCTGGTATGCACGCGCCGCGGGGTTGTCTTTTGACGCGCTTGCATCTCGCTTGCTTGGCATTTTTCCCTCCTAGGCGGTTCCTTTCCTCCTCCGGCTGGTTCTGCCGCCTCATTTTGCCGTTGGCTTTCCTAATCAGCTTATGAAAAATTTCAGCGTAATTTGAAATTCTCGATCGTGACCACAAATGTGATGCTATTTGCAATTGTGTCGCGAGCGGTCAGAGAGCAGCGACCTTTTGCCAAGTTTGTTGTCTGAGTGTCCCTTCAATAATTTTTAGGTCTTTTGGCAAACAACGCGGTATGATCAACCTTACAGCTTTTCGCTTTGCATTGTCCAGCTATTATGCTTTACAGTACATCGTGAGACTGCATACCTAGAAAACATTTACAAGTCCAGCTTGAGTTTTGGTGGTGGTTTCTGGTATGCACGCGCCGCGGGGTTGTCTTTTGACGCGCTTGCATCTCGCTGCTTGGCATTTTTCCCTCCTAGGCGGTTCCTTTCCTCCTCCGGCTGGTTCTGCCGCCTCATTTTGCCGTTGGCTTTCCTTTTTTATGTTGGTAATTTCAGCTTATTGCCCTTTTTGGGTTTTCTGCCCCTTGTGAGTCTATGTAAGCCTTTCGGCACCCTTGCTTGTTGGCCCGTTTAGAGCGTATTCTTTAGGTTTTTGAACCTCCTTGATTCTCAATGAAATAGTTGTTTTGATAAAAAAAAAAAGCTTGTATTAATGTCATTTTTAATAAATTTTCTATCTAAAACAATAAATCTGACATGAAAGAATTGCAATATACTTGCGTTAAATGTGCTAATCATGCAATATTCTAACAGAATTGTGAAATTTGTAAAATTTGTTGAGGATGTTTGTGAAATTGGGTTTCCAAACTTTTTCGATTTTAACCCCAAAATCGTGTTTGCAAAGAAAAGATAATTTAGCAAAAGTATTAAGAATATTATAACAACAAATATTAAGTGTTAAATGTAAAGAGTATGATTAGAAAAGCAAACACAATAATTTTTAGGTCGTTTGCAAACTCCGTTATATAACCCACAAGCTTTTTTCTAAGCCTTGAGGTTTTCCTACTATCTTCAAATAGTGTACACTCTAGCTTCTGCATACTAGAGAACCTTACAAGTGCTTTTCCAAGCTCAACACTCACAACCCAAGTGGTTTTTCTGGCTTACCGTTCACAACCTATCTCTTTTGATTCACACAATGACAAGGATATGAAAGTGTGATTTGCGTGAATGATATGAGTAAATATGATTTGAAGGTTTTTTTTTTTTATCTCTCTCAGGCTTCACAAATGATGATGTCCTTCAAGTATGTTTATGAAGCTTTAGGAGGGTCCTTATATAGACCAAATGTGAAAACTAGCCATTTTTAGCCATTTGAAGCAAAACTACAGCTGAAATTAATAGGGCTTTCTGACGGAATTGCCTGCTGCTTATAGGGGGATTCGTTGACCAAGGGGCTGACGTGGCCAAATCCCTGCGAACTCCGGATGCGCTAAATCCTAAAGACCCTTTTCTGCTTGATAAAGAAAGGGGAGACAATTGGAAGAAAATAAAACAAACCCTGGATCAAGCTTCCACCCAAGGTGTAGAATCAACTTGTAGAAATGCCTGGTCAAAGACCCTATCAATAAAAACAGACAAGAGCTACTACTCTTTAATTCAATTTATTACAGATTGAACTATAAGAATATAGGTCTCCGCAAGGTTCATCCATGGAGGGTGAGTTAGGGCCTTTCAATTTATTATAGATTGAACTATGCTATTCTTCGTTGGGCATGTTCACTCTGTCTAATCATTGACCGAAAGGAAGGGGGTTGGTGGCTAAACTTGCCTTACTTGGAAGGATGCTTGGTCGGTTATTTCCTTGATCGACATTTCCTCTAGTTAAAGTTAGAGTTGAGAGAATTTGGGCAAAAAATTGAGTTGTTGAAGTATTCTCTATGGATAATGGAGTTTGCTTCTAGCTTGATAAGGAATTTGTCAACACTTGATGACTGCCTAAAGTCAATAATGGCTCGAAGCTTCATCACTCGATGTAAAGCAAATATCCGTGGCCGAGCAAATGAAACAAAAGGAAGCTTTGCGAGATTTTGAATATGACCTAAAAAAAGTATAGACTTAAGAATAGATTGGTTCCTTCTAGGGGCCCTTTATCGTATTGCGCGCACAGTTTCTCGATGTACAGGTTGATCGGTTCACTGTAGTGCTCAAAAACTAGCGATTGTCCAATGGTTTTAAAATTTAGAAACTCTCATTTTTGGCTTTCGCAAGAAGATAGACCGCTTCGTATAGACCCATACAATTAAAAAGCCCACTTTTGATATTTTTGAAATCCAAATTTCAAAAACAGTATTACTAAGGCGTGTGAGTTTATTTTGAGATAATTTGAAAATACTTAAAGCTAATTTTGATTGTCAAACTCATGATAAAGAAAGATTATACATGATTTAAAAATATATGCAAGTGTGATTCAAATCCTTGTCAAAAGTGAAACTAAGAGTTACAATATTATATTCTATAGTCTTGAATCTTCACTTTTGAGCTCATTGCATCTTCTTGTCTTTATTCTTTAATAAAAATGTCTTTGTCTTTGAAGATGTTCATTTTGTAAACTTAATTAATTTATTGAAATCATAAAATATCGATTGTAAACAAAAGCCAATAGATTGTAGATTGATTTGTATGAGAGTTTGTGAAAAATAGTAGAAAGAGATGATAGGAAAAATTGTTTTATGAAAAAGTTTTGGAATTTGTGAAAAAGTATGTAGTGAGATGTTTCGATGATTTTTTCTTTTTTTTAATGAAACGGTTTTGGTGAATTTTTTTAGGATGTTTGATTGTATATTCAGTTTTACCAGAGTATGTGAAAATGTATAGAAAGAGATGATTTGATAAGGTTTTTTTTTTTTAGTATTGGAGTTTGTGAAAAGATATACACAAGGATATTTTGATGGTGTTTTTTCTTTAAAGAAAAAGTGTTAAAATTTCTGTTAAAATGTATTACAACTTCTGTGAAAATTTATTTTATGTGAAAATCTTCAGATTTTTTTATTATAAAATTTTAATGTTTTGAATTTTTTTCTGAAAAAGTACGAATTTTCCTCTCACCAAAGTTCTCTATTTCGTACGGTGAAAGTTTTCACCTTTAAGGGAATTTTTCTAAAAGTAAATTTTTTTAAAGATAGACATCGAAATTTCAAGATTATTGAAAAAAAAAAAAACACAACATCAAAATTTTCACACAAACTCAACAACTTTTCATTAAAAAAAAACTCTATCAAATTACCTTTTTTCATACTTTTTCAAAAATTCAAATAAAACCAATTTATCAAATTATCTCTATTTAAACTTTTTTCACAAAAAATTAACACAAATCAGTCTACAATTAAACATCCTTAAACACACTTTTCAAAAAACATGATTATCTCAAAATTTGAAATATGAAATTTTTGTCTTGTCAAACTTAAAAAATTTGAAATATGAAATTTTTGTCTTGTCAAACATTGTAATTTCTGAAGTTTGATTTCTTCGCACAATAACAATGCTGGACTTATACAACTGCAATTTCTGTATCAAAAGCCATGAATCTAGTATAACCATCTCCTCAAGAAAACAATACACGTCATTAAAATTTGAAGGAAAAAAATTAACTATCATAACTACATGATAGGATAACTAAATGTCAAAATTATGCTACAACATCATTAATTCATACAAGTTTTGTGTAGCAACTTAACGATGAGATCACTACACCATTTTTACTCTTCAGGGACGATTTTGCCTGAGACGTCACATAAAACATCTCCAAAGTACAACCTTTAGAGACAAAATGTCAGGCGTCCTTAAATAAAATCATTAGAGATGCAAAATAAATGTCGTCCCTAATTTGCGACATAACGAAGTCGTCGCTACTACTTACGTCTCTAGTTTGCGCGGGAAAGATGACGGAAAACGTTTAGGGACAAAATGGATTTCGTGGCCCAACGTGTTCATCTCAAAATCTTAGCCCTTACAATTGGGTGACAAAAATGTATAAATATTGTTCAAATAAATCGAACATGAGATTCCGAATATGATGTTTGATACGTAACAAACATATGTTTTATTTTTCTGTTTGTGTTCACTATTGTTCGAAGGTGTTTTCGGAAGGTTCTGTTATGTTCGAATATGCGTTATTGTATGTTCAAATGTATGTGTCAACACATGTTATGACAGTGTTGACATGTGACACATAAACCTAGGCGCTGTCTTTATGTGTCGACACATTACAAGGGCACCCGGTTGCTTTTTATATGTGTCAACACATGAGAACATAGTGGTGGCGACACATACGAGGATGGTTTTGGGGACCAAACAATAATCCTGATTGATTTACATAGTACACACTTTGACATTGACACTCTATATTCTATCAAAATATGCATTATAACATGTAATGTAAACCTAAGTACAAATGCATCATAATACATCATAATCTAGTTTATATGGTTCACACCCTATAGTCCATCAAAATATACATCCTATTTATAATGTGGCAATGTCAACTACAGTTCAAATCCATCAAAACATACATAAAAAAATAGCTATGTCAACTACAATTCAAATCAATCAAAATATATATAAAAAAATAGCTATGTCAACCATACGACAATATATATAAGTCTATAGACATAGCCGATATGTAGCTATGTTAATTACATATATGATATAAACAAAACAAAAGTGCAGGAAATGCCACAAATTGTATAGGCTTGTCCTGGTCCTCAATAAATGCAATCCTGGTGCGAATGTATTGCATCTGCTCCTCGATAAACTCACAGAGAGCAGCTAGTTGCATTGTGATCTCGGCCAAGAACCCATCTATTCACTATGGGTGCTCTGGATGGGCTGCATGGTCCTTTTCTGCCTCAAGCATTGCTCCCTCTATATTCGCGTGATCTTGATCTTGGGCCCGAGGTCGTGCACGACGACCAACATGGCCTGCACTCCTCACGTGAGTAGTCCACCCGATAGGTCGCATTTGGCAGATAGTCTTTTCATCAGGTACGCCCTCGCCACTATGAGGAATTCCAAATGGAAGACTATCTTAACTAGAGCTAACATGTGCCTTGCGACGAATGATTTCATATATCTACCCAGGCAGATCTATGTGGGTCTTAATCGCCAACTTAAACAGGAATCGAGCACGTTCCTGTGTGAAGCCTGTCTTGTGGAGCTTGGGATCAATATTCGAGGAGCACTAAATGCAGTATCCTGAAGAATGGGATTAGATCCTTTTGTTGGATGATTGCTCCTCCTCTATAGTACAGCCCAGGACGACCGGTCATGGCTAGTAGTATCTGATCCATGGTCGGCTCAACAACTAAAGGATGAGGAGGGGCATCACTATCTGGTGGAGGAGGAGGAAAGGCGTCGCCCTCGAGTGGAAACGCAACCTTAGGGATCCCTAGAAACTCGCAATTGCATTTGCTAACACAGTTATCCTGGCCCCACGAACCGTCAGAGTCATTTGATCCGCAATGGGCTCATGTTTCTCCATCTCCATGTAAAAAGTCTTGAACCATGTCATGGATGACGCACCCATTCATCTGAAGGATGGGCATTCATCCTCTAGCAGTGAAAATTTGGGGGAGTGTCATGTCCTCATAGCTCAATTGAGAGAGCTCCTCGATCTTGATGACCTGCTCAACTAGCACCCGTCGTGCCCAGATCCCTCCCTCTCCTGTCGAATTTTCCAGTGATAAGGCATGCCTGTTCCTTAATCGCTTTCTTGTTGGTGCCATGATGTTACTAATCAACCGAGTCTGCAAAAGAATAAATTTAACATTCCCATCAGTGAAGAAAATTTGTAAATGGAAACCAATATTATTAATCCACACAAAAACACCACATGATTGTAAGAATTAAAGACACAGCGTAAAACGTGACAGTTCGCAAGGGAAATAGATAACTTATATAGAAGGAAAATTCAAACTAATATATAACACTGGACAAACTAAGTACATTGGACATTGAAAACAAAACAAACTATGCGCTTATTTGGACATATATATAACGCAACAAAAATTGTACAATATCAAATGGCCAGTGAGCTGTAGCTCCATTTGGTGGCTCTTCCCTTTGGAGAGGGATGGATTTGGGGGTATTGGAAGGACCATAATTTATTGGTACGAATTGTTATATATATATATATAGCGAACTCACAGTACTTCACGTAGTGTATCATATATACAAACAACCCAAAACAATTACACACTATGCAGACATACAAATTATTGCTACTCTTTACATGTAATTAATCAACAAAATTGATGAGAAAAACTATGACACACTCATTGCAAAAACAAAAAGCTGTCCAAAATTTTTCCTTTCTTCCCGAGCTCCCTCCCATGGCTGAGTCAACTTAGTGGTGTTTCTCTTCCATAGAAAGCACCACTGAGCAGGCCCAAATCTACCATTTTTTTTATCTCCCAGCCCCAATGTACCATGAGGTGGCATAATGCACTGCTAGAAGGCAGTGGAGGGTGGGAGGAGTTCTACAAATAGCCATTCCTCCCACCCTGATGGATCATCTCCATCCCGCACACCATACCCACTCTCCACAAGAAAAAAGTTGTCCGTTCCCACCTTCATCTCATCAACAAAACCAAATCCACCACCGAGAACCACCAACCAACCACCCTTAGGCCACCATCCCCCGTTCCTGCAACGAACAACAACCAAGAAAGACAAGTTCCAAAGAACAAACCCATTTTGCAAAAAAGGCATCATTTCATTTATTTTTCATAGTTAGAAGACTACCTCGAAGTGGGGATGAGAAAGCCGACAGCTTTCAGTGGTTAGGTGACAGAGGTCGAAGTTGTAAGGCAGCAAAGCTTTCGTTTTGAAGTGGGAGCCATTTGAGGAGCTTTTGCTTCTTCTTTGTGTCATTGATTTGATTTTTAGTCACTGAAGGGCTTTTGAATGTGCACCTTCTAGATTAGCAGGAGGACACATGTTTGAATCCGTGTGCAATTGTCCAAAAAAAAAATCTCCTTGATACGCGTGTGCTTATGTGGAATAAAAACAAAAATTAAACATTTCGCGTTTGATTCTGGATATGGTATGTGTCAACCCCATGCAAAATGTGTCGACACATATCTTGTATGTAGAATGCACTAGCCTAGATGTCATCACTTGCCACGTCAATAAATGTTGCCACATTGATTAAAAAAAAGCAAAAAAAAAAACATTGCAAGCTCCCTTCCTCCACGATCCCCAAATTTTAACCCCCTTGAAACCTTAAACCCTAACTGAACTTGAATCTTCAACACCAATTAGATGAGTTCGAGCTTTTCTTCTGTGTCAGTTGGTGAGGGTGAGTGTTAGAGCGGGTTGGATATCTCAGGAGAAGGTCATCTACCACCACCTCCTTTATGCCGATGCAGAATGCCGGTAAGGGTCAAAATGTCTCTTATGGCTGCAAACCCACAACGCCTTTTTTATGGCTGTTTGAGGTATGGTGCAGCTCAGGTATGTATAGCTCTTTTTCTTGTGGTACTATGGTGAATTTCGCCTTATCTTTGAATGGTATGTACTCAGTTCCAATGTAAATTTAAGTTTATAGCTGGAAGGGATTCTCTTAGAGCAACATTATTCTGTACTTGGTTAATTAAAGAATGCAGATACTTGGTTAATCATATGTATCACTTGATCTTCGTCAAATTTTCTTGACAAGCAGTAGTTTATATAGTAATCTCATATTTTGGAAAACTACTTTTATATGAGGTCAGCTTTTATTATTTCATGTGGTTTTAATTTGATCAAATGGTAAAGTTTTAATTGATTTGGTAAAGTCATTTTCTTATTTGGTTTATCTTTGCTACTTCCCCAAAGTATTTGCTTCACTTCTAGGTCAATTATAAAATGCATTACATAGTAAACTGCATGTGACCTTTTTTTTCTTATCCCCCTCTTTGTTAGGTTCATCTGACACGCATGCATCGTGAAATTTGTATCTTAATGGGTCACTGTAACAAATAATCATTGTGTTTTGACTTCCAATTATAAATGACTCATGTACTAGGGAATGATTTTCGTGACTGTACAATTTGTGTTTTGACTTCCAATTGTAAATAACATATGTTTTTATGTCAGACAACTGATGCATGTAAATTATTTGAATGAGTTGACCACCCACAATCAAAAAATGGCGATGATATATTGTCGTTGATAGTTCAGAAGATGGCATCAATAGAGAACAAGATTCGCAAGATGAAATCAACGGAGGTCGAGATTCGCAAGATGAAATTAATGGAGAAACAAGTTAGGGATCAACACAAGGCAAAAGAGAGTTGTCTGAAAGTCATGCTATTGGGTTCATGTGTTTTTTTTTGGAATAGGCATTGGGTGTATTTTTGCATTTTGGTGTGGGGAAGGTTTTGGAATGGTTGCACTCCTACAGTGAGTGTATTGCTGTAGGGAAGATTGTGGATTGATTTTTTGTATGTGTAGGTGTATTGGAACATTTGGTGTAAGTACTTGGTTGTTTTGTGCACTTCAATGTTGTAGGAAAGATGTATCTTCAGTGCACTTCTATGTAAACAAGTCTTGTGTAAATTAGGCGAAATGCCAATGAATTCTTCCTTTTAAATCTTCTATTGAGCAACAATATGTCCAAATGTGCACTTTTATTAATCATTATGCACAAAAATCTGTCCAAATGGTCATATTTCATGTCATACCCCGAGCTTTCAAACATCACATGCATATTGTTTATACTCTCTTGTTTGTGATTGGTAGTGAGATTAGGGGATGATTAGTGACTAAGAGAGAGTATTTAGTACTTGAGAGACAAAGTTCGAAACCTTGGTTAGGACATAATTTAGTGAGAATTGGAGTTCACGTGCAACTGAGTTACTGTTCAAGAGATTGAGGAGTATGCATTGGACAATTTAAATTTTTAAGCTAGTCAGACCTTTTTGTCTCGAAACTTGTTTAGGACATGATTAAATGAGAATTAGAGTTCACATGCAACTGAGTTATTGTTCAGAACATTGAGGAGCACGTATTGGAGCAATAAAGTTTTTTAAGCACGTCGGTCATTTTTGTCTCGAAAACCGAACCACATGATTTTTATTTTTTTTAATATGTTGGGAGATTATCTAGGTGTTTATTGTTTAAATTTGGAGACTTTTTGATAATTGGGAGTAAGTAGATTGAGAAGTGAAAGCAAGTAGGTCACTTAAGCGATAATCGGCGATTATTGGAAGATTAGTGAAGTAAATTAGCATTTTAGACTTTCATTAAAGTGAATTTCGGCTGCCTTAGGGAGTGACACCTAAGATGGCTCGGAAGCACGACAAATCAAAGCTAGAAGCACGACAAATCGATGCAAGAAGCATGACACAAAAGGCCAAGACCTAGGAAGCTCGAGGTGTCGACCACCGGTGCACCTCTAAGCGCGGCGACTCATCAAGCCTATAGGAGAGAATTTCGGCCATAGCCTTTGCCTTGCAGCCTGCTGTAGGTTGCTAAGGTGTCAAGAGGAGGAAATGTAGCCTTAGTGACTCGCCAAAGCTAGCCTAGCTAGGCCGGACACGTGTCTGAATGCAACCGGCTGTGTTTTCCTATAAATAGGGGTGGATTTCAACCTTTGAAGAGTACACCATTCAATCTGAATTTTTGTGAGTTAAATCTTGAGAGAAAGAGTGAAGTGAAGTGGGAGAAAGAGGAGGAAAAAGTTTAGTGAAGATTCAAGCTCATTAGAGGTAAAGTTTAGTTGGTTATCTTTGATTTCGATTCAAGTTTTTCAAGATGATTATTGTGAATCTTTGTCTTTATTATTCTAGCATCTCTTGATGTTGATTAGCATTTTTCTACTCTTCCTATTGTTCTTGATGTTCTTCGTGTTTTTGAT
>CM025854.1:9628398-9759580 GCA_003952965.2 Morella rubra
ATAGAAGCAGCAGGAAAATTTACGATATTGGTTTTATTGATGTTTTGTTTAAAGGAATGTTGTTTTAGCTATGGTATGCATATAATTAACAATTGATACGATATAATTTTTTTGCCATGTTTAAAAGAGTATGTTTATGGTCATCATGAGTGTTGCACATGGGCACTAGAGGAAAGAAGAGATTGCATTAATAATTTTCTTACGTATCACGTGTTCCTACGTGCCATCACTCCGCAAGAAGCAAAGCATCCTAACAAAATACGAAGCCAGCCGCCGTCACAGCTGCGCATCCTTCAGAACAAGGCTCGATGATTTATTTTAAGATATCGTATTATGGTCATGTCCTTGATAAATCAATAACAAGAACTTTATGCTCATGTTATAACCTGAAAATATTGATGCCATACATTGTGTCACAGGTCTAGAGTTTAAATTAGTGTTAATTTGTGATGTGCTGTAACATTAGTATTATAGCACTTGAGCTTAATCTGTTAGACAGCAGTGTCATTACTTAAGTCGCGAAAAGTGCAGCTTAGACCGGTAGATAGATGAGAGACTTTTCAAAAACGTATTCTGGCAATACTCTAGAAGGCAAGATCTGAGGTTGATTCCTATGTACGGAAATGTAACTAATTCGGTCATTTTACGCGGATTCACAGAGGACTATTGACGATAAATGTAAGGGGGAATATTCAACGCTATAACCCAATTCACTTGGTATTAATAGTGTCTGTCCACGCTTGTTAGAATAATAAGGAATTTTCAAGATGCCTTATAGGGAGTGCTGAAGCAGTGATTGGTTGGTCACTAGTAACCAATTGTCAATACAAAGAAGGGAAGATCGATAGGTAATTTGAAAAGCACTACAATGAGTCGTAGAATGAATCATTTTTCGGCTATGTGATCGACTATGATTTTTTTGATAGACATACATAAATGGGTTTGCTTATTATTGAGAGTAGAACATATTGCGGATGTTATTTTGCAAGAAACGGTTTACAAACAAATCAAAGATGGACTGGTACCAATTCGTGGGCGATTTGCAAAGAGGTCTAATCAGGATTTTGCTTGCGTTGTTTTTCGATCAAAGAGTACTAAAATCTGACGTAGAGAAAAGTAGGGGACTATCATAACGTGTAATTGAACTTAAAGTAGATTTGTTTGAATTGAGGCGCTTTACACAAGACTCAGTAATGTGAACACAAATTTAATTCTTCAACTCGAGAACGGTTAATTATAGCTGGAAGAATCATATGATATAACTGCAATTATGACTGTTGTTTATACTTGTATTCATGATGGGATCAGGATGGGACGTGTAGGGATACCGCTACATTGGGTTTATTTATTTGTATTATAATCTTTTGACTAAGCATATATATATTACTTTTATACTGTCTTGATGTTAGAAGTAGCTATGACATGTCTTTTAATTTTTAGCAGAACACAACAAGATCTTGCTCACAATAATCGAACAGGATCCACATGCAGGATCAATCAAGAGATGGTTAACGCTAATAGGTATATATGTGACACATCTCGGGTATGTGATTGGATTTATTGGTAGTATTTCTTTTTTATATATGTTGTTTTAATAAGTTTGATAAAGATCATATCGTTGACATTTTTAAGCTCTGTTAGTCGTAGGTTTTACATTTATGCAATGTTTCTGTGGCCGATGATTTGTATGTAGCAGTGGTGAATCTCTGCTAGGGATGTACGCTAGAAGAAAACAAGATTGAACATGCACGTCGAGCGGATTTATATAAAGTTGTCCATATGTGTTTTGACGGATCTCCAATAAATCCGGACGTAGCAGAGAAAATAGTATGTCATTATTACAATTGGAGATTGATTTCAATGTGCGAATATTAATTCAAAATTTAATTGTACGTTGTACTCTCTCAGAGGCGAATGGAGGAGATTGGACTGAACGATTCAGGAAGTTCACAAACTTCCAACGAATTTAGAGTGGATGGCAGCATCGGTTGGTCACCATCTGACCGATATGCACAAGTGATTGGTCCAGAACGACATGGTCGCATTCGCGGCGTTGGATTAGGACCAACTCCTTCATCTCATCCTGCCAACACCAACGTAAGATCCAGTCAGCCTACATCCTCTAGTAACGAGAGAGCGGTATTTATGGAAAATAGAGTTCAGATGTTGGAGTCTGAAGTAGCATCGCTCAAATCTACAATACAAATGATGGCACAAGCTTGGGTAAAAGTTTTATTTACTTATCCTCAAGTATTACTATTGACTCTATTTATGTATATTTCGTAGTTAATTAATGTTTGTTTAACTGTTGTAGGAGCAACGTCAATACCAAGATGTTCCCAATAACAATCAGGTTTCACCAGCAATTCATAGATCATCTCATGCAAGTCGGAAAACGAGTGTTGGTAAGATACAAACATAAATGAATACTGCCATTAATTTAATTTTAAGTATGTACTAAGCTCTTTTATCTTTGTTCATGTCATTACTGTTTGTTAATTTTACATTATTGTAATAGCAGACAATGCCGATGACGCAGAAAGTGCAGGAGCAGATGGTGCTGAAGGTGGAGAGGATTAAATTTATAGTTATTTGTACTTAAATGTCATGACTTGTTAGTTTTTAGTCTATTGAGAAAATGCCTTAACTTATTTTTGTTTGATGCAAAACTTGTAAGACATGCTTATAATAAATATATTTTGTTTTATTGCACTTTTCTTTGTTTGCATTAATCAATTAAAATCTATAACAAAATTTGTATGGTAGGAAAATATAAAAAAAAAAAAAAAAAAAAACCAAACCTATAGCGGCAGTCAGTGACCGCCGTTATAGGTGAAACCAACGGATAGGGTTATAGCAGCGGTCATGTAACCGCCGCTATAACCCTATAGCCGACCGTTGCTACAGCACGTCTGCGGGAAAACCGCAAATGCGGTTGGCTCTATAGCGGCGGTCCGACTGCCGCTGTGTGACCGCCGCTATAGAGCCGACGTATTCACCAGCGGTCTCTATAACCGCTGCTATAGGGCTGTGCCGACTGTGATATAGCCGCTTGATGCGGCGGCCTGCTATGACCGCCGCTAAAAAACCGCTGCTATAGCCTATAGCAGTGGTTTTGGAACCTATAGCGGCGGTTTCCGACCGCCGCTATAGGTGCTTTTTTTTGTAGTGCCTTTTAAATCTTCTATTGAGAAGTAATATGTCCAAATTTGTACTTCTATTAATCATTATGCACAAAAATCTGTCTGAATGGTCATATTGTAGGAAGGAAAAATTGAGGGACTAAAATTTTGTCCCTTAAAATTGCCTAAAGGAAAGAGGAAATGGGTGCAAAACTCAGCGACAAAAGAAGCAAATCTATTTATTTGATAATAGGCGTCCTAGAGATTTACATGTTGACATATAATATTCAATGTGTCGACACCATCAATATTGCATTCAGGTGTGAGTGTAAAGTGGTGACACTATTTTTTGATGTGTCGACATCGTCCAATTCGCAATCGGGTGACAGTGCGATGTGTTGACCCTTTCATCCCATATGTCGACACTATCAATGCATTGATAGACTAACTTAGCACTCAATTAAATTAATATGGTACTGATCATATTCTATGCATTATCTTCACAATCTACCATTCATTGCAAATGATTTAAGGTAGTGATGACGTTGTCAAGCTGCTCATATTTAGGGGACATACTCTATACATTTGGTGGATACAAATAAATATATGTATGATGTTGAACAGGTTCAATGCAAGGGAACAAAGAGATTTATATTTCTCAATAATATAAATATAACATATTGCAGTCTAACAAACCATATTCGCTGTGAGGATAATTAAGCAAAATATGAGTGATTCAAGGACATCTCTTTGCCATTTTATAAGAAGCAGTTCTAATTCCAACAATATTACCATCTTGTATAATGTGTTGGCATATATGTAGACAGCTTGCCATTGCCAAAGTATAAAAGCATGATAGGGAGTGTAAATGGAGGTTCCCCAAAATTCAAGAGTTTCCTTTGCATAATAGAGGTTCCCTAAAATTCAAAAACAAGTAAAAAACACTTCTATGCACATCTTCCAATCTGCTCAAACTTCCAAATACTCAATCAGAACACAAGACTTCAATATTTGAGATAAGAGAGCAAAAAAAAAAAAAAACTACCTTGAAGAGTTTCTCAAACTTCCTCACTTAAGTGCTTTGAGTTAAGCACTTCTCAAAGCACATTATAATCAGCATTTGATAATCGAATACCACAACAAAAACAATCCAATAGAGGTTCCCCAAATGCAAGAGTTCTCTTTGCATAATGGAGGTTCCCAAAAATTCAAAAACAAGTAGAAAACACTTTTATGAACATCCTCTAATCTACTCAAACTTACAAATGCCCAACCAAAACTCAATACTTCAATATTTGAGATAAGAGAGCAAAAAAACTACCTTCAAGAGTTTCTTAAACTTCCTTACTTAAGTGCTTTGAGTTAAGCACTTCTCAAAGCATATTATAATTAGCATATGAGAATTGAATATTACAACAAAAACAGTCCAATAACATTAACATAACAACTCATTTAGAGATGTCCAATAAATTTGTACAACAACATTAACATAACTGCTAAAAGCAGATATCTAATAACATTAACATAATCAACCTGTCCAATAACATTAACATAATAACTCAAAGCAGATGTCCAATAACATTAACATAATAAATGTCTGTCTAACAACATTTACATAATAACTCAAATGTCTAGTCCAATAACATTAACATAATAAACCTGTCCAACAACATTTACATAATAACAAACTAAGTTTGGTCCAATAACATTAACATAATAAATCTGTGAAAAAACTTGCAACTGTTTAACAAATACAAGTAAACTAACTATGTCTAATCATAGTGAGGATGAAAATCACTATTACAACAAAACTATCCTCGACTAGAGCAAAAAACAAAAAACAGCAAGTCTCTCTGAAAAGGCCAGAATCATTTCTCTTTTTTTTTTGGAGGTGGTGGATGTTTGTGCTCTACTTCAAACTTTTTCTAGAATTGCACCCAAGTGGCTGTGAACTAGTATGTCCACTTCATCACATGAGGACGAAGTAATCTGTCAGTATTCATGCAAACCTTGGTGACTTGAGTGATATCCTCATGTGATTTCTTCACAAAGGTTTGGAGCTCTGTAGAGGTGGCCTTAAACTCATCAGTGGTGCCTTGAATCACATCAGCTGTCGCTGTTATGCTATTGCTAACTTGGTTCTGGAGGGACTTCACATCTTTGTCAACTGTCCCAAATCGTCCAGTATGATCAGTGAGAATCTTCTTCACATAAGCAAACCCTATCTTCACACTGGTAGCGAGATCCTCAACACTCTTACTCAATTTTTGTTGTTTAGTCTTCAAGTCAGCGATGGATGCCTCAAAGTGACCCAAACAAGGCTCATGAGCACTGGAAGCCCGAGTAGTTCTAGAGGATGTTGCAATGAGTAGTTTATGAGGTCTCAAGACCGGAGTCCTATCATTCACATGACTCCTATCACCTATAGGGGTCCCTTCATTATCACCAGCTCCATCATCACTCTCATCATCTTCTTCCTCTGCCTTTGAATCAACCTTCTTAGGTGTCATCATCAGTTTCAAAAAACCCCATCAGCCTCAAGGTTTTTTTGTTGTATCCCTTGGTCTCTTTGGATTTCTCTTTAACCTCCCCAGTCACTTTAACATCATATACAGAAAACAATTAGGTAAAAATCATGGCATAAGGAAGTCCTTGCTTTTTCTTTTTGGTTGCAGCCTTCATTTGGTTAAGCATCAAATGTCCAAGATTCATGTGATCAAGCAATACATCACAGATATGTCCAAGAACCTGAGGTACTCAAACTTACCCATTCTCGGGAGGATAATGTTGGGGACCATGAGATGTAAAAGTCTCCTATGGATGGTCAAATCATAGGCCTGATACTTGACCATTTGATCTAGGTCTGGGTTATCCAAAACCACCCTAAGAATGTCAAGAGGTTCAACCACTGACATATCAGACCACCCATATGCATCAAAAAATTTCTTGCCTGAGTTAGGCGCTTCGGCCAAGGTGTTAAGCATAGTCACAGACAAATCCAGCCGTTTCCCATTAACTAAACTACAAGCATCTTCAATTGCTGTACAATCAAAATTTGCATATCCTAGTATGACCAAGTATGGAAAAGTATCAACCTTCATAGTCACAAACACAAACTAGCCTTGGTAATCAAACATTTCTTTGAAATTGAACCCATTTTGACTGAACGAGGGGAAGTTAATCCATCTACCCGCAATGACCTTTTTATTACAATAACCATTTACATATTTATTTCGACAGAGACTTGACCTGTAAACCTGTAGTTCTTGTGCATCAGACTGTTTTGTAACTTTTTCCCCCTTTTTGTACCCTATAACTGGCAGAATTGAGTGTCTGGCATGTAACTCTCTTAGTACCCTTGGTAGACATCTTTGTAAGGGAAAAGAGAGGGATTTGAGGGTTATCAGCAAAATGCTGGTTATTCGGCTATGAGTTGTGGATATTTGAGTGAGAAGAGATAAATGTGAGTGTTTTGGACAAGACAGAGAGGTTTTTGGGAGAAAATGACAAGACCCTGTGCACTAAGGTTTATTTATAAGAACCGCAAACCGTTTTAAAAACTTAGTTCAAAATTTGTGTCGACATGTAATGAGAGAGTGTTGACACTGTTCATCAATGGCTCTTGGTAAGGTGACCGATGTGTTGACACATTATTTGATGGTGTTGACACATATATATCCAGAAATTTAAAAAAAATGAACTAGAAGAGTCGACATGGTCTATTACAATAAGTAGTGACACATTATATGCAGTTTCAAAAAAAATGATGGCCATTGATGGTTAATGATTTTTTATATATTTTTTAGGGAAATTTGCAATTTAGTCACTAGCTTTATACCACGCTGACAATTTAGTCACTAGTTTTATTTTTTTTACTATAGGATCATTGACTTTATATGGTTGGGACAATCTGGTCCTTTCGTCCATGTGCCGTCACCCCACTTAATAGTATCTTCTGCCACGTCATCTTCTTGCCCAATCAGCACCCACTAACGCTACATTGTTGCCAGGTCACCTTTTTTTTTTTTTTTATCAAAACTCACCATTTCACTCACATAAAATTTTACAGTTTCACTTAAACGACACACAGTATGAGAGTGAAGGTGAATTTCTTCATTCAAAAGACCAACGTACACATTCTTCGTTTGGGGCAATGTTCGATCCTGTTCTAAGTGTTATTGATTTTCCCTAACCGTTCTAAAATTGCTTTGTCCTAGAATATTCGAAGTCTTCGAAGTGTGAAAGAAAATTGGGTGATTTCGAAGTGTGGAAGCAGATTCTGTGATTTCGTGGGAACCCTAGCAAATATTCGGGGGCATTACGATTTAGGGGTGCACTAGGGTTGGATCTTCGAAGCAGACACTCTTAAGGTAACCCATTTCTTTATTTTGGCTTTGTCTCACCTATTCGAGGCTTATACACTACCCTTTATTTGCCTTTATACGCTGGTTTTTTGTCGTAGTTAAAACCCATTTACTGTGGATGACCTATTTCTTTATTGCCCTTTTTGCAGGTCGGTGGCTGGAGGACAAATTCTTTTTCCCAATAATGTCGGGAGGTAGGACAAATTCATGATGAAGGGCATGTACCTGCAGTGGATGAGGGACAGGTTGAAGCAGCAGATGGGGGAGATGTTGGTGGACCATCAGTTTAGCACCTTAATGGAATCGGCCATTTTTGTATATGTAACTGTAACTATAGAACTTCATAGACCATTAGTTTAGCATGCTGAATGTATTTTTGGGGAGCTGTAGTTATACTGATGTAATTTTGAGGTGCTGGTGTACTTATAGTGTTTGTGTATTGATGAGCAATGAGAGCTGTAATTTTAACTTATGTGATTGGAAACTAATGTGATCTTGAGGTATTTTGGAATTTGATGTGATCTTGAGTTGTTATTTTAACTGATGTGATAAGCAGATTTAACGGTCATTTTGCAGCATTTAAGTTTTTGGGTTGTTTAGGCTTATGTGATGGCCTAAGTTTGGGTCTGTAGGAAGGGTTGTTTAGGTTTATGTGATCTACAAATGTGATCTGCAGATGTGATCTGCAGATTTAGGGGTCATATTGATGGTATTTTGGGTCATTTTGCAGCATTTAAGTTTAGGGGTCCTTAGTTTTAGGTTTTTTGTCAATTTTGCAGCAGATACAAGTCATTTTGTCAATTGACACCTTAGTTTTGGATTTTTTTGTGAAGTCATTTTGTCAATTTAGTTACAAGACACAAGTCATTTTGTCCATTTTGCAATTACTAATGCCAGCAATTTGTTACAAGACACAAGTAATTTCACAAGGAATCTTCATTAATACATACTGCCATTCATACATACTAAGACAAGGAATCTGTTACAAGACACAAGTAACCATTACACAAGGTCATTTTTTGGCATTTGCAAACTAACTGACTTCCACTAACCATTGGCTTTGCAAGAAATAACTGCCACTAACATTTCTAACACGTTGCAAACTAACTGACTTCTCAAAAACCATTACACAATTTCATTTGCAATGCATCACCTAACCTAGTTATCTAACACATTGGAAACTAACTGCCACTAACATTTCTTCACAGTGGTCCTTAGGAACAATGCACCCATAACAGCAACTGCCATTAATGATGCTCCAACAATAGACTTCAGTCTTCTCACAGTTTGCTTTAATACATCATTCTCCTTCTGCATCTCTTTATTTCTCCTTGTCAAATGTAGTCCCACCTCCATCCCACGGGGGCAGACACGAGGATCAAACCAACAAAAAAAGCCACAATGCTTAGTTGTCTGCAAACAGAGACACCCACAATCATGCACTCAAATATAACAAGTAAGGAAATATTGAAGGACGAGATTTAACCATATGATTTTAACAATATTGACCAAATATACCAAAAATACCAACAAACCTGTTTAATTCAAAGATTTTAACAATCCCAATGCATGGAAGTTTCAAACAGTGTATGAAAGAATGTTCAATCAGTGTATGTTCAAATAGTTCATTAATCAGTCTATTAATCAGTGTATGTTCATTCAATATACTAATCAGTGTATGTTCAATCAGTATATGAATGGAAGTTTCAAAGAATGTTTAACAATCTTAATGCATGAAAGTTTTATGACTTTCAAACAGTGTATGCTCAATCATAAATAAAGTATCCTTTTTTCTACAAAGTATCAGTCATAAACAAAATACTGCCTCTATTCATATGATAACTTTGTACAAACAGATTCATACTTTAATCACTACGTTTATATTAAACTATAAAGTTTCAAATGCATTAACACCCAAGAATCTAAAGAACAAAATCCACTTGCCAATATATTCCAGCCAAATGTAATCCAGCCTATTTGTACTCAAAAACTGCAAAATTATAGCTCAGCAGCATCAAATCCCGAATGGAGAAAACCAACAATCCACAGACATCCTCTAATTTCCCAACAAGCAATTCTCTTTTAGTTGCAAGACATATTCTGAGACTAAGTGGAGTTCTATAACATATTTCCCTTCGATTTGTCTATGTGGAGTAATAATTGGGAAAGAAGATTGCGAAAACGAACCCTTTGCAATAAAATCGCAAAAATCAAATCAAAACCATAAAACCACAAAGCAATTCAGCAAACGAAGATTGCAAAAATGAAAAGGTGAAAGAACCAAACCCAAATACTAACCTTCCCTCAGACATTGTTGATTTGCGCAAAACGTTCCCCGGGTTTTGAAGTTAAGAAATCATTCTCCTCTCTAGCCTAGGGTTTGCGAAAAAGGGGGAAATGCTCTCGTGAAGGAGGATTTTGTTGCAGCTGCATGATTTGAGAAAAAAGAGGCCCATCCTTTAATGAAATTGTGCGTTTAATGAAAGTGTGCTTGTACAATATTATACGGTCTACCGTTTAGTTTGAGTGAAATGGTGAGTTTTGATAAAAAAAAAAAAGGTGACTTGGCAGCAATGTAGCATTAGTGGGCGCTGATTGGGCAAGAAGATGACGTGGCAGACGATACCGTTAAGTGGGGTGACAACACATACGGAAGGACCAGATCGTCCCAACCATATAAACTCCGTGATCCTATCGTAAAAAAATAAAACTTAGTGACTAAATTGTCAGCGTGTATAAACCTAGTGACTAAATTGCCAGTTTCCCTATTTTCTATTTTAAAAAATGTTTTCTAATTCAAATATATTTTGTTTTACACACATTTATGTAGACCCCACCATATACACAAATACAAAAAAACATATTTCAAAATTTTTGCTTAAACTATATTTCAAAACATATGCACATAATATATTTTAACAACCAAATGGACAATTAATGCAATCAATATAATTTTTTGCTTAAACATATTTCAAAAAAAGCTAAGAATAATTAATGCACAGAAAGTATTTTAACAACAATGAACAAATGCACTGTTTATGCAATTAATCAAACTATGGCTATAATTTATACAAATCACATGCTTGCAAGAATGATTGTGTTTTGTTCTATAATGAAAAAAATCAAAGAGATGAATGTCCAGTATGTGGTGAGTCAAGGCGGAAGAATGATTCAAATAGCACATATAAGATTCCTAGAAAGGTGCTTTAACATTTTCCTCTCATCCCAAGGCTTCAAAGATTATTCATGTCTAGTAAGACTACATCGGATTTAAGATGGCATGACCTGAAGAGGGTGAAGGACAATGGGGCGCTACGGCACCCGGCTGATTCAATTGCATGGAAGGAGTTTGACTGATTGCATGGATGGTTTGGCGCAAAGGCATGCAATCTATGACTGGGTCTAGCCACTAATGGTTTCAATCCATTCAGGAATATATGCACGAATTACAGCACGTGGCTGATTGCGTTGATGCCATATAATTTGCCATCGTGGAAATGCATGAAAGAACCATATATGTTCATGACATTACTAATCACAGACCCTCATTCACCTGGAAATAATATTGATGTGTTTATACAACTGTTGATTGACAAGTTGAAGCAACTCTGGGAGGATGAGATTCAAATATTTGATGTGTCAACGTCAGTCACCTTTACGATGCATGCCGCAGTGATGTAGACCATTGAGTGGAGCACTAAAAGAAAATTGGTTTGTCCATCATGCAACAAAGAGGCTGTCTTTAAATGGTTGAAGCATAGCTGAAAGCTATCCTATATAGGCCACAGAAGGTTTTTGGATAGGGGTCATAGTTGGCAAAGAAATAAGGCCATGTTCGATGGCAGACGAGCATCGAATGGTATCGAAGAGAGAGAGAAAGTTAGATCCAAAGAACTCACTTGCTGATTCGTTCAAGACAAAAGCTTTCATTGTTGAATCTTCTCCTCTTGCTCTTATTGACGACCTAGCCTCCAAAGAGAGAGAGATTTCTTGAAGAAGAGACAACACACTTGCTATTACACTTGCCCTAATTTCTAGAGAGAGAAAGTGCTTTGAAGAAGAGGGAAAACGCATCTACCAAGAAAGCTTGTGCACCCATCCTACCAAACTTTAGCTTTCCTTTGAGAGTCTTGTCTTGCTTGCTTACATTATGCTATTGAGGCTTTTTCATCTTGCTAATTCGGTTCTCTATGACAACCCTTGTTAGCACTTTAGCAGAAGGTCAATCCACAAATAGGCCACCCTTGTTCAATGGGACTTGTTATAACTACTGGAAGGCAAGGATGAGGATTTACTTCCAAGCCGTGGACTATCAATTGTGGAGAGTTATCTCAAATGGTCGTAAATTTTCTAGAGACAAGGAAGGTATGTTGAAAGATGAAAAAGATTGGGATGATGCTGATTTAAAACTTATGAATTGTTATATTGTGCACTTGATTCAAATGAATTTAATCGTGTTTCTGGTTGTGATACCGCGAAACAAATTTGGGACAAACTTCAAGTAGCCCATGAAGGTACGAATCAAGTTAAAGAAAACAAGATTAGTATGCTTGTTCATAGTTATGAGCTTTTTAAGATGAAACCCGATGAAAATATTTCATATATGTTTACTCGCTTTACCGATATTATAAATGGTCTTAAATCTCTTGGTAAAGAATACACTAATGTTGAAATGGTGAGAAAGATTCTTAGGTGTTTACCAAAAGCTTGGGAACCCAAGGTCACTGCCATTCAAGAAGCCAAAGACTTGACAAAGCTTTCTTTGGATGAGCTCATGGGATCTCTCATGACACATGAGATGAACCAAGAAAAGGGGGACGAGGATGAAGGAAAAGAAAAAAGAGGCATTGTCTTGAAAGCCTCATGCTCTAGTGAAGAAGAGGAAGTTGCAAACCTTGTTTCATAGCAAAGGAGAAAGAGATGAGGTACAAGATTCTAATTCAATTTCTCATTTGATGAATTGCAAGATGCGTTTAATGAACAATACCTTGAATGAAAAAGAATGTTTTCAAAATATTGTTCTCTTAAAAAGAATTTTGAAAATATTCAAGAAAATGATACTTTGAAAACCAAGTTGTTTCTCTTAGAGAGATCTTGCAAGAGTCAAAAAGAAAATGAGAAAATCTTTGCAAAGTGAGTCAAATGATTTTGAAATCTGAAAACATTGATCTTAAAAAGGAAAGTTGACTCTCTCACTCAAGATCTTGCAAGATTTACTCAAGGAAAAAGAAACCTTGACATTCTTCTTGGTTCTCAAAGGTGTTGCTTCAACAAAAGTGGCATTGGATATGATTCCTTCAATGATAAAAAATCTTACTCTTATATGATCACAAAATCATCTCCATCATTTACATTGTGTAACTTTTGTGGTAAATCTGGACACATTTCTCACACTTGTCCAACTAGAAAGAAATCTTCTAGTGGCATTAAACTTGTTTGGATTCGAAAGGACAGGATGAAAGAAACTGGTTCTAACACCAAAGGACCCAAAAAGGATTTGGGTACCAAAAGGCAAGACGTGATTCTTTTTTGTAGGAGTGCTTGAAGTCAATCGAAGTCAAGGAACATTGGGTTCTTGATAGCGGATGCTCCAAGCAAATGATAAGGGATAAGAGTTGGTTCAAATCTCTTAGCCCAAAAGAAAAGGGATAAGTTACATTTGGTGATATCGATAAAGGAAAGATTATTGGTGTTGGAAGCATTGGTATGATCCTAATCAATTGAAAATGTTCTTCTCTCAAAGGTTTGAAGCATAATTCTAAGTATCAGTCAATGACGAGGGAAACCGAGTCATTTTTGAATCATCAATATGTCTTATTGAAAATATTAAAAGCAAGAAAGTCTTGTTTGTTGGACATAGATTTGAAAATGTGTATACTGTTCATTTAGAGAGCATTTCTTCAGAAATACAAAATGTCTTTCACTCTAAATGACAAGGAAAGTTGGTTGTGGCATAAAAGGCTTGCTTCATGCAAGCATGGACTTGATTTCAAAACTAGCCAAAAAGAATCTTGTTTCGGGTTTGCCTAACCTTACTTTTGAGAAAGACAAAATTTGTGCAGCTTGTCAAAAAGGCAAACAAACCAAAACCTCTTTTAAGCCCAAAAATGTGGTGTCCACTTCTAGGCCACTTCAACTTCTACACATGGACTTATTTGGTCCAACCCAAACATTGAGTTTGGGTGGCAAACGTTATGGCTTTGTTGTTGTTAATGATTTCAGTAGATTCACATGGTTCTATTCCTAGCTCATAAAGATTCCTAAGAAAATTTCATATGAGCTATGGAATGAAAGAAAACCCAACATTGGTTATTTCCATGTTTGGATGTAAATTCTTTATGCTCAACAACAACAAGGACAATTTGGGTAAGCTCAATGCAAAAGCAGATGAAGGTATATTTCTTGGTTATTCAACTTCTAGTAAAGCCAATCGTATTTTCAGTAAACATACTCTAGTTGTTGAAGAATCTGTTCATGTGGTATTTGTTGAATCTAACGTCTCCTTGAGAAGAGATGACATTGATATTGTAGATCTTGAAAAAGAAATACCTCAAAGCAACATCAATCTACTAAAGGCTTTGAAGTTTGTCAGAAATCATCATATTGATCAATCATTGTGTAAGAACTTGCTCCTCTTATAATCAAGCTAGTAATTTTGCCTTACTTTCTCAACTTGTGCCTAAGAATATTTATGAGGCAAAAGATGATAAAAGTTGGATTCATGCTATGGAGGATGACTAAAATATTTGAGAAAAACCTGGTATGACATCTAGTTCCTAAACCCAAGGATTATTTTTGGTACAAAATGGGTTTTTAGATACAAAATGGATGAATTCAGGGTTGTAGTGAGGAACAAGACAAGATTGGTAGCCCAAGGTTACAATCAAGAAGAGGGGATTGATTTTGATGAAATTTTGCTTCCGTTGCTCATTTATAATCTTTTCTCATGTTGTTGCTTTGCATGGTTTAATGATTTCAAATTATTTCAAATGAATGTGAAAGTACATTTCTTAATGGTTATCTTTCCAAGGAAGTGTGTGTAGAACAACCTCCTAGATTTGTAGATGAAAAGCTACCACACCATGTGTTCAAGCTCAAAAGCACTATATGGCTTGAAGCAAGCACCTCGAGTATGGTATAAATGGTTAAGTTCCTTCCTTATTGAAAATGGATTGTCACGAGGTATGATCGATACCACTCTCTTACTAAGGAAAAGGAAAATGAATTGCTTATCGTTCATATATATGTTGATGAATTATTTTTGGTTCTACTAATGTGTCTCTTTGTGAAGAATTTTTCAAAGTCATGAAAGGTGAATTCAAGATAAGCCTCATGGGAGAATTGAGTTACCTTCTCGGGCTTCAGATTAAACAAAATCATGAGGGCATCTTCATAAACCAAGCCAAATACACAAGAGACCTACTCAAAAGATTTGGGATGGACAACTCAAAACCGATGGGTACACCAATGAGTCCATCAACCAAAATGGAAAATGATGAGAAGGTAAAGACGTTGTACACACGAGGTATCGAGGTATGATTGGATCTTTTCTTTACCTTACTGTGAGTAGACCTGTTATCATGTTTAGTGTAATAAGGATAGATTTTGCTTCATACGCCAAGAAATTGGAATGAGATTTCCTTCGGACTAAATTGGTAATATGTGAGTGATTTTTCCTTTTGATATGTTAATTGATTACATTGGACATGTTATGTTCTTTGTTTAAATTGCTCTCTGTGCATTTCTTTTGAAATCATACTTGCCCTTTGAGAAAACATTGTATGTACTCATTTTGCATGCCATTTTTGTTGACTTTTTTTTTTTTAAAAAAATGGCCCACGTGGCTCATAAATACTCACCAATGGCTAGGGTCGACACTTATTGCTTCTCTCGACCTCACAGAACCCTTTATCTTTTCCAAACAGCCATATTCTCACTTTTCCTTCCCAATTGGTATCTGATGAAGGCCACTTGTATGAGGAAGGGATTTGAAGATATTACAAAGCTGCTTGGTATTCATACAGAGCATTTTGGGACTTTTGATATGGTTATGAGGGGTCTTAAGCATCAAGTCAGCAACAACATCCATGTGGCTAGCAATGTGCTTTATAATACTGTTGATGAGTTCACCACCATTTCTGTTGATCTTCATGCTTTTGTGAAATCATCAGCTGAGGATGTTGTAAAGGCCATAGAGGTGCATATGGAAGCAGATAGAAATCTTCAGCCTCATGGGATGAAATGGACATATTAGTTCTCCACGACTTGGATGGAATGGCTGAAGAAGTTTGCAATTGTGTATCCTCCTCCTCCTATCAAGCAATCCAAACCTTCTACCTCCACTACATAGACTCCACCTAAATAGCCAACTGCTCTTGCCCTCCCCTTATCCTATTTTTGATGATGCCAAAGGGGGAGAAGTAAGTTAGAAGTTTATGGAGAGAAGTGGGGAGAAGTTTATAAGTATTATGTTGACTTCCTAGTTCTTAACTGAGGACATTCCATTTACACTTGACTTGCTTTATCTAATGGATATCTATGGTCATTTATATGTCTCTAATGGATTATTTATTATGTTCATATCTGTTGATTGATTTATAAGGGAATTTGAGAAGTGCTTATCTCTTTGCACTTAATTGTGGACATTTGAGATTTGCTTTACAGGTAGTATTCCTAACTTTCAATCCTCAATATATGAAGTCTTGTGTTCTGATTGGTAATTGGAAGTTTGGGAGTTTGGAGAAGCTTATAGAAGTGTTCTTTCATGTTTTAAATTTTGGGAAACCTCCATTTACAAAGGAAACTCTTGCAAAATTTTTGTAAAATCTCAAAGTCCTTTTTGCTAAAAATATCATGAAAAACTCCTGCTTGTTCTCAGGGGGAGCTTTTCTATTTGTTAGCAAATTGTCGTTTTTAAAATGGTTTTGTCATCATAATTTTTTTTGATGAAAACAAAAATTCTAAGTTTTGAAGGATTTTAGATTTTACATTGTCAATCCTCTTTTCTAAAATTTATTTCAAATATTGAGGTTATCTCTTAAAATATTTTAAGTGTACTTGAACACCATTACATAAGTTAATTGGTCAATTTTTATATTGTAGGTGTTTTTGAGATATGTTGAAATGATTGCTTCAAAGAACAAATTTTTCAGACTAAGTGTTTAATGTGTCGACACATTGCAACCAATGTCGACACATTGCACTGTCTCCCGAAGCAAAATTTCAGACTAAGTTTCAATGTGTCGACACATTGAAGACAAGTGACACATTGCACTGTCTCCCGAGAGCATTTCAAACAAGTTTAAAGTGTCGACACATGGTGCGAATTTGCAGATATTCTGGAACGACGCCAACTCATCCAAAAAGTCTCCAAATGGCTCAAATGACTTGGATGCCCTTCCAACGGCACTTTTGATGGCTTTGATGACCGTTGAAGACCTAGGGGCTATAAGAAGAATGAGATAGAGAGAGAAAGCAAGGACTTGCATCATTATTCAAAATCTACCTCCGATAGAGAGAGAAAGCAAGATCCAAAGATTTCATTTGCTGATTCCTCCAAGATCAAAGCTCCCATTGTTAAATCTTCTTCTCTTGCTTATCCTTGACGACCTAGCCTCCAAAGAGAGAGAATTTCTTGAAGAAAAGACAACACACTTGCAATCAATCGTGCCCTAACTTCTAGAGAGAGAAAGTTCTTTGAAGAAGAGGGAAGACCGCACCTACCAAGAAAGCTTGTGCTCCTACTTGCCAAACTTTAGGTTTCATTCAAGAATCTTGTCTTCTTGCACTTTATTGAGCTTTTCATTTGCTAATTCGGCTTAGAGAGCCATTCCACACGTTTTGAGCTTTCCACTTGCATATTCGGCTTAGAGAGCCATTCTTCATTGTACCCATCTATTGTAAAACATTTGAGTGTTGGGAAAACACTTAGGTCCTACTTGTGAGAGTAGAAGAAATCCCTTGGGTTTTGGGATTTGTGAAGAGAGTTAAAGCGTGAGCTCGAAAAACGCTTTGTAAAGGTTCCTTAGCACCCCGAAAGCTAAGGTGTATTTGCTATTTGGAGAATAGTGAAGGAAGCCCAAGGAAGTCAATAGCCTTGGGGGTGGACGTAGGCAAGTGTTGGCCGAACCACCTAAAATTACGGTGTCATCTCTCTAACTCTATCACTCTTACGTTTCAGTACATATTCATACTTGTGGAGATTTATGCTTTATGCTTTATCATTATTGCATATATTTTGCTTAGCATTATACACATTTAGATCTGCATTATTTTTTAGATCTGGATTTTTATTGAAAAAGGACTAAGTTTTTTATCAACCCAATTCTCCCCCCCTCTTGGGTTGTTATTTAGACTTTCATGATCCTATTCATCAGATGTTTGGGGACCAATGAGGGTAGCATCACGGGAAGGACATGTGTATTTTGTGATATTCATTGATGATTTTTCCATGATGATATGGTTGTACTCCATGCAGCACAAGTCAGAGACATTTGTGAAGTTCAAGGTGTAGAAAACTAAAGCGAAAAACCAGATTGGGAGGAAGATTAAGTGTTTGAGGACATATAATACTATTGAGTAAAAGGATGCAAAGTTAATGGAGTTTTGTAAGCAACATGGCATAAAGAGACACTTCACATTATACAAGATATCACAACAAAATGGTGAAATCCAAATGGACATATTAGTTCTCCGCGGAAAGGATGAATAGGTCTATTGCAGACAGAGCGCAATGTCTCAAGTTGAATGCTAGACATGCAAAGATCTTCTGGGCAGATGCAGTGAGTATGATATTTTTTTATTAACAGGTGACGGAGGGTAGCACTGAGTGGCAAGGTTGCAGAGGATGTGTGGACTAGTGATGAGGTAGGTTGCTCTGGGTTGAGCCTTTTTTAGTTGTCCAGTCTATGTGCACATTCCTAGTGAAAAGAGATTGAAATGTATTCTTCTTCAATACGAGAAAAGAGTTAAGAGTTATAATATCATGCCCCGTGCTAATACTTACCCCCTAGGCTCTCCTATAGTAATGGAATGCATACAAGTGGGGATTACTGTACAAATTAATCCATTAAAGGCCTAATAACTGGCTTTGAAAAAGCATAGCGGAAACGTTTTAGTGAAAAGAGATAAGTATATTAAGGAAGAAAAAATAATAGTTTCTAGGTTACACTGTATTGAATAAGGAGAATAAAATAACTTAATAAAATAAGTAGGTGAACTTATAAAAAATATTTTAAAAATAGTTTGATAACGAGATGAAAGTTAAGGGTAGCTTGTGGCTTAGGGACAAAACAAGATAAGGGAAAATCTCAAAACTATAATACAAAAATTTTTCCACTAGTGCATTTTATAAAGAACAAAATCCTTCACGAGGATACAATAGTAAGAGAAAGTAAGTACAAAGTGGAAGCTGTCTATAACTTTCCATCCTATAACACCTGATTGGAACAGAATGTACAATAACCAAACCCAACAGTGACTACAACTAATATCTAGTCGACTCTCAACTCCGTGTCGGAGGTTAGGTCAATAATTTCATGGAATAAACAAGGGAGGGGTGTTACATTCTCCCCCTCTTAAGAACAATTCCGTCCTCGGAATTGCATGAGTTTAAAAGTTACAAAGTTTTCAAAGTCTTTTAAAGCAACAAAATATAAATATAATTACTAGGCTAGCTTTTTCTCGACCACGTCCTTCTTGGTTTTGGGGTCGATCTTTTCCGTTTCTTCTTCTATTTCGGATCCTTCCTCGGGGTCAAATTCTTTTTCTTGTCTTTTCTCCAGCTTGGTTTTCTTCACACTGCTCAGGTACTGGTAACATCCCACGGGCATGCTACGGGTTGCCCAGACTCACCTAGGTTTGGGCTCTGGGTATTTCCTCTTCTTCACCGAACTCTCCCCCTTGCTCATTTGGTTCTCCATCTGCTAGATAAGTACAGGCAGGTATCAAGATCACAACAATCTCAATAGCTTAAATTTTCTTTCAAAACGTAATACCACGGGACAACTCAAGTCAAACAAGATCATAACCTAAGTCAGTGAATAGATGAGGGTACTTCTCACGCATTTCAGATTCTAACTTCCAAGATGCCTCTTCTACTTCCTAGCTCCTCCAAAGTACCTTCACAAGAGGAATCTTTTTATTTCATAAGATCTGCTCTTTTCGATCCATAATTTGCACTGGCTGCTCTATATAGGACAAATTCTCCCTCATACATAACGATGCATAATCCAGCCTATGAGAGGGATCGGCCACATATTTTCTTAGCATAGATACATGAAAAACATCATGCATCCCTTCCCATTTTGGTGGAAGTGCCAACTGATATGCTACTGGCCCCACTTTGCTTAAAATCTCGTAGGGCCCCACAAAACGAGGACTTAACTTCCCTTTCCTTCCAAATCGCTTAATTCCCTTCATGGGTGACACTTTGAGAAATACCTTATCGCCTACCTGAAATTCCAAAGCACGTGGTCTGACATCCACGTAACTCTTTTGCCTACTCTGGGCAACTTTAAGGCGTTCCCTAATAATCCCAATTTTCTCACAGGTCTTTTGTACAATATCAGGACCTAGCAGTTGCCGTTCTCCAATTTCATCCCAATAAAGTGGCGATCTGCACTTACACCCATACAAAGCCTCATAAGGGGCCATACCAATACTAGATTGATAAGTATTGTTGTAGGCGAACTCCACCAATGGAAAATAATAACTCCAATGACCCTTGAAATCCAATACACAAGCTCTAAGCATGTCCTCCAGTATCTGAATCGTCCTTTCCAACTGTCCATCAATTTGAGGGTGGAAAGCCGTACTAAATTTCAACTAAGTACCCATTACCTTTTGAAAACCTTCCCAAACGCGGAAAGTAAAACGGGTATCTCTGTCCGACACTATGGAATTAGGAATCCCATGTAATCGAACTATTTCCTGCATGTACAGCTTTGTCAACTTCTTCGCTGAGAAATTAACTTTGATGGGAAAGAAATAAGCCGATTTTGTTAAACGATCCACAAACATAAAAATAAAGCAAATCACGTGATCAATGGATTTCATATGGCACATAAAAATGAAGCACAATAATTTCACATTAACCTTTCGTAATAATCCTCAAGTGGCCGGGTTTATTCTTCATTAAAAAGGCCTAATGTTTCCATTTCATGTGCTGTTCTTGTGCTATAATTAGTCAATCAACATCTAAGTCATCATGGCTGCAACGATCGAAACACTACATGCTGTAATAGGCAAGTCCAACAACTTATATGGCTGGGTTGTTTTATTTATTTTATTTCTAAACCCACTAAGGACCGGCTATTCAAGAAGAAGCTCAAGGATTTAGGGCCCTTGACTATTTCCAAAAGAAAAAGCTTCCCAGGGATAAAAAGAAAATCTTCCAGAGCATAAAAAAATAGTCTTCCCGGGCATATAAAAAAAAATCTTCCCGGGCATATAAAGAAAATCTTCCCCGAGCAAAAACAACATAAATCTTCCTGGGCAGAAAACAAAATCTTTCCCAAGCATAAAAAACAAAAGTCTTTCCAGGGCAATATATAAACAAAAGCTTCCCAAGCATATATATAAACCCCTTCCTCTCAAACGTCGAATCTGGCCCCCAAGTGATCCCCAAAGTCTTTTGGCCCTTTCTCTTATAAGCCCTTCGCATGTTTTTATTTGGTTTAAATCTAACACAATGATAAGAATGGGTTACTTGTCTTTTCTCATCTCATGACAAAAGTCACACGTTTTATGCACAATCCGAACATCCCCAATACCCCTATTTAAGACAAACTCTACACCCTTACCTAGTTCATTGTTGTACTGCTTTCTTGAAGATTAAACACCTAAAAATAGCAAGACACCATGTTAGGAAAAGAAAAGACAAAAGCTGATGGGAAGAAAAAGTGCAGGCCGAAATACCTCACTTTTTCCCAACTTTCTCGTAATCTCTTCCTTTTTTCTTTGGTCTCTTCCTCCTCTTATCCTTCGGTCAATCTCTTTGGTTACCAGGTGTTTCACGTCACTTTCCATCTCTTTCTCTTTAAGTCAAATGAAGTTTCTCTCCTAATGTCGTTATCAATTTTAGTCGAGTAAATCTTTGCTGACAATATAAACTGAACATAACTCACTGGTGAATTCCCCTAGCCACTCTACACACCCTAAGCTAGAGGTCTAGGCAATTATTGTAAAGCAGGTCTTACACATTCATAAGTAGCCACCTAAGCTCCCCATATCTCACGTATCTCTTAACAAGCAGTACATTAAATTATGCGCCAATGAACAAAGCCCCATCTAAGTGATTAGATAAAATATGGTAAGAATGTATTTAATGCACACCACACGGTTAAGACACGTAGAAAAAGATAACATGAAAAGGAAACTCGGGCATACAGGGCTCTATCATCCCGCGACTAAAAATAAGCCCGGGCAGTTAGCTTCTCAAATACCCCGGAGCATGAAACACTCAGATGCCCTAGGCATTTAGTACTCAACCCGGGCCCGAGTATTTAGCTCTCCATACCCCATTTACCCCGAGCATGTAACACTCAAATGCCCTAGGCATTTAGTACTCAGCTCGAGCCCTAGTATTTAGCTCTCCATACCCCATTTACCCCGGGAAGTTTTTCCCGGGCACTCAATGCACCCCGGGACTTTAATACTTAGTGACCCCGGGCATTTCCTACTCAATGACCCTGGGTATTTTCTCCTCCTCCCGATACTCAATACCCCGGGCATTTAAACCCAATAACCCAGGGAATCACAACTCAATTACCCCGTGAATATTTTTTCCGGGCACTCAAGCACCTGCCTTGTCAGACCCTAGTAAAAGCAAACACAAGGAAAAAAAATATTTCACATGAGCACAACTATTATAACTTATACATAAAACTATATTAAACAAATGGATAAACAAGGGAGGGGTGCTACATATAAGCTTTGGGATTCGGAGGAAAACAAGGTGATGATCAGTAGAGACATGGTATTTGATGAAAATCTCATGTTGAAGAGTAATTATAAGGGTGAACAGAAATAGAAAGCAGTAGCAATGATATGAAGGTGGTGCAGTGGTGCAGGTGGAGTTAGAGACTAATGTGCAAAAGAACACTATTTAAGGTACAGAGACTACTACTTCATAAGTTAAAGAGCATTATAGGTTAGCCAAAGATAGACCTAGATGCACTATCAATACACCAGTCAGGTATGAGTATGAATATATGATTTCATTGGCTCTTCTCATTAGCAATGAAGATCTTTCAACTTTTCAGTAGACAATCATTAGCCAAGAGAAGAGTAGATGGATTTAGGTGCTATGGTCAAGGAGATGGAATCATTGCATAAGAATCAGACGTGAGACTTAGTACAGCTTCCTGAGGGGTAGAGGGCGATAGGGTGTAAGTGGGTGTTAAGAAGAAAGAACCAATATCACAGAAATAAAGGAAAATTTTGAAGGCTCGCTTGGTAGCAAAGAGTTACTCACAAGAGGAAATGAGTTGATTATGATGATATTTTCCCTAAGATTTTAAAGCATACATCCATCAAGATGGTGTTGGTGTTGGTAGCTCACTATGACATGACTTTGGAGCAGATGGAATGTTAAGATAGATTTATATGAAACAACCAGAATGGTTTAGTCAACCTTGACATGAGAACTTGGTCTGTAAATTGAAGAAGTCACTTTATGGATTGAAGTATCTTGAGGCAGTGATACAAGATATTTGACTCCTACATGATCAGAATTGCCTATCAGAGATGTGAGTGTGATTGTTGTGTGTATGTTAAGAGCCTTGATGAAGGTTAATTAATTTTTCAGTTACTGTATGTGGATGACATGCTTATCGCGGCTACTAGTATAAAGGAAGTCAACAAGCTAAAGTGTTTGTTGAGAAGAGAATTTGACATGAAAGATATGAGCATAGCTAAGAAGATTCTTGGATGGAAGACTCGTAGGGACAGGGATGCCAAGAGATTTTGGTTATCTCAAAATGATTATATGGAGAAGGCATTGGAAAGATTCAGCATGGGGGATGCAAAACCGGTTAGTACACCTTTAGAGAATCATTTTCATTTGTCTACCTCACAATGTCGAAAACAGGTGAAGAAATTGAAGCCACGTCAAAGTTCTTGTATGTCATGCAATGGGATGTTTGATGTATACTATGGTATGTAATAGGCGAGATTTGGGTAATGCAATCAACATGGTGAGCAAGTATATGGCAAATCCAAAGAGACAACATTGGTATGCAGTCAAGTTGATTTTTAGATATTTGAGGGGTAATACGGATTACGCATTATGTTTAAAAGATAGCAGAGTGATTTGCCAGTTGTGGGGTATGTGGATGCAAATTACGTTGGTGACTTGGACAGTAGAAGGTTGACTACATGTTATGTGTTTACTCTTGTAGGAAAGCCCATTTGTTGGAAGGTCCATGATTCAATCCGTTGTTGTGTTGTCCACAATTGAGGCAGAGTACATGGTAGTCGCTGAGGCTGCTAAGCAAGCTTTGTGGCTTATAGGGCTAGTCAAAGAGCTTAGAGTTTAGCCAAGTCGAGTTCAGTTGCATTGTGACAATCAAAGTGTTATTTATTTGGCAAAGAAGTAGGTATATCATGCAAGAACCAAGAATATTGATGTGAGGTTTCACAAGATCAGAAAAATGGTTGCTTATGGTAAATTATTGCTAGAGAAAGTTCACATCTCTGAGAATGCAATAGACACGTTGACTAAGCCAGTTTCCACAAAGAAGTCCAAGCATATATCCAAGTGCTAGAGATAGTTTCAAGTAGAGGTCAAAATTTCTTGATTTTATCTTAAGGGGTGAATATTCGCCAAGGTGGAGATTGTTGGATAAGATTACTCCTATTTTTTTAGTATATCCAAGTATTTTGAGATCTATTAGGTTATAGGGATGCAAGGGGAAAGTGGTGTTTGCCTAAATATGGAATTTTCATATAAATACTTTATATGTAACTCTAATATTTGTGATAGTAAAGTCTTTGCTCCTTTGGATGTTGGCATATTGCAAAACTACGTTAAATTTATGTGTCAATTTTACTACTTGCCCGTGATATGCATGCACTTCCATATAGGAATGCATAAAACCTTACGCCCCGAGAGGTATGTTGCTTAATAAAATTAGAGATAAAGATTAGGAGTTTCTAAAGCCAGCCGGACACCAACATGTGTTTGGCAGCTCCAAAAACCACTCGAAAAGTATTCGATAGTGGAATTTGGACTCATCCCACCTACTACTACCATTTACAAGTGAGAGAAAGCCAATAAGTAAGTAACATTGCATTTTCTAAAATCTGATATGATAAAAAAAAAAAATTAAGCCAAGTATTCAAATACGCGTGCATGTAGGTCTGGTTCCGGTGAGTGCTATGCCTTTACTAGGCAAGGTCTTAATGCATCCTTACTTCTCTACTTCAGAGACGGAGGAGATAATCAATTCCATATCTCATTACTCGATATGGTAAAATCATCCTTGCATCAAAGACCGATTTATTTTAATTGTCACCCTTGCTTTTCTCTTTCATTATCTCACTCTACTATTTTACATTATTTAATTATGAATATAAAATCTTCTGATTATAATATGATAGAAGGTGTTTAGTACTTAGCTATCATGTACAGAGAGAGAGAGGAGGAGAGGGAAAGCACGAGAGAGGGTAGTGAGAGAGAGAGAGAGTGGGTGACCGATGTCGGTAGCGGTTGGGGATATTAAGAAACCGCCATAGGCGATGGCAGTGTCGGTGGAGGCCATAACCGCCACCGACACGGCCGATGCACAACCTTATTATCAGCTAATGAAGACTACACTGGATCCCCGATCCAACAAGCATAACGAGAATAGGTGCATGCACGAGGCCTTTAAGATACAATCAATAATGACAAATGCTCTTAATTGGAAAGCGACAACGAAACATTATGAGGCGGTTGGAGGTTAACTATTAGAGCGATGCAAGGCCTACGCGAGCAGTGATCGAATCGTCCAAGTCGAGCATTATAAAGCAGTTGGAGGTTAACTATTAATCTCGAAGTCATTGCTAAAAACTTTAGCCTCTCAAGTATCATTTTTGTACACTTTACGCAATCCACTACGAAACCAGAAGGAAATAAGAGTTTTAGTCCTTGAAATGATGATTTTATTCCCACCTTTTATTGAATCGTGATATTTTTTAGGGCAAAATAGTTATTTCACTAATAAAAAAATATTAAGTTCCGACTAAATTGAAAATGAGAGTCCACAGTATACAAATTAAATTAGTAGTTAGAAAAATGAAACGTAGAATGTGAAAATCCTAATACTAATAGACAAAAAAAAAAAAATTCTATACACTATTTTAAAAATTAGATTTCTCACTTGCCAAAATGTTTAGCTGGTGGTTGTCTATTTAGTCCATGAAGTCCTTTGATTCCCGACTATTATTTCAAAGAAATAAATTTGAAAACTGAAATCCACCCGAGAAAAGAAGTCGAAAATTTAAATCTGAAGAAAAAAAAATATGAAAAAAGAAAAGAAAAGGCAAAGTTAGGTGATGGCAGAGAAAATATGATACAGAGAAACTGAAAGAACGATCTCGTTTTCACAGCCCCGAATCTCAGTAACAGAGGAGAGAGTGAAAAGCCATAACCCAAAGAGCAACAAAGCACCCGAGATCCACAAAAACTACAAATATGCCAAAAGCACCGAGCAGATAGGAAAAGCCAAACCCACACCTGAGAGGGTATTTGAGTCCGTCGGCAAAAACGAGAAAAATTCCGAGCGTGTGCAGAGAGTACTAGTTAAAATATGTTATAAGAAGCGTGACGCCCAGTTGCGCACACGCGTGAGAAAGGCGGTGTAGCGGACAACGGTTTCAGTTTCGGTTTCGACAAAGCCAAATACCACTGCCCGGTACAGCCTCTGCCCTGCTTTTTTGTAGATGTAACGGAAGTCCTCTGTACCAAAGTCCCGCTTTTCAATTTGCCTGTTACTCTTTCCTCCTGGTTCGCATGCACTATCGGCCTTTTGTCTGTTTTCGGAAACGGTTTTGGTCTGTCGGTTTCGCGCTCTTACAACAGCATCCGTTACACGTGCAGCTCCATCCCTGCCGCACACGTGTACGGGAAAGGGTTGAGTCCTTTTTATAATCGGAGAATTCGCCATAACGATTTTGTGCAGAGGTGGCTGGAGAGTTGGAACCCCAACGGAACCTGCTTGCATCTGAGTTTGGATTCTTTACTTTTTTTTTTTTTTCATTTTATTAAATGAGTCATTTTATTAACTTCTTCCTATAAGATTATTTCTCACCCAAAATTAAAAAAAAAATTATAAGTAAATTGATTTAGTTTTGGATGACACGTGCTAATTTATGATTTGGATTTGATATATGAATAGTTAACTTAGATAATGAAATTTTAAAAGGACTTTTTTGATAAAAATATATAAACTCGTACACCTCTATGATCAATTTAAAAATCAAATAACTATTTATTAAAAGTGATCAAATCCTAAGGAAGAAATGGATATTTAGTTTTTAGTTTTTACACTTCAGATATACTTTTCTTAAACAAGAAGGAAAAGGAAAGATATATGTTTAGTTTTTAAGTATGTATTAACAATCACTACAACGATTATTACCTCTAACCAAAACGTAAGGGAGAGCATTTCTTCCAATTTAAATCGGAACATCCAGTTTCCTGTACCGGTTTTGGCCACTTCCAATACCGGAACTGGATTTAGTTATTGAGGAAATACGGAATTGGAACCGGAAATTCCGGCGGAAACGTCGTAATTTCCAGTTCCGGTATATATATTTTTAAAAGAAAATCAATAGTTCGTTTTGAGCCCTGTTTTAAAAAAAAAAAAACAAAAGAACTAAGTTTGAACAAATTAGGTCATTTCGTTCCACGTCTTGAAGTCCAACCCGTGAGCCATAGAGCCAGCAGCCGTCACCCCCACGCCCGAGCCCCCTCTCTGGTGTCCCTACCGTGACTCACCCCCCACCCTCCGACCTCCAAGCCCTCCCTGCTGCCGCAGTTCCTTTCTCCCTCAACCGTGATCTGCTTCTCTCTCCCTCTCTCCCTCGTCGTCGCATCTTAGGCCAAATCCCTCAGCTGTGCTCACTGCTCATTTCCTCTCTCCTGACGCAGCTTTGTCTCTCATCAGTGACCATCAACTTTCTCTCACGAAGGTTGGAGCCTCAACCTCTATAATCTATTTACTATTTTATTTAAATGTTGTATTATTAACTTCTTTAGTGTTAAACTTATATAGGTTTTGTTAATTTGATTTGGGGATGTGAAATTTTTGATGGGCAGATTCGTGATTGGCAGATTCAGTGATAAGCATACACAACAAGGTATGATTATTTTGTCTAACCTAGGCTGCTATTTAGGAATTACATGATAAAAATTGTGAAGATTGATGGCTGTAGTGTATTTTTTAGGTGTCGTGTGTATCATTGTAATTATTTTTTTCAAGTTGTAGATACGTGTCATGCCACATAAAAAAATTCATATTGAAAAACAAATATGTATGTATTTGTGCATTGTATATATATATTTCACTTCATGATATAATTTGGTACTGACAATATTAAATGCAATTATGCAAAATAATAGATGTCGAGATTTGATATCCTAATGGCTGTAGTGTCTTTTAAAAAATGTATAGTCATTTATAAATTATAATTAGGTAATGTCCAGAGAAATAAAATAGCTCTACTCATATCAGGAAGACTTCAATATTTTCATATCAGGTTCAGTTATATGTATGCTTAGAATTGTTGATGCATGATGCTTAGATGATTTAGGTTGTGAACATAGCTGTTTAGACTTTTTAGATAATTAATTTTTTTGTTTATGCTTAGACGATTTAGGTTGTGAACATAGCTATTTAGACTTAGAGATTTAATTTTATTTCTTTTGTGTATGCTTAGATGATTTAGGTTGTGAACATAGCTGTTTAGACTTTAGATTTAATTTATTTTGTTTTGTATGCTTAGATGATTTAGGTTGTGAACATAGTTGTTAGAGTTAGATAGATCGAGTCATTTTGCAATTAATTTTTGTTACTCAGTTACTCAAATGAAGTTAATGAATTGAAAATCAAATGTGTTTAATGTCAGATGGATTATGTTAGTTCTACACCTAATACAAATATGGGGTCTTGCCCCGGTACCAATGGTCCATCTAACCCAATTGATGAGTGTGTTAGTGCTCCTCATTCTCCTGGAAATGAGGGTCCTATTAATCAAGCCAGAAGAAGATCAACCTAGTAAAAATAGAAAAATGCTCGCAAGAGTTTTGTGTGTGATCATTTTACTAAGATTTACCAGTTGTTAGACCTGAACACCCTGAGGCCAAGTGTCATCATTGTAAGGCCAAGGTTGGGTGCCATCCTGATCACCATGGGACTTCCATGAGGGTATTTGAGATTAGAAACAACTGCTTGCCAATGATTTGAAAGAAAACAAAAGGTGAATTGGTTAAGGATGGATGAAGTGGATGCTGAAGGATGAGACTGAGGGTTTAGGAAAATGATTACTAGACTTGAGTTTTAAGAGCCTTCTAATATACATATGAGGGATTGTATGAAATAGGAGGGTGAAGATGTGAGGGAAAGGATGAGTAGTCACCTTCTAGTGCATGACGATACATGACATCAGTTCAAAATGTGAATTACATGTGCGTGACAACCCACTTTATTGATAGGAGTTGGTGTTTACAGAAGATAATTCTTTATTTTCGCGTGTAACTGATCATAAAAGGGCAACTATTTCGAAAGAGTTAGAGACATGTATGAATAATTGGAGGATTGAGAAAATCCTCACAATCATGGTTGATAATGCAACCTCCAATGATACTGCAATTGAACAACTGAAAAGAAGGCATACAGGACTAGGGGCACAAGTTGTTTGCAATCATGATTTTATTCATATGCGGTATTCTTATTGTTCAGAGGGATTGAAAGGAGTTGGATGATTCCGTTACAAAGATACGGAATATTATTAAGTATGTAAATCTAGTCCTAAAGGCTTGTTGGGTTCAAGAAGGCTGCGCTGAATAGAATGTTATCTGAAAGTAATTTCTTGCAAATGGATGTTCCCACTCGTTGGAACTCGACCTATATTATGTTAGAAAGGGCTGAAAAATATCGGGGGTTTTTGAGGATATGTTGGAAGGAGATGGGAACTTAGTAATATTTTTGAATGAAGATGGTTATGGGAGGAAGGGATTGGGAAACCTACATTTGAAGATTGGGAGCACATTCGCCAGTTTGTTCGGTTTTTAAAGTTTTTTATGAGGTCACTCTACGCATATCGGGGTCAGAATATGTAACTTCAAATGTATTTTTTTAGGAGTTGGCAAAAATTAAATTGCATTTGGAGACCTTTACCACATGTTCTGATATTTTGCTTCGTGACATGGCTAAACGGATGCAAAGTAAGTATGATAAGTATTGGGGGATTTGAGGAAGGTGAATAGACTTTTATTTGTAGCTTCGGTATTGGATCCTCGCTTTAAACTTATCACTTTGGAGTATTGGGCTATCAATAACTTTGGGAGGGAGAAGGGCATGGATTTCACTGCCATGGTGCGAGAAACTCTAGAAACATTATTTGAGTTGTATAATGGTGGTCCTGGTGGAGGTAGCATAACCCAATCAGCGCATAGTAGTGGAAGTCAAAGTTCTATAAGTGTGGATGAGATGAGCATTGAGCAAAGACTATGGGGAGGTCTTAGTAATTATCGACAGTCTCAAAACTTGCTAGACAGTAAGTTTGAGGTTGATAGATACTTGATTGAAGACATGGAACCCAAGGTGCCGGGTTTTGATATTTTATTGTGGTGGAAGGTGAATTCTCAGAAGTTTCAGATTCTTTCTCGTATTGCGAAGGATGTGTTGGCTATCCCAATCACTACCGTGCCATCTGAGTCTGCTTTTAGCACTTCCGGTCGAGTGTTGGATTGTTTTCGCTCTTCTTTGGCACCTTGTACTGTGGAGGGCCTCATATGTGCACAAAATTGGTTGCATGCTCCACCTATACTTGACGAAGATGATGTCGAGGTGGATGGTGGAGATGATCCCTTGAGTTATAGACTAGATGGAGGTACACTAGATATATGTTTTCTTTTGTTAATTGTTAATTGATTATTTGGTTATATTTTGTTTTGTTTTTTTTTTCTCTTTTGTAGAGATGGAGAACTTTAGGATATGCTAAACATGATCAAGCTTGGAAGTTGGAGCCTTGAATAGTTTGACTTTTTATTTTGTTGGTTGTCTTAGTATTTCTCTCATAAATATTTTGTTTTGTTAATTGATTATTTGGTTGTCTTAATATTTTTTATAAATGTTTTGTTTTGTTTTTGTTTTTGTAGTGATGGAGAAGCTTGGAATGTTGGATGAACTATGAAGTTTGGGATTTTAAATTTGGTGTCCTTTAATCTTTATCTTTTTGTTTTTTTTTTTAAATTTCAAAGAACCGTTGTAATTTTATTTAGAGTTTGCCTCTTTGAATTTGCATTTTTTGATGAATGTTTAGTTGTTTACTTATTTTTATGATTAATTGTTTGTTTAGTTATTTTTTTTTGTAATTTGAATTGATTATTTTTTTGAATTTAATTGCTTTTTTTTTTTGTTAAGTTGGGTTCCCTAGTCGTTATCTGTATGCCTATCGTCTGCAACTGACCGCTACCTTTCATCAACTCCAGAATATCTATCTATCCTTCTCTAACCAGTCGAACAACCAACTCCATATCTACGCCTCCAGCCACTACTATCCTGTCATTCTAGCAATATCATCTCTCTAATCTCTTCGTCTCTGCTCTACCACTATCTATACTCTACTTACTTAATCTTACTCCTCATACTACCATCAGTCCACGGATCCTATGCATCCATTCCTCTGCTTTCCAGACTCTCTCTTCACTAGCATACTGCACCACAACGCACTGTTCCAATTGTTCCTTTAGCAATGTGCATGTTAGTTTCTCCTACTATCCATCAATACTGACATCTATCATCAGTGACCACAACAGCAAGATGTACTCTATCACATAGACAAACTACATTATCCTTCCAGCAAATTAACACCCTCTTACGTGTCCACAACACAACCATTCTGCGCTGTCGCACGCCCGACTACTATACCGTCATCTGTCTTCGTTGTTCCTAAGCTCAGCTACCTCTCTCACGATATACCTCCAACAACATCTTCTGAATCACCAATGACTGACGCTAGCATATAGCATTCTCACCTCCTCCCATCTCTCGTAGAACTCTCCAAGTCATCCGTACCAGCCTACCTCTCCACACACAGCTACCCTCCAACTACTCACCTCTCCATCTATCCAAGTAGTATATATATACCCAATTGAAACAGTGCCTATCTGCCATTATATAGCCTGCATCCTTGCTATCATAGTGCAACACCTAATCCAGTATCATCCTTCTATCTCAAGCCATTTTCAGCGATGACGTGAGAGATGATCTCATCATGCTTATCCACTCCTGTCTAATCACCATCACATCATGCCCTCCTCTCTCCATCCTAAACAATACATAATAACAAATAAACCTTCCTAAAGTCAACTACACTACACGACCATCATCATACCACAGCGTGACAATCGTATTCTATAGTGTGCCTCCTATAGCTCTCAAAACGTTCAATTTCAGCAAACCTACACAATGTCAGACCTATATCAATTAACTAGATCACTCCATACTACATGCTCATACTCTAATATCTCTAAGTAAACCATAACGTTCTTATACTCATATTCTCAAGCAACCAACACTATATATATATATTAAGGACACCTCCAAACACAACCGTCTCTCACATTAATTCATACCTTCTATACCTCTATCACAACATTCCAAAGCTCTCTCCTACTATCATCCAAAAAACAAAAACTTTGGGAAATTTAAAAAGGGGGTGGTAAACAAAACATTTATAAAAGAAATATTAAGACAACCAAATAATCAATTAACAAAACAAAATATTTATGAGAGAAATACTAAGACAACCAACAAAATAAAAAGTCAAACTATTCAAGGCTCCAACTTCCAAGCTTGATCATGTTTAGCATATCCTAAAGTTCTCCATCTCTACAAAAGACAAAAACAAAACAAAACAGAAATATCAACCAAATAATCAATTAACAATTAACAAAAGAAAACATATATCTAGTGTACCTCCATCTAGTCTGTAACTCAAGGGATCATCTCCACCATCCACCTCGACGTCATCTTCGTCAAGTATAGGTGGAGCATGCAACCAATTTGTGCACATATGAGGCCCTCCACGGTACAAGGTGCCAAAGAAGAGCGAAAACAATCCAACACTCGACCGGAAGTGCTAAAAGCAGACTCAGATGGCACGGTAGTGATTGGGATAGCCAACACATCCTTCGCAATACGAGAAAGAATCTGAAACTTCTGAGAATTCACCTTCCACCACAATAAAATATCAAAACCCGGCACCTTGGGTTCCATGTCTTCAATCAAGTATCTATCAACCTCAAACTTACTGTCTAGCAAGTTTTGAGACTGTCGATAATTACTAAGACCTCCCCATAGTCTTTGCTCAATGCTCATCTCATCCACACTTATAGAACTTTGACTTCCACTACTATGCGCTGATTGGGTTATGCTACCTCCACCAGGACCACCATTATACAACTCAAATAATGTTTCTAGAGTTTCTCGCACCATGGCAGTGAAATCCATGCCCTTCTCCCTCCCAAAGTTATTGATAGCCCAATACTCCAAAGTGATAAGTTTAAAGCGAGGATCCAATACCGAAGCTACAAATAAAAGTCTATTCACCTTCCTCAAATCCCCCCAATACTTATCATACTTGCTTTGCATCCGTTTAGCCATGTCACGAAGCAAAATATCAGAACATGTGGTAAAGGTCTCCAAATGCAATTTAATTTTTGCCAACTCCTAAAAAAATACATTTGAAGTTACATATTCTGACCCCGATATGCGTAGAGTGACCTCATAAAAAACTTTAAAAAACCGAACAAACTGGCGAATGTGCTCCCAATCTTCAAATGTAGGTTTCCCAATCCCTTCCTCCCATAACCATCTTCATTCAAAAATATTACTAAGTTCCCATCTCCTTCCAACATATCCTCAAAAACCCCTCGATATTTTTCAGCCCTTTCTAACATAATATAGGTCGAGTTCCAACGAGTGGGAACATCCATTTGCAAGAAATTACTTTCAGATAACATTCTTTCACCGGCCTTCTTGAACCCAAGCAAGCCTTTGAGGACTAGATTTAACATACTTAATAATATTCCGTATCTTTGTAACGGAATCATCCAACTCTTTCAATCCCTCTTGAACAATAAGATTCAAAATATGTGCAGAACACCGCATATGAATAAAATCATGATTGCAAACAACTTGTGCCCCTAGTCCTGTATACCTTCTTTTCAGTTGTTCAATTGCAGTATCATTGGAGGATTGCATTATCAACCATGATTGTGAGGATTTTCTCAATCCTCCAATTATTCATACATGTCTCTAACTCTTTCGAAATAGTTGCCCCTTTATGATCAGTTACATAGCGAAAATAAAGAATCCTCTTCTGTAAACACCAACTCCTATCAATAAAGTGGGTTGTCACGCACATGTAATTCACATTTTGAACTGATGTCTATGTATCGGTGGTAAAACACACTCTAGGGCTTTCCCTCACAATTGCATCTTTCAATTTATCCCTCTCCTCTATATACAACTCCATACAATCCCTCATGATCGTATATCTAGAAGGCATCTTAAAGCGGGGCTCAAGTCTAGTAATCATTTTCCTAAACCCCATCCTCTGCACAGTTCTAAAAGGCATCTCATCCATTATCAAAAATTCAGCAATCCACCTTCTAACCTCCTTTTCACTATAATTTTCCAACTTCAAAACCCCCGACTCATTCCCCTTTTCTTTCGAAGCATCCATTGTCAACCTAGATTGAGATTGTCTAATAGGTTTTGTTGTTTCAAATATGGCAAGCAACGTTTGAGATGACTTCTCATACCCGAAGTCCCATGGTGATCAGGATGGCACCCAACCTTGGCCTTACAATGATGACACTTGGCCTCAGGGTGTTCAGGTCTAACAACTGGTAAAATCTTAGTAAAATGATCACACACAAAACTCTTGCGAGCATTTTTCCTATTTTTACTAGGTTGATCTTCTTCTGGTTGATTAATAGGACCCTCATTTCCAGGAGAATGAGGAGCACTAACACACTCATCAATTGGGTTAGATGGACCATTGGTACCGGGGCAAGACCCCATATTTGTATTAGGTGTAGAACTAACATAATCCATCTGACATTAAACACATTTGATTTTCAATTCATTAACTTCATTTGATAACTGAGTAACAAAAATTAATTGCAAAATGACTCGATCTATCTAACTCTAACAACTATGTTCATAACCTAAATCATCTAAGCATACAAAATAAAATAAAATTAAATCTAAAGTCTAAACAACTATGTTCACAACCTAAATCATCTAAGCATACACAAAAAATAAAATTAAATCTAGAGTCTAAATAGCTATGTTCACAACCTAAATCGTCTAAGCATACACAAAAAAATTAAATTAAATCTAAAGTCTAAACAGCTATGTTCACAACCTAAATCATCTAAGCATCATGCATCAACAATTCTAAGCATACATATAACTGAACCTGATATGAAAATATTGAAGTCTTCCTGATATGAGTAGAGCTATTTTATTTCTCTGGACATTACCTAATTATAATTTATAAATGACTATACATTTTTTAAAAGACACTACAGCCATTAGGATATCAAATCTCGACATCTATTATTTTGCATAATTGCATTTAATATTGTCAGTACCAAATTATATCATGAAGTGAAAATATATATATACAATGCACAAATACATACATATTTGTTTTTCAATATGAATTTTTTTATGTGGCATGACACGTATCTACAACTTGAAAAAAAATAATTACAATATGATACACACGACACACCTAAAAAATACACTACAGCCATCAATCTTCACAATTTTTATCATGTAATTCCTAAATAGCAGCCTAGGTTAGACAAAATAATCATACCTTGTTGTGTATGCTTATCACTGAATCTGCCAATCACCGAATCTGCCCATCAAAAATTTCACATCCCCAAATCAAATTAACAAAACCTATATAAGTTTAACACTAAAGAAGTTAATAATACAACATTTAAATAAAATAGTAAATAGATTATAGAGGTTGAGGCTCCAACCTTCGTGAGAGAAAGTTGATGGTCACTGATGAGAGACAAAGCTGCGTCAAGGAGAGAGGAAATGAGCAGTGAGCACAGCTGAGGGATTTGGCCTAAGATGCGACGACGAGGGAGAGAGGGAGAGAGAAGCAGATCACGGTTGAGGGAGAAAGGAACTGCGGCAGCAGGGAGGGCTTGGAGGTCGGAGGGTGGGGGGTGAGTCACGGTAGGGACACCAGAGAGGGGGCTCGGGCGTGGGGGTGACGGCTGCTGGCTCTATGGCTCACGGGTTGGACTTCAAGACGTGGAACGAAATGACCTAATTTTGTTCAACTTAGTTCTTTTGTTTTTTTTTTTTTTAAAACAGGGCTCAAAACGACACTATTGATTTTCTTTTAAAAATATATATACCGGAACTGGAAATTACGACGTTTCCGCCGGAATTTCCGGTTCCAATTCCGTATTTCCTCAATAACTAAATCCAGTTCCGGTATTGGAAGTGGCCAAAACCGGTACAGGAACTGGATGTTCCGATTTAAATTGGAAGAAATGCTCTCCCTTACGTTTTGGTTAGAGGTAATAATCGTTGTAGTGATTGTTAATACATACTTAAAAACTAAACATATATCTTTCCTTTTCCTTCTTGTTTAAGAAAAGTATATCTGAAGTGTAAAAACTAAAAACTAAATATCCATTTCTTCCTTAGGATTTGATCACTTTTAATAAATAGTTATTTGATTTTTAAATTGATCATAGAGGTGTACGAGTTTATAATTTTTATCAAAAAAGTCCTTTTAAAATTTCATTATCTAAGTTAACTATTCATATATCAAATCCAAATCATAAATTAGCACGTGTCATCCAAAACTAAATCAATTTACTTATAATTTTTTTTTCTTAATTTTGGGTGAGAAATAATCTTATAGGAAGAAGTTTAATAAAATGACTCATTTAATAAAAATGAAAAAAAAAAAAAAGTAAAGAATCCAAACTCAGATGCAAGCAGGTTCCGTTGGGGTTCCAACTCTCCAGCCACCTCTGCACAAAATCGTTATGGCGAATTCTCCGATTATAAAAAGGACTCAACCCTTTCCCGTACACGTGTGCGGCAGGGATGGAGCTGCACGTGTAACGGATGCTGTTGTAAGAGCGCGAAACCGACAGACCAAAACCGTTTCCGAAAACAGACAAAAGGCCGATAGTGCATGCGAACCAGGAGGAAAGAGTAACAGGCAAATTGAAAAGCGGGACTTTGGTACAGAGGACTTCCGTTACATCTACAAAAAAGCAGGGCAGAGGCTGTACCGGGCAGTGGTATTTGGCTTTGTCGAAACCGAAACTGAAACCGTTGTCCGCTACACCGCCTTTCTCACGCGTGTGCGCAACTGGGCGTCACGCTTCTTATAACATATTTTAACTAGTACTCTCTGCACACGCTCGGAATTTTTCTCGTTTTTGCCGACGGACTCAAATACCCTCTCAGGTGTGGGTTTGGCTTTTCCTATCTGCTCGGTGCTTTTGGCATATTTGTAGTTTTTGTGGATCTCGGGTGCTTTGTTGCTCTTTGGGTTATGGCTTTTCACTCTCTCCTCTGTTACTGAGATTCGGGGCTGTGAAAACGAGATCGTTCTTTCAGTTTCTCTGTATCATATTTTCTCTGCCATCACCTAACTTTGCCTTTTCTTTTCTTTTTTCATATTTTTTTTTCTTCAGATTTAAATTTTCGACTTCTTTTCTCGGGTGGATTTCAGTTTTCAAATTTATTTCTTTGAAATAATAGTCGGGAATCAAAGGACTTCATGGACTAAATAGACAACCACCAGCTAAACATTTTGGCAAGTGAGAAATCTAATTTTTAAAATAGTGTATAGAATAGTCTAAAAGTATTAGGATTTTCACATTCTACGTTTCATTTTTCTAACTACTAATTTAATTTGTATACTGTGGACTCTCATTTTCAATTTAGTCGGAACTTAATATTTTTTTATTAGTGAAATAACTATTTTGCCCTAAAAAATATCACGATTCAATAAAAGGTGGGAATAAAATCATCATTTCAAGGACTAAAACTCTTATTTCCTTCTGGTTTCGTAGTGGATTGCGTAAAGTGTACAAAAATGATACTTGAGAGGCTAAAGTTTTTAGCAATGACTTCGAGATTAATAGTTAACCTCCAACTGCTTTATAATGCTCGACTTGGACGATTCGATCACTGCTCGCGTAGGCCTTGCATCGCTCTAATAGTTAACCTCCAACCGCCTCATAATGTTTCGTTGTCGCTTTCCAATTAAGAGCATTTGTCATTATTGATTGTATCTTAAAGGCCTCGTGCATGCACCTATTCTCGTTATGCTTGTTGGATCGGGGATCCAGTGTAGTCTTCATTAGCTGATAATAAGGTTGTGCATCGGCCGTGTCGGTGGCGGTTATGGCCTCCACCGACACTGCCATCGCCTATGGCGGTTTCTTAATATCCCCAACCGCTACCGACATCGGTCACCCACTCTCTCTCTCTCTCTCACTACCCCTCTCTCGTGCTTTCCCTCTCCTCCTCTCTCTCTCTGTACATGATAGCTAAGTACTAAACACCTTCTATCATATTATAATCAGAAGATTTTATATTCATAATTAAATAATGTAAAATAGTAGAGTGAGATAATGAAAGAGAAAAGCAAGGGTGACAATTAAAATAAATCGGTCTTTGATGCAAGGATGATTTTACCATATCGAGTAATGAGATATGGAATTGATTATCTCCTCCGTCTCTGAAGTAGAGAAGTAAGGATGCATTAAGACCTTGCCTAGTAAAGGCATAGCACTCACCGGAACCAGACCTACATGCACGCGTATTTGAATACTTGGCTTAATTTTTTTTTTTTATCATATCAGATTTTAGAAAATGCAATGTTACTTACTTATTGGCTTTCTCTCACTTGTAAATGGTAGTAGTAGGTGGGATGAGTCCAAATTCCACTATCGAATACTTTTCGAGTGGTTTTTGGAGCTGCCAAACACATGTTGGTGTCCGGCTGGCTTTAGAAACTCCTAATCTTTATCTCTAATTTTATTAAGCAACATACCTCTCGGGGCGTAAGGTTTTATGCATTCCTATATGGAAGTGCATGCATATCACGGGCAAGTAGTAAAATTGACACATAAATTTAACGTAGTTTTGCAATATGCCAACATCCAAAGGAGCAAAGACTTTACTATCACAAATATTAGAGTTACATATAAAGTATTTATATGAAAATTCCATATTTAGGCAAACACCACTTTCCCCTTGCATCCCTATAACCTAATAGATCTCAAAATACTTGGATATACTAAAAAAATAGGAGTAATCTTATCCAACAATCTCCACCTTGGCGAATATTCACCCCTTAAGATAAAATCAAGAAATTTTGACCTCTACTTGAAACTATCTCTAGCACTTGGATATATGCTTGGACTTCTTTGTGGAAACTGGCTTAGTCAACGTGTCTATTGCATTCTCAGAGATGTGAACTTTCTCTAGCAATAATTTACCATAAGCAACCATTTTTCTGATCTTGTGAAACCTCACATCAATATTCTTGGTTCTTGCATGATATACCTACTTCTTTGCCAAATAAATAACACTTTGATTGTCACAATGCAACTGAACTCGACTTGGCTAAACTCTAAGCTCTTTGACTAGCCCTATAAGCCACAAAGCTTGCTTAGCAGCCTCAGCGACTACCATGTACTCCGCCTCATTGTGGACAACACAACAACGGATTGAATCATGGACCTTGAACAAATGGGCTTTCCTACAAGAGTAAACACATAACATGTAGTCAACCTTCTACTGTCCAAGTCACCAACGTAATTTGCATCCACATACCCCACAACTGGCAAATCACTCTGCTATCTTTTAAACATAATGCGTAATCCGTATTACCCCTCAAATATCTAAAAATCAACTTGACTGCATACCAATGTTGTCTCTTTGGATTTGCCATATACTTGCTCACCATGTTGATTGCATTACCCAAATCTCGCCTATTACATACCATAGTATACATCAAACATCCCATTGCGATGACATACAAGAACTTTGACGTGGCTTCAATTTCTTCACCTGTTTTCCGACATTGTGAGGTAGACAAATGAAAATGATTCTCTAAAGGTGTACTAACCGGTTTTGCATCCCCCATGCTGAATCTTTCCAATGCCTTCTCCATATAATCATTTTGAGATAACCAAAATCTCTTGGCATCCCTGTCCCTACGATCTTCATCCTCAAGAATCTTCTTAGCTATGCTCAATCCTTTCATGTCAAATTCTCTTCTCAACAAACACTTTAGCTTGTTGACTTCCTTTATACTAGTAGCCGCGATAAGCATGTCATCCACATACAGTAACTGAAAAATTAATTAACCTTCATCAAGGCTCTTAACATACACACAACAATCACACTCACATCTCTGATAGGCAATTCTGATCATGTAGGAGTCAAATATCTTGTATCACTGCCTCATAGATTACTTCAATCCATAAAGTGACTTCTTCAATTTAGAGACCATGTTCTCATGTCAAGGTTGACTAAACCATTCTGGTTGTTTCATATAAATCTATCTTAACATTCCTCTGCTCCAAAGTCATGTCATAGTGAGCTACCAACACCAACACCATCTTGATGGATGTATGCTTTAAAATCTTAGGGAAAATATCATCATAATCAACTCATTTCCTCTATGAGTAACTCTTTGCTACCATGCGAGCCTTCAAAATTTTCCTTTATTTCTGTGATATTGGTTCTTTCTTCTTGAACACCCACTTACACCCTATCGCCCTCTACCCCTCAGGAAGCTGTACTAAGTCTCACGTCTGATTCTTATGCAATGATTCCATCTCCTTGACCATAGCACCTAAATCCATCTACTCTTCTCTTGGCTAATGATTGTCTACTGAAAAGTTGAAAGATCTTCATTGCTAATGAGAAGAGCCAATGAAATCATATATTCATACTCATACCTGACTGGTGTATTGATAGTGCATCTAGGTCTATCTTTGGCTAACCTATAATGCTCTTTAACTTATGAAGTAGTAGTCTCTGTACCTTAAATAGTGTTCTTTTGCACATTAGTCTCTAACTCCACCTGCACCACTGCACCACCTTCATATCATTGCTACTGCTTTCTATTTCTGTTCACCCTTATAATTACTCTTCAACATGAGATTTTCATCAAATACCATGTCTCTACTGATCATCACCTTGTTTTCCTCCGAATCCCAAAGCTTATATGTAGCACCCCTCCCTTGTTTATTCCATTTGTTTAATATAGTTTTATGTATAAGTTATAATAGTTGTGCTCATGTGAAATATTTTTTCTTCCTTGTGTTTGCTTTTACTAGGGTCTGACAAGGCAGGTGCTTGAGTGCCCGGAAAAAATATTCACGGGGTAATTGAGTTGTGATTCCCTGGGTTATTGGGTTTAAATGCCCGGGGTATTGAGTATCGAGAGGAGGAGAAAATACCCAGGGTCATTGAGTAGGAAATGCCCGGGGTCACTAAGTATTAAAGTCCCGGGGTGCATTGAGTGCCCGGGAAAAACTTCCCGGGGTAAATGGGGTATGGAGAGCTAAATACTAGGGCTCGAGCTGAGTACTAAATGCCTAGGGCATTTGAGTGTTACATGCTCGGGGTAAATGGGGTATGGAGAGCTAAATACTCGGGCCCGGGTTGAGTACTAAATGCCTAGGGCATCTGAGTGTTACATGCTCGGGGCATCCGAGTGTCTCATGCTCGGAGGTATTTTAAAGCTAACTGCCCGGGGCTTATTTTTAGTCGCGGGATGATAGAGCCCTGTATGCCCGAGTTTCCTTTTCATGTTATCTTTTTCTACGTGTCTTAACCGTGTGGTGTGCATTAAATACATTCTTACCATATTTTATCTAATCACTTAGATGGGGCTTTGTCATTGGCGCATAATTTAATGTACTGCTTGTTAAGAGATACGTGAGATATGGGGAGCTTAGGTGGCTACTTATGAATGTGTAAGACCTGCTTTACAATAATTGCCTAGACCTCTAGCTTAGGGTGTGTAGAGTGGCCAGAGGGAATTCACCAGTGAGTTATGTTCGGTTTATATTGTCAGCAAAGATTTACTCGACTAAAATTGATAACGACATTAGGAGAGAAACTTCATTTGACTTAAAGAGAAAGAGATGGAAAGTGACGTGAAACACCTGGTAACCAAAGAGATTGACCGAAGGATAAGAGGAGGAAGAGACCAAAGAAAAAAGGAAGAGATTACGAGAAAGTTGGGAAAAAGTGAGGTATTTCGGCCTGCACTTTTTCTTCCCATCAGCTTTTGTCTTTTCTTTTCCTAACATGGTGTCTTGCTATTTTTAGGTGTTTAATTTCAAGAAAGCAGTACAACAATGAACTAAGGTAAGGGTGTAGAGTTTTGTCTTAAATAGGGGTATTGGGGATGTTCGGATTGTGCATAAAACGTGTGACTTTTGTCATGAGATGAGAAAAGACAAGTAACCCATTCTTATCATTGTGTTAGATTTAAACCAAATAAAAACATGCGAAGGGCTTATAAGAGAAAGGGCCAAAAGACTTTGGGGATCACTTGGGGGCCAGATTCGACGTTTGAGAGGAAGGGGTTTATATATATGCTTGGGAAGCTTTTGTTTATATATTGCCCTGGAAAGACTTTTGTTTTTTATGCTTGGGAAAGATTTTGTTTCTATCTGCCCAGGAAGATTTTTATATGCCTGGGAAGATTGTTTTTGAATGCTCGGGGAAGATTTTCTTTATATGCCCGAGAAGCTTTTGTTTATATATGCCCGGGAAGACTATTTTTTTATGCTCTGGAAGATTTTCTTTTTATCCCTGGGAAGCTTTTTCTTTTGGAAATAGTCAAGGGCCCTAAATCCTTGAGCTTCTTCTTGAATAGCCGGTCCTTAGTGGGTTTAGAAATAAAATGAAATAAAACAACCCAGCCATATAAGTTGTTGGACTTGCCTATTACAGCATGTAGTGTTTCGATCGTTGCAGCCATGATGACTTAGATGTTGATTGACTAATTATAGCACAAGAACAGCACATGAAATGGAAACATTAGGCCTTTTTAATGAAGAATAAACCCGGCCACTTGAGGATTATTACGAAAGGTTAATGTGAAATTATTGTGCTTCATTTTTATGTGCCATATGAAATCCATTGATCACGTGATTTGCTTTATTTTTATGTTTGTGGATCGTTTAACAAAATCGGCTTATTTCTTTCCCATCAAAGTTAATTTCTCAGCGAAGAAGTTGACAAAGCTGTACATGCAGGAAATAGTTCGATTACATGGGATTCCTAATTCCATAGTGTCGGACAGAGATACCCGTTTTACTTTCCGCGTTTGGGAAGGTTTTCAAAAGGTAATGGGTACTTAGTTGAAATTTAGTACGGCTTTCCACCCTCAAATTGATGGACAGTTGGAAAGGACGATTCAGATACTGGAGGACATGCTTAGAGCTTGTGTATTGGATTTCAAGGGTCATTGGAGTTATTATTTTCCATTGGTGGAGTTCGCCTACAACAATACTTATCAATCTAGTATTGGTATGGCCCCTTATGAGGCTTTGTATGGGTGTAAGTGCAGATCGCCACTTTATTGGGATGAAATTGGAGAACGGCAACTGCTAGGTCCTGATATTGTACAAAAGACCTGTGAGAAAATTGGGATTATTAGGGAACGCCTTAAAGTTGCCCAGAGTAGGCAAAAGAGTTACGTGGATGTCAGACCACGTGCTTTGGAATTTCAGGTAGGCGATAAGGTATTTCTCAAAGTGTCACCCATGAAGGGAATTAAGCGATTTGGAAGGAAAGGGAAGTTAAGTCCTCGTTTTGTGGGGCCCTACGAGATTTTAAGCAAAGTGGGGCCAGTAGCATATCAGTTGGCACTTCCACCAAAATGGGAAGGGATGCATGATGTTTTTCATGTATCTATGCTAAGAAAATATGTGGCCGATCCCTCTCATAGGCTGGATTATGCATCGTTATGTATGAGGGAGAATTTGTCCTATATAGAGCAGCCAGTGCAAATTATGGATCGAAAAGAGCAGATCTTATGAAATAAAAAGATTCCTCTTGTGAAGGTACTTTGGAGGAGCTAGGAAGTAGAAGAGGCATCTTGGAAGTTAGAATCTGAAATGCGTGAGAAGTACCCTCATCTATTCACTGACTTAGGTTATGATCTTGTTTGACTTGAGTTGTCCCGTGGTATTACGTTTTGAAAGAAAATTTAAGCTATTGAGATTGTTGTGATCTTGATACCTGCCTGTACTTATCTAGCAGATGGAGAACCAAATGAGCAAGGGGGAGAGTTCGGTGAAGAAGAGGAAATACCCAGAGCCCAAACCTAGGTGAGTCTGGGCAACCCGTAGCATGCCCGTGGGATGTTACCAGTACCTGAGCAGTGTGAAGAAAACCAAGCTGGAGAAAAGACAAGAAAAAGAATTTGACCCCGAGGAAGGATCCGAAATAGAAGAAGAAACGGAAAAGATCGACCCCAAAACCAAGAAGGACGTGGTCGAGAAAAAGCTAGCCTAGTAATTATATTTATATTTTGTTGCTTTAAAAGACTTTGAAAACTTTGTAACTTTTAAACTCATGCAATTCCGAGGACGGAATTGTTCTTAAGAGGGGGAGAATGTAACACCCCTCCCTTGTTTATTCCATGAAATTATTGACCTAACCTCCGACACGGAGTTGAGAGTCGACTAGATATTAGTTGTAGTCACTGTTGGGTTTGGTTATTGTACATTCTGTTCCAATCAGGTGTTATAGGATGGAAAGTTATAGACAGCTTCCACTTTGTACTTACTTTCTCTTACTATTGTATCCTCGTGAAGGATTTTGTTCTTTATAACAATGCACTAGTGGAAAAATTTTGTATTATAGTTTTGAGATTTTCCCTTATCTTGTTTTGTCCCTAAGCCACAAGCTACCCTTAACTTTCATCTCGTTATCAAACTGTTTTTAAAATATTTTTTATAAGTTCACCTACTTATTTTATTAAGTTATTTTATTCTCCTTATTCAATACAGTGTAACCTAGAAACTATTATTTTTTCTTCCTTAATATACTTATCTCTTTTCACTAAAACGTTTCCGCTATGCTTTTTCAAAGCCAGTTATTAGGCCTTTAATGGATTAATTTGTACAGTAATCCCCACTTGTATGCATTCCATTACTATAGAGAGCCTAGGGGGTAAGTATTAGCACGGGGCATGATATTATAACTCTTAACTCTTTTCTCGTATTGAAGAAGAATACATTTCAATCTCTTTTCACTAGGAATGTGCACATAGACTGGACAACTAAAAAAGGCTCAACCCAGAGCAACCTACCTCATCACTAGTCCACACATCCTCTGCAACCTTGCCACTCAGTGCTACCCTCCGTCACCTGTTAATAAAAAAATATCATACTCACTGCATCTGCCCAGAAGATCTTTGCATGTCTAGCATTCAACTTGAGACATTGCGCTCTGTCTGCAATAGACCTATTCATCCTTTCCGCGGAGAACTAATATGTCCATTTGGATTTCACCATTTTGTTGTGATATCTTGTATAATGTGAAGTGTCTCTTTATGCCATGTTGCTTACAAAACTCCATTAACTTTGCATCCTTTTACTCAATAGTATTATATGTCCTCAAACACTTAATCTTCCTCCCAATCTGGTTTTTCGCTTTAGTTTTCTACACCTTGAACTTCACAAATGTCTCTGACTTGTGCTGCATGGAGTACAACCATATCATCATGGAAAAATCATCAATGAATATCACAAAATACACATGTCCTTCCCGTGATGCTACCCTCATTGGTCCCCAAACATCTGATGAATAGGATCATGAAAGTCTAAATAACAACCCAAGAGGGGGGGAGAATTGGGTTTATAAAAAACTTCCTTTTTCAATAAAAATGCAGATCTAAAATATATAATAAGTGAAATATGCTAATGAATAAAAGATAAAGCATAAAGCATAAATCTCCACAAGTATGAATATGTACTGAAACGTAAGAGAGATAGAGTTAGAGAGATGACACCGTAATTTTAGGTGGTTCGGCCAACACTTGCCTACGTCCACCCCAAGGCTATTGACTTCCTTGGGCTTCCTTCACTATTCTCCAAATAGCAAATACACCTTAGCTTCCGGGGTGCTAAGGAACCTTTACAAAGCGTTTTTCGAGCTCACGCTTTAACTCTCTTCACAAATCCCAAAACCCAAGGGATTTCTTCTACTCTCACAAGTAGGACCAAGTGTTTTCCCAACACTCAAATGTTTTACAATAGATGGGTACAATGAAGAATGGCTCTCTAAGCCGAATATGCAAGTGGAAAGCTCACAACGTGTGGAATGGCTCTCTAAGCCGAATTAGCAAATGAAAAGCTCAATAAAGTGCAAGAAGACAAGATTCTTGAATGAAACCTAAAGTTTGGCAAGTAGGAGCACAAGCTTTCTTGGTAGGTGCGGTCTTCCCTCTTCTTCAAAGAACTTTCTCTCTCTAGAAGTTAGGGCAAGAAATTGCAAGTGTGTTGTCTCTTCTTCAAGAAATTCTCTCTCTTTGGAGGCTAGGTCGTCAATGAAGAGCAAGAGGAGAAGATTTAACAATGGGAGCTTTGATCTTGGAGGAATCAGCAAATGAAATCTTTGGATCTTGCTTTCTCTCTCTATCGGAGGTAGATTTTGAATAATGATGCAAGTCCTTTCTTTCTCTCTCTATCTCATTCTTCTTATAGCCCCTAGGTCTTCAACGGTCATCAAGTAGCTTTATTGTACCGTTGGAAGGGGTTCCAAGTCTTTTTGAACCATTTTGGATGATTGGCGTCGTTCCAAGATTTCTGCAAATTCGCACCATGTGTCGACATATTGATTATGTGCTGACACATTAAAACTTGGCCTGGAAACATGCTCTCGGGTGTAGTGCAATGTGTCGACACTTGTCTTCAATGTGTCGACACATTGAAACTTAGTCTGAAAATGCTGTTTTTGCATTCGGAGAAGTGCAATGTGTCGACATCAATGTGTCGACACAATGCATCGTGATTTGCAACAGTCCAAGACACCTACAATATAAAATTGATGTAATGGTGTTCAAGAGAAATAACCTCAATATTTGAAATATATTTTAGAAATAGTGGATTGACAAGTAAAATCTAAAATCTTCAAAACTTAGAATTTTTGTTTTTCATTGTTTGCAAAAAACAATTATGATGACAAAACCATTTTAAAAACGACAATTTGCTAACAAATAGAAAAGCTCCCCCTGAGAACAAGCAGGAGTTTTTCATGATATTTTTAGCAAAAAGGACTTTGAGATTTTACAAAAATTTTGCAAGAGTTTCCTTTGTAAATGGAGGTTTCCCAAAATTTTAAAACATGAAAGAACACTTCTATAACTTCCTCCAAACTTCCAATTTTTCAATCAGAACACAAGACTTCATATTGAGGATTGAAAGTTAGGAATACTACCTGTAAAGCAAATCTCAAATGTCCACAATTAAGTGCAAAGAGATAAGCACTTCTCAATTCCCTTATAATCATCATTAGAAATCACAGATATGAACATAATAAAAAAAAAATAGAGACATATAAATGACCATAGATATCCATTAGATAAAGCAAGTCAAGTGTAAATGGAATGTCCTCAGTTAAGAACTAGGAAGTCAACATAATACTTATAAACTTCTCCCCACTTCTCCATAAACTTCTAAACTTCTCCCCACTTCTCTCCATAATACTTAACTTACTTCTCCCCCTTTGGCATCATCAAAAATAGGATAAGGGGAGGGCAAGAGCAGTTGGCTATTTAGGTGGAGTCTATGTAGTGGAGGTAGAAGGTTTGGATTGCTTGATAGGAGGAGGAGGATACACAATTGCAAACTTCTTCAGCCATTCCATCCAAGTCGTGGAGAACTAATATGTCCATTTCATCCCATGAGGCTGAAGATTTCTATCTGCTTCCATATGCACCTCTATGGCCTTTACAACATCCTCAGCTGATGATTTCACAAAAGCATGAAGATCAACAGAAATGGTGGTGAACTCATCAACAGTATTATAAAGCACATTGCTAGCCACATGGATGTTGTTGCTGACTTGATGCTTAAGACCCCTCATAACCATATCAAAAGTCCCAAAATGCTCTGTATGAATACCAAGCAGCTTTGTAATATCTTCAAATCCCTTCCTCATACAAGTGGCCTTCATCAGATACCAATTGGGAAGGAAAAGTGAGAATATGGTTGTTTGGAAAAGATAAAGGGTTCTGTGAGGTCGAGAGAAGCAATAAGTGTCGACCCTAGCCATTGGTGAGTATTTATGAGCCACGTGGGCCATTTTTTTAAAAAAAAAAAAGTCAACAAAAACATGGCATGCAAAATGAGTACATACAATGTTTTCTCAAAGGGCAAGTATGATTTCAAAAGAAATGCACAGAGAGCAATTTAAACAAAGAACATAACATGTCCAATGTAATCAATTAACATATCAAAAGGAAAAATCACTCACATATTACCAATTTAGTCCGAAGGAAATCTCATTCTAATTTCTTGGCGTATGAAGCAAAATCTATCCTTATTACACTAAACATGATAACAGGTCTACTCACAGTAAGGTAAAGAAAAGATCCAATCATACCTCGATACCTCGTGTGTACAACGTCTTTACCTTTCTCATCATTTTCCATTTTGGTTGATGGACTCATTGGTGTACCCATCGGTTTTGAGTTGTCCATCCCAAATCTTTTGAGTAGGTCTCTTGTGTATTTGGCTTGGTTTATGAAGATGCCCTCATGATTTTGTTTAATCTGAAGCCCGAGAAGGTAACTCAATTCTCCCATGAGGCTTATCTTGAATTCACCTTTCATGACTTTGGAAAATTCTTCACAAAGAGACACATTAGTAGAACCAAAAATAATTCATCAACATATATATGAATGATAAGCAATTCATTTTCCTTTTCCTTAGTAAGAGAGTGGTATCGATCATACCTCGTGACAATCCATTTTCAATAAGGAAGGAACTTAACCATTTATACCATATATGCTCGAGGTGCTTGCTTCAAGCCATATGGTGCTTTTGAGCTTGAACACATGGTGTGGTAGCTTTTCATCTACAAATCTAGGAGGTTGTTCTACACACACTTCCTCGGAAAGATAACCATTAAGAAATGTACATTTCACATTCATTTGAAATAATTTGAAATCATTAAACCATGCAAAGGTAAGCAACATGAGAAAAGATTATAAATGAGCAACGGAAGCAAAAGTTTCATCAAAATCAATCCCCTCTTCTTGATTGTAACCTTGGGCTACCAATCTTGCCTTGTTCCTCACTACAACCCCGAATTCATCCATTTTGTTTCTAAAAACCCATTTTGTACCAAAAATTTGATAATCCTTGGGTTTAGGAACTAGATGTCATACCAGATTTTTCTCAAACTATTTTAGTCATCCTCCATGGCATGAATCCAACTTTTATCATCTTTTGCCTCATAAATATTCTTAGGCTCAAGTTGAGAAAGTAAGGCAAAATTACTAGCTTGATTATAAGAAGAGCAAGTTCTTACACAATGATTTGATCAATATGATGATTTCTGACAAACTTCAAAGCCTTTAGTAGATTGATGTTGCTTTGAGGTATTTCTTTTTCAAGATCTACAATATCAATGTCATCTCTTCTCAAGGAGACGTTAGATTCAACAAATACCACATGAACAGATTCTTCAACAACTAGAGTATGTTTACTGAAAATATTGGCTTTACTAGAAGTTGAATAACCAAGAAAGTCATCTCATTCTTCAAAAGGAAACGTTAGATTCATCAAAAACATATTGAACTGATTCTTCAAATCCTTTTTGGGTCCTTTGGTGTTAGAATTAATTTCTTTCATCCTATCCTTTTCGAATCCAAACAAATTTAATGCCACTAGAAGATTTCTTTCTAGTTGGACAAACATGTGATATATGTCCAGATTTACCACAAAAGTTGCACAATGTAAATGATGGAGATGATTTTGTGATCATATAAGAGTAAGATTTTTTATCATTGAAGGAATCATATCCAATGCCACTTTTGTTGAAGCAACACCTTTGAGAACCAAGAAGAATGTCAAGGTTTCTTTTTCCTTGAGTGAATCTTGCAAGATCTTGAGTGAGAGAGTCAACTTTCCTTTTTAAATCAATGTTTTCAGATTTTAAATCATTTGACTCTTCTTGCAAGATTTTCTCATTTTCTTTTTGACTCTTGCAAGATTCTCTTCAAGAGAAACAACTTGGTATTTCAAAGTATCATTTTCTTGGATAAGTGTTTCAAGGTTCTTTTTAAGACAACAATACTTTGAAAACACTCTTTTAATTCAAGATATTGTTCATCAAAAGCATATTGTAATTCATCAAATGTGAATGAACAAATTGAAGAGTCTTGTACCTCATTTTCATTATCCTTTGCCATGAAGCATATATTTGCAATTTCTTCATCACTATCACTATCACTTTCATCGGTCTCTCCCCATGCGGCCAAAAAGGCTTTCTTTTTGTTCTTGAAATCTTTGGATTTCTTGTGGGATTCAAGGTTGGGGCAATCCGTCTTGACATGTCCCAGCTTCTTGCATCCATAGCAAATAATGTCATTCTTCTTGCTACTATCACCTTTATAGCTTGTCTTCCTTGGAAAATCTTTTATCTTCTTGTTTCTTCCTGGAAGAATTTCTTGAATCTCTTGGTGGACAATGTCATTTCCTCATCATCTTCGGAAGACTCATCATCACTAGAGCATGAGGCTTTCAAGGCAATGCCTCTTTTTTCTTTTCCTTCATCCTCGTCCCCCTTTACTTGGTTCATCTCATGTGTCATGAGAGATCCCATGAGCTCATCCAAAGAAAGCTTTGTCAAGTCTTTGGCTTCTTGAATGGCGGTGACCTTGGGTTCCCAAGCTTTTGGTAAACACCTAAGAATCTTTCTCACCATTTCAACATTAGTGTATTCTTTACCAAGAGATTTAAGACCATTTATAATATCGGTAAAGCGAGTAAACATATATGAAATATTTTCATCGGTTTCATCTTAAAAAGCTCATAACTATGAACAAGCATACTAATCTTGTTTTCTTTAACTTGATTCGTACCTTCATGGGCTACTTGAAGTTTGTCCCAAATTTGTTTTGCGGTATCACAACCGGAAACACGATTAAATTCATTTGAATCAAGTGCACAATATAACACATTCATAGCTTTAGAATTCAAGGACATAAGTTTTAAATCAGCATCATCCCAATCTTTTTCATCTTTCAACATACCTTCCTTGTCTCTAGGAAATTTAGGACCATTTGAGATAACTCTCCACAATTGATAGTCCACGGCTTGGATGTAAATCCTCATCCTTGCCTTCCAGTAGTTATAACAAGTCCCATTGAACAAGGGTGGTCTATTTGTGGATTGACCTTCAGCTAAATAGGTGCTAACAAGGGTTGTCATAGATAGAGATATAAAACCTCAACTCTGATACCAATTGTGAGTCTAAATAACAACCCAAGAAGGGGGGTGAATTGGGTTTATCAAAAACGTCTCCCCTTTTTAAAAAAATGCAGATATAGAAAATATACTTTTTCTACAAATACAAGAGCAGATCTGAATATGCTTAATGCTTCTTAATAAGAAGAACAATAAATTATAAAGCACAAATCTCCACAAGTATAAATATGTACTAAAACGTAAGAGAGATAGAGTTAGAGAGATGACACCGTAATTTTAGGTGTCCTTTACTATTCTTCGAATAGCAAATACACCTTAGCTTCTGGGGTGCTAAGGAACCTTTACAAAGCGTTTTTCGAGCTCACGCTTTAACTCTCTTCACAAATCCAAAATCCAAGGGATTTCTTCTACTCTCACAAGTAGGACCAAGTGTTTTCGCGACACTTAAATGTTTTACAATAGATGGGTACAATGAATAATGGCTCTCTAAGCCGAATTAGCAAATCAATAAAGTGCAAGAAGACAAGATTCTTCAAAGAAACCTAAAGTTTGGCAAGTAGGAGCACAAGCTTTCTTGGTAGGTGCGGTCTTCCCTCTTCTTCAAAGCACTTTCTCTCTCTAGAAGTTAGGGCAAAGACAACTTGCAAGAGTGTTGTCTCTTCTTCAAGAAATTCTCTCTCTTTCGAGGCTAGGTTGTCAATGAAGAGCAAGAGGAGAAGATTTAACAATGGGAGCTTTGATCTTGGAGGAATCAGCAAATGAAATCTTTGGATCTTGATTTCTCTCTCTATCGGAGGTAGATTTTGAATAATGATGCAAGTCCTTTTTTTTCTCTCTCTATCTCATTCTTCGTATAGCTCCTAGGTCTTCAACGGTCATCAAGTAGCTTTATTGTACCGTTGGAGGGGTTCCAAATCTTTTTGAACCATTTTGGATGATCTGGCGTCGTTCAAGATTTCTGCAAATTCGCACCATGTGTCGACACATTGATGGTATGTGCTGACACATTAAAATTTGGCCTGGAAACATGCTCTCGGATGTTAGTGCAATGTGTCGATACTTGTCTTCAATGTGTCGACACATTGAACACTTAGTCTGAAAATGTTGTCGACACCAAGAATTTTGCATTATGGAGTAAGTACAATGTGTCGACATTGGTCTTCAATGTGTCGACACATATAACTGCTGGAGAGAAAAATTAGCATCTTAAAAGTGTCTAATCCATTCCAACACTTTTTTAAGCACCTACAATAAGAAAGATTGATCTTATCAACTTATGTAATGGTGTTCAAGTACACTTAAAAATAATTTAAAGAAATAACCTCAATCTTTTGAAATATATTTTAGAAATAGTGGAATGACAAGATAAAATCTAAAAGTTTTAAAGCACTTAGAATTTTTGTTATCATCAAAATCAATTATAGATTGTTTGCAAAACAACCTAGGCTAACAATTTTTTATATTTATTGTAATAGAAAGAGATGATTTGATGGAGAGATAAAATGATTTTGAATTTTTTTTTTTGTACCCCAAATTTTGAGTTAGTTATGTTTGCATTCTTCATTTTGGATGGATAAATTTGTTTCCAATATTTTGGATTTTGCCAACACTTAGAGTGCTTGATAACTAATATTTAATAATAACTACCATGCTTGGGTCTAGCTGAAGCTGAATTGAAGTATTGGATTTGCAAACACTTAAAGAGTGCTTGATTAATTCAGCAATGAAGATTTTCTTGAAGGCGCAGCGAAGGGGGTCCACATGCGTGAGATGCACAACCATTTTGCTTGGCCGGCTAACACCTTTCCTCTAGCTACTGCCTCTTCTCTAATCGTCAGTCCAGTTTCCTTTTCTACAAAATTCAACTTGTCGTCCATTATGAGTCATCTCAACTCTCCGTTTGTTTAGGTATATGTATGGTCGTTAGGCCCTTAGGTTATTGGAGTCGCCTCTTTGAAGCGTCTAACGCGTCCTTTAGAGTATGTAATTAATAAAATTCTAGAATTGTTATGATAAAGAAATGTAGCCAATGGGATGAAATGCACAAGTGGACTGCAACTCAGTTGAAGAACAACTCCTTGATTAATTCAGCAAGGAAGATTTTCTTTAATGAGGCTATCACTCTTTGGTTCTGTGATTTGGTGAAACGATTACTAGTTAACAATAGGTCAATGAAGATTAACCTTTTTATTTGACTAAATATCTAACGGAGAGTCCTATCTGTACCTAAAGACTAGATAGCTATGCTATGTTGCGTTATTGGTGAGCTTGTATCTTTTGATTCAGGGTTAAATACACTAATTTGCACACTCTGACCATAGAGGTCTTGACACTTTATACCCCAATCTATTATTTTACTCACGTTGCATCCATCAACTATTGATTTCAAACATTTCCTCCATTAAAATTTTCCGAAAATTTATTTTTTGGTCTCAAATTTATGATTTTACCCTCATAAAATAGTCACTGCCAAAAAAAAATTTGGAGACAAAATTATCACTTACACACCAAAAAATTATTTTCTGTCAAAATTATCCAAAAATTTTGACAGAGAGTGCAAAGTGTTTGAAATCAAGAGTTGAGGAGTGCAATGTCTCAAAAATAAAATAAGCAAGTGCAAAATATTAGACTCTCAAACCTTGTGGGTGCAAAATGTAATTAACCTTTTGATTTACTTTAATATACTTACCTAGTTACCCAACAAAAAAAAAAAATTTAACGGAGGGCGTGATGGGGTCATTTTTTAAGCACAAAGAGAATGATCTAAAAGGTTGTCAAGAGATCTTTGAAATCTCCTTGATTTGAACAGATCTTTCAGCTATCAACTATACCTTAATTGCTAGAATTTTATATCATAATTATCACCTATTAATGCTGTTTAATTTTGTTCGTTTCTAACAGAAATGCATCTAAAAAATCAAAAATTCCTATTTGAACGTGCTTAATATGACAAGTAGTTCTTTACTTAAAATTGGTTAATGTGATAAAATAATTTCGCAATTAAAAGTTTTTAACGTGACATACTAGATGTTTTGTGCATTAGTAAAAAAACATAGAAATTAAAGCTTCTCTCCCAAAAGCACAAAAAATGAACATTTTTTTAGGGGAGGCAAACTTTAATACGGTAATTTTTGAGGCAGTCAATGTTTAAAAAAATAAATAAATAAATAAAGCCTTATTTTAAAAAAAATTCCTTGATTTTTGGCTCGTGGCCTAGTTAGGCTTCTCGCCCGGCTTACTGCTCTCGGGAACTTAACAAAATTATTGAGGGATTATGAAATTTTACTCTTTTTAACTATCTTATTGAAAAGGATCACTATAAAGGTTCAAATTACTAGGCTTAATTAGTTCATTAGTTCTTGGGATATGACCAAATCTCAAATTGGTCTCTAAGATGTACTTCATCCTAAACAAGTCATTGAAGAACCCTTCATGTCCTGGAGGGGTCATTCTGTCAATTCTGCTACTTCTATTATTGGAATAAATTTTATGTGACTAACGGAGACATATTCACCACTAATCTCTTAAGTAGCCATGTATTCTCAATTCACTCAAACCACCAAGTTGGACTGGTTGGTGCTAATTTTTAAATCCACATGAAATTGTTTAGACCATTTGGACCTAAAATGCGAGCATATAATCTCAAGCTGGACAAAGTTTTTGTTAAGACAAAGCACCTTGAGTGACTTGGAGCCACGTAGCTGTTTGTGATTGGTGGTGATGTGTCCTTGTTAATCAAGTGAGATTTATTTTATTAACGAGGCCATCCGAGTCGACATAATGACTACTCTAAGACACAAAGTATTTCTCAGAGACTAGTTTAGGATGAAATAAACCTTAAGGACCAGTTTAAAATTCGAACATAGCCTAGAGACTAATGAACTAATTAAGCCAAATTATTCTATCATATAAATTCCCTCAATTTAGCTTATTATAATTTAAAGGGTCATGATGCCATGGAATGCATTATTTAGCCATTGAATTATGATATAAACGTGTGGCGTGGTTTGGTTTAAAGGCAAAAAGATGCAGGAGAGGTACTAGCTAGCCAAAAGAGAAACTCATCATGATGATCATTAGATGTTAGGGAGTATGTTAGCTAGCTAGTCTCTGTTAATAAAAAAATTTTAATGGATAAATACACTTTTCATCTATCCACTACTGGATCTTTGACATATTGCACCCTCCAACTACCAATGTTAGACACTTTACATCCTCTATCCGATAATAATACTCTCGTGAACTTAATGAGTTGACAACAATTAATATCTTCACTATATGAAAAGTGGGTAAATGATGTTATAGTCATTTTAGTCTAAAATTTTAGTTAAAAAGTGCAATGAGTAAAAGGTGGTTAGTTTAGAGTGTAATTTGTTAAACTTCTAGTAATTGATGGGTAAAAAATATATTTATCTCAAAGTTTGATGTTTTAAGCTCTCCATAGGGAAGAGTCTTGTTTGCATTTAATGTGTGGAGATTAACAGAACCTCCAATTTGACTAAATCAAATTTTATTTTCTTATATTCTTATACTACATAAACTAATGTTTTTTATTATTTATAAAAATTATCATAATTCTAACACTTGGCATTAACTTGAAAGGAAAACTGAGGAAAATTAAGGCATCTGACAGATGCCAAATGTCAAAAGAGCATTTGAGGAATAAAGAGGTGGTGTGCCTCGGACAGCACAATTAGATTTACTTGGCCGAAAAGCGCTAGTTTTAAAAATTGAGGTACATTATAATTTTATTGAATTTTGAAAAAAAAAAGTAACTAGTAAAATTTGATGGGAGTAGATGAAAAGTGAGAAAAGACTATTTAAGTGAATTATTTAAGTAAATTTTTTATATTTATCGTAATAGAAAGAGATGATTTAATGAAGAAAGAGAAATAATTTTAATTTTTTTTTCCTAAAAAGTTAGTTAAAGATGTCAGTCCTCAATAGATTTGGACCGAATAATAAAGGGCAATTGTAACTAACGCTAATAAAAGTGTAAGCCTTTTATAAGGATATGATATGGGAAAAAGCTGACGAATTTCCAATACACAATACAAAATCTGAGTTATCAAATATTTTTGGTTTTTCTGTGTTAATGACATATAATAATTTTTTATGTGTGAGCAAATATGTCACATGTCTTTTCCACATCCTGAAATTCATGTCATTCAAATTTTCTATTTTTGAAGCATCTATTCCCCCTTTAGTAGCCATTTCAAAATTTAGGAAAATAATGCTCATAATTATAAAATATTAAATAGTTGAGGCAACGTAATGGCACAAATACTTAATAAAAAAATATTGTGTTTAAAAAGAAATATAAACCTCAAACCACTCTTAGATAATCCTGTGTAATATTTAAACTTCAAAAATTTAAAGTTCAAATATTTAAACTTCACACTACACTTAGCTCACAGTGTGTCCAACTAAGACAAAATACACAAAAACAAGTACTATTGTTGCAAACATATTATTTAAATACACACAATAATAACACCACACTTAATTGTAGTATTTCCCTTTGTACATGTTCAAGACTATATGGCAACCTTGAGTTTGGTGGAGACACTTTTTCACCTTGTCTTGGATAGGAATGTTGATGTGCATCCAAAGGCCAGTTGTCCCTGGAATCCAACTCAATAGACCTTTGGATCCTTATAGGATGAGGTCTCCTCAAGTTCTGACTCCCACAAATCTCTCTTTTTGCCAGATCTAGAACTGTGAAGGAAATATTCTTTTTTTGAGTTGGGAACATCCAATAAGGTCGTTGAAACCTTCCCTGAGTATTTGAACACTCTCCCTCTTAAAGCATCCATATTTTTTGTGCAAAGCTGTTGAAATTCTGTCTATAACAATGCTTATTTTGACGATGTTGATTCTGAAAATAAGCAGAATTTTTTGGCCGGTTTGAATATTTAAATTTTGATTTGGAAAAGTGGTTTTGGTTGGCTTGATTCACGGTCAAAGGATCATGCCTTTTTTTAAAAGGCACAGTCAACAGATTTGTTTTGCATGTAATGTGGGAAATAGATTGGTTTTGAACATAAGTCTCAAAAGTCTTATCTTTTACTGGGCTAACAAATAAAGGCCTAGATTTTTAGCTAAAGTTTGGTAAGGTAATTGATTTATTTTTATAATCTTCAACAAGTCGATTTGCTTCAACCTGAGTTTGTAAATACATTGGGCAAGGCACTGACTTGCGGGCGTCACATGAATTCTGGGTCCAAGGTTATGACTAGTGGGTTTGATATTTGACTCCCTACACATTGGACTAAGTGCACGTTCAAGACAGGAGTCTTTGTTTGCAACGTCGCCCGATTTTAATGGAGCGATTTTGTTCGTTGCAATAGCAGACTCTATATCAGAAGATGAATCCACTAAAATGGAGTCTGGAATATCGAAAAGTTTACCGTTAGAAGAAATGCTATCGTTCCAGTCGTCTTCCTCTTCAGGTTCTGTGCTTTCCTCCTTACACAGAGTTCTTCCTTTGTTCTCCATTCACTGTTGGCGTTGTTTCTTGCTTCAATGATTTTGTCACAATGGGCTTCTCTGTAAATCCTGGCGGTAGTGCAATTTCGCCTGAATTCTTCTCTGGACGTTCTATAGTTTGTGAACAAAAAGCACATGAATTCTTCTCTGTCACATACCCTCCGCAAGTCTTCGATGTTACCCGTAAATTCTAAGCCTCCAATAGTGACTCGATATAAATCACAACCGAGTTGCTGAGAATTACGGATACAGTTGAAATAGGTGACACTTGAAGCCAAACAAAGAGTTTGCCATAAAATGGTAGTCTCGATCCTCTTTAGTAATCACCCCGTGTTGTACTCAGTCTCTCTGACACAGGTGTGGTCAGCACAAGAAGATCAAGATTGAAATTAAATTCTGGAATGATTTACGAAGGGTTTCTATTCGAAATGGCTTGTTGGAAAGCTCTAGAGTCTAGTTTCCAATGCATCAAACGGCGTACAATTTGGAGTTTTCTAGACGAAGTTATGAATAAATTACTAAAGGAGGACAGGCTGGCAATTAATTCCGAGGTCTAGTGAATTTTGGACGAGTTTGCTATTTTTAGCTTGTTCTTTTGGATTTTTCAAGTGTATTTTCATTTTCCTAAGAGTCTTTTATGTTCCCTAAGAAGATATATTTCGCATTTACTCATGCTTGGAGGGTTGTTCCAAGTTTTACTATTTAAACACTTCTCTAGTAGTGGAAAAAGAACAGAGATTTTTTTAGTGTTTATACAACTTGAGCCTTAGGCTACTTTGAAGAAGGATTTCTTCTACAAACTCTTATCCTTCGGTGGATTTCGATAGGTGGCGAGTTCTTGCTCTGTATCCCGTGTTGGATTACATTGGGTGGTGATTTCTGTATCCCTTTATGTTCTACTTGGTGGTGAGCTTATCTATCGAGTGTGTGAGTTAGAGTGCATTTTTGAGTGCTTTCCCGACATTCCCACAAACATCCCGAGATACCCATACCTTATCCCGACGTCTCATTACTATCCCGAGGTGTCTATCTATCCCGGGTTATCACTTCCCGAGGTCCTCATTACTATTCCGAATATCTATACCCTTTCCCGCGTTCCTACAAACATCCCGAGGTTCCCATGTGAAACGGATGCACCTTCTTCGACACCAATGTGCCCACCAATGATGCACGACAAATAATATTCGCTCTGCTTCAGTTGGGCTTGAACAAACCAAAAATATCACCCCAGGACAGCTGCTTAGTCTTCTCAATAACCTGCTCCATAGCGTGACACACGTACTCAGCAAGTAACTAAAATATTTCTATATAGATGAGAAAAAAACGATGGAAGCAAAACGAGGAAGGCCGGAACAATAGATGTTAAGGAAGAGAAGGAGAGAGCGTAGCGCTTAGGAGCGAGGGCAGAGAGAATGAGTGAAGCTTCCTTTTTAAATGTAGGGCTTATCTATGATGCATTCTGCATCTGCTTCATAATATTTGAAGTAGTGCCCAGCAAATTATCAAATTTCTTTTCTTATATACTTATATTACAAAAACCATTAAATAAACTAATTAATTTTATTTTTTCTATTTATAAAAAATTATCACAACTCTTACACTTGTGTCATTAAAGTCAATTTTTCCAAATCAGATGAAAAAAACCAAGATAAAGAAAAAAGAATTGAACAAAACAACAAGGAAACGATCTGGAAATAAATAAATAAAAGGAATACGAGGAGCAAAGGAACTCAAACGGGTGACCCATTGTACAGAACAAAAAACAAAATAACAGGCAAATAAAATGCTTCAGCTCACTTGATAGTTCTTTCTCCTTTGTTTGCCCAGAGTTACAGCTATCAAAAGCTTACCACCGACTACAAACCGAAATGGGTATAATCGTTCAAAAGTTTGCATTTTTAAATCAACGAGAAGAAATATTCAAAAACTATATAGAATGGAAGTCAATAGCAGTTCACTTACCAAGGTTTTCACTCCAAAAATATGCTCTTCAATGGAGATGGAAGACTCAAGCTGGAGTTTTCAGACGACGGAGAGAGCTCTGGTGCACTTTCTCCTTCAGGTGAGATGGGTTGCGTGTTTCAGAAATCCCAAGAACCCATCTCATTTTTTTTGTCTTCCCGGCACTTTCATTCGAACCACCTCTAACGTCCGTTCGAACAACGAAATTAAGTTAAACGGTGCATTTAGAAACATGTTAAAGAACAACCTCGTTCGAACGGAACATTTCATTCGAACGCTGATGCAATTAAGTTAAACGGTGTGCTTAAGCAATCAAATGAAACGGTACGTGATACTTTCATTCGCACCATGCACATCCGTTCGAACGGGAATGCCATTAAGTTACACAGTACGTTTAAGCAATTAAGTGAAACGGTGCGTGAGACTCCTGTTCGAACGAGTAAGTTTGTTCAAACATGAATATTAATTACTTTATACGCTGCATTTGAGCAACTAAATTAAGTTAAATGGTGTGTCGTACGTTCGTTCGACCGACATGTATCCGTTCGAACGCATACATGTGAACATATTAATCCGTATAGTACTAAGTTAAATCTAAGTTAAATTTTTGTAATGATAAAATCATGTTTAATTTACTTATATTAAACTACGTTCATGTATTAATGTAAAAGTTATTTTTTCAAATATAGTGGATTTAAATATGAAAAATTAGAAAATATTCTTTATAGTGGCATTAGTTCTTTTGTCATATGATTAGATGTCTTATATATATATATATATATTTATAATACTATATATAATATTATAATATTTTTGATATTTTTTCAAGACTAATGTAGTGAATTTAAATATTGCAATTATAGAACCAAGTAGAATATCTTTATAATCTAATTGATCATTAAAAGGGCAAAAAAGTTTCTCATAAAAGCTGCAATACTGAGTTATCATATAATGTCTCGATAGTCATAATAACATAAAAACCATGTCAATACATAATATCCCAAAATGTACGATACAAAAATACTAAAACATCTATAGTCATAATAAAAACATACGGTAAAAGACACAACATACTTAAAACACTAACTGATCAAGTCTCACACAAAATACTAAGATAGTAGATGATCAAGTGTCTCGCTCCTTCCTTAGTTCACGGATCTCCTCTTCAATCTTTTCAAATCGCTGTCCATCCGCATCGTAAACTCATCCAATAGCATGTCCATCCATGGAGGACGCTCGACCTGGCTCAAGGAGCTCTGACCAACCTCATAAGTGGATCTTCCTCCTCGTCGTGTGGGATGGCTACGAGGAGGTGGTCCGCTATCCATGGCAACCTCATATGGATCGACATCCCCAGTAACATGTGCTCCAGCATGAGGAAGATGAGTTACACTACGACTGAACGTAGTATGACATAATGGCCCAATTGGAGTTCGTATCTTCTCATCAGGCAAAATAGGAACACCAGCAGCTACCAACATGCGCGAGATCAGCAAGCCATGTGGGAGACCATCTCGCTCGGATGTATACCATGCATCTCGAAGTATCTATTGAACAATAAGAGCTGGGAGATCAATGGAGTCGACGCAACCATAACGAGAAGGAATCCGTGCTCCCAACTGAGCTCGGACCGGTGATGTTTCGGCGCCACGTCCCAAACGATAATAAGATGAAGCATTCGGAAGAATGCTGTCAGATCTCGATGGTATATCAATGTAGACAACACAGTCATATTTTCACTCATCACTTCCTTCCACACTTCTTCCGGTGTCATGTCAAACAAAGGGCCAATGGTCGGGTTGCGGCATCTCTTGGGGTCTCATTAATCCAATAAACTGAGCAATAATATTAGCTGATAGTGTGAAAAAGACTCTCCTCACTTGGATAGTCATTCCTCAACATTAGCATCAACAGTGAGAACTTGTGCATAGAAGTCACGCACAAGATCGACATATACATCACCAGTAGATTCGAGAAACTGAGCCCATCCCCTCTCCTCAAAGTTAGACTGTATGCTATGACCTTCATACTCCAATCGTTGAAATCCCTCAAGCGAACAACTCGCTCAATAACAACCGGTCTCTTGTAAATCAACGCTTGATGCTGAGCTAGGGACAATGACTGTTGAGCCGCTTGTGAAGATGATGAAGCACGTCTTCTTGGTGCCATTTTTCAAGCTGCAAAATAATTCAAACTAAAATTAAATCTTATATATTCAAAACAAAAGTAATTATCTTAATAAAATCATAAGGATATTTCTATCCTACAATATGTTATTGGAATAGAAAAAAAAAATGATCATAGTCCTAATTTACTCTAATGTCTACAATTCAAGTTGGCTAAGTTAGCAAGAATATTAATCTGTGATAAAAAAAAATACACACTTTGCACCTCAATAAATAGTCATAGCATAGCCACTTTTTTAACAATTTCTTTTTTCATTAAAACACATATACTGCAACAAAAACATGATGAGAGCAATACGAAGGAAAACATAAGGATACGTAAGTATTCTTGTGAAAATTAGTTAATAAGCATTTGTGAAAATTCGTAAGCATTCGTAAGTATTTGGTAATAAAACAGAATGTTTGTAACACTACGAATGGAAAAAAACAAGAACATATAACTGAAAATGAAGAGTAATACATTCGGTAACAAAGGAGATTGTTTGTAACACTACGAATGGAAAAAAAAATTCACGTATAACTGAAAATGAAGAGTAATAAGAAGGAAAACTACGAACGTATAACTGAAAATGGATAAAACAACACTACGAAGAAAAACCGAACAACACAACATCTTCGCAATATGGAAAAAACAAGAACGTATACGCACACTACAACGAAACGTAAAATGAACAATCCACGTACTTGAGAAAAGAATGTAAGGCAACGGAGATAATCCACGTACTTGAGGAAGACTAAGCAATCTGATAACTGCAAATGAAGAGCCTCGACTTTTTTTGAGCGAAATGTAGCACTAAACGTCGTGTGGAAGTTTGTTATACCAAGATATGTCGTTCGAACAAAGCTTTTAAAACCAGAACATTTCGGGAGGTAGACGACGATTGGGGTCACGTTCGAACAAGTAACATACGTTCGACCGAACCTTGACAGATGCCACAAATCGGAGTGTTACAATTAACATGTGGCGCAATCCTGCCAATCTTGTTCGAACGGGCTGAACCTGTTCGAATGGGATCAGGCACCTACCAATTAAACTAATACATCTGTCCACCCTCGTTCGAACGGGGTAAGACCGTTCAAACGAGTTTAGGCATTGCAGGCACTAAAGAGACGTTGCCTGCAATGCCTCATGCCTAACAAATCAAAATAAGCCATCTGTCCAGCTTCGTTCGAACCGAAACACCCGTTCGAACGATGTCAAGCATTGCAGTCAATGCACTGACGTTGCTGCAACACCTCACTCACCAAGCAATGACAGTAAACCATCTGTCAACCATGTTTGAACAAGCAACTTTCGTTCGAACTTAATCAGGCATTGGAGGCAACGAAAAGACGTTGCCTGCAACACCTAAAGGGAAGCAATAATTGTTTCAAGCAACACGTTCGAACGGGCTTGCACGTTCGAACGTCAGTGTCCCCGAGTATGTTAGCACGGCGCGTACCCGTGCAAACGGGTTTAATTATTCTGCGACGACGACAAGTCATCGTAGATGTTCCTTTTAAGCGACGATAAATAGATGTCGTCGGGAAAAACATCTGTTCAAACATATGTTATTGTTCGAACAGTGTGTTTACTTTGGCAACGAACAATTTCATCAGTAAAAAATTATAACCAATAACGACTAAATTATTTGCAACGGAATTTATTGAAGCGTCACTAGACGTTCGAACGGATATTGTCTGTTCGAACATCGTTTCTATCGTCGTTTATGTTCGTTCGAACGGAGCTTTCAACGACGAATATGTTTCATCGTCGCTGAAAGTGTTTCGTTCATATTTTCAGCGACAACAATTTTAGATTGTCGTGGAAAGGTTACTTTCAGCGACGAAGTTCACTTCGCCACTAAAGAATTCGTCGCTGAAAATCAAATCTCTTGTAGTGATTATAGAAAGTGGGTCCTCTTTTGTAATACCTCGGTATTAAAAAAGGTCCTTCGTGTGTTTTGCTTAGTATCTTGTTGCTTTGTCGATCTTCCCATAGGCTGTAACCTCAGCTTTATAGTTGTGTCCATTACTATAAGACAATGCTTGAGGTCTTCACGATCCAGGCTATTACATTAGATAATATCCTGAATTATCTTTGGAAAAGGCTATGTGCTTTTGTAAATTTTTACTTGCTTTCTTAGAAATCAAACATTTGGATTTTCTGTTATTGGGGGCTGGGTGAATTAAATGATGTTATTTCATCATTTTGCATGCAGTGTGAGAGGTCAGATGATAAGTTTTGTGGTGATATTTTTGGAGAGACACCAACAAGAGTTCGCAAAGCAGTAAGCTTCAATTATTTGCCCCCGTACTTTTTTTTTTCTTCTAAGCTGTTATTTCCCCCTTATTTAGCTGACAGCATCTCCTGTAATAGTTCAGTTGGTGGAAAATAATTTGGTATGGCATTTACCGCCGCTGTTGCTGTGGCCTTGGAATGGGCTGGGTCTTGTAAATTCTTTCATATTGATGATTCTTAACTATCTCGTCGTCAACTTAATTGTATTAGATGCATCAACATGAGTTGCAGATTTAGAGAGAAGGAAAAAATAGTTTTTGCAGTTTCCAGTTAGTGGCTGCTATGAGTTAAATGACTTGAATTGTTGCTAGAAGAAGATTTAGAGATGTTCATTCTCTTCCTAGTATACTCCATATAGATTTGATAAAATCATAGGACGATCAATGACTACGGGGTCACTTCGGGAGATCATCGGTTTTCTTGTTCCTCACATGTCTGTCATACGTTTGATTGCCTTTTGAGCTTTCTTATACAGGCAATATTGCCTTGCCATTAAATTATAGGATTGTGCTTCTTGGATATCTTGCAAGTTGCAAGTGTTTTCTGTCTCTAAGTCAATGGCTCTACCACACCCAGTTGTGTGTCACCTCAAAGCTGCATGTCTTTAGCCTAGGCATATATTGCCATAGCTTCCAATCATATCCCCTGACATGAGGCAGGAGTTGCATAAGTGAGGCATTTTGGTAATAGAATGACTGTTTGCTACAACAAATTGCTAAACTCCAAACATCATTAAGTCATGCTAGAATAAAATATTAATCGAACAAATTCCGTTGCCCAGGAAATAGTAAATAAAAACACTTGGCTGGAATATCTATTTCACCTGGAGAAAATATAACTAGGACTAAGTTGGGGGAATTTCGCCATCTTTCACTATTCTTGAACGCTGTCCTAATTGTGAGCATGTGACCTCGTGGCAGAATTTGATAAGCATTTCTTTGGCTGGTTTTACTAGATGGTTACTGCTTCACATTCTTTTGTCTTTTTTGCTAGGTTTATAACTGGTTTCTTTCTTGGTGGCATTCCCTGGTATGTTGGAGCCTTCATTCTACTTTGTGTCCAAGTAGATCGCAGAGAAAAACCAGGATATGTTGCACGCACAGTAGCTGTAAGTGTTTCTATTGTTCAGTATATCATTTTTCTCTTTGTTTCGTCTTGATTCTATGTCTTGTGCTACACCCCGCCTCCTCTGTCTGCTTTTTGTATTGGTGGTAATGTAATTCAGTCCGAAATGAGGAACAAGCTGACGTTGGTAAAAGATTTCTAGGACTTGAAACCCTGTGAAAAGTTAAATGTAGACTCGGTCTGGCCTTAAAGGTGCCAATGTTTCTTCCTTTTTTGAGCTACGGGATGTTAACTGTTGATATATTATCTCTACTTTTACATGGTTTGAAATGGTGATATTGTTTGTTTAAAGCACAGAAGGTGACTTGATTGTATGAGTGTCCGCTTTAGAACTATCTTCGTGGTTAATATTGCTTCTTCCTTTTCTGTGTGGTGCTGAACTCCTTTTTTTCTCTTGTGTGTTTTTTCTGTTGCAGACATACTTGGGGATTCAAATATTCTGATTTTACTTCAAATGTACAAGGTGCTCTGCAGAGCTTGCTATGAAAACAGACCCACAAAATTCAGACTATGTTGTTGAGTCTGGTGCAACACGAAATTTTGAACCTTGCATGGCGTGAAAAGGATGAGGTAAAATTTCTTATATCTGTGTACAAAAAGCGTAACATGTGATCTGATGTCCTTTTTCATTATTATTTGTATTCTTTTATCGGTCATATGTTACGGCAAGATCAATGAATTTCATTTCATCAGGTAGCAGATACGGAGAACTATTTGTCTTTCATTTACGGGGACACGAAAATTTTAGTTTCCTCAGTATTGTGTGCTGTGATTTGGGTTGAACTGATTGGGAAATCACTTTGAAGCACTAAAAGGAAACTGCTAATAGTAAACTGGCAAATTTGAAAAAAACAACTGGCACAGGTTTAGCTAGACTTCGTGTGGGATATGGAGCATTCCCTTCGAGCATTATTGAGTATCTTTGGAGAGCAAAGCAACCTTATAACATTTCATTTACTGCTAAAGTTTCTGCTTGCGTGGCTCTGCAGAATCCCTCGTATCTTGAGGTTAATAGTCTCTTCTCATCTGATCAGTATTTTTAGATATATATCGCTTATTTGTATTTTTGAGGCAGAACTTAGTATTCAATGGCATATCTAATATGAATCTGCAATCTCTAACAGAAGGTGAAAGATGCTCTGGTACAAGAAAGGGACATGCTTTTTTGTCTTCTTGAGGAAGTGCCTTTTCTCAATCCACATGCAAGCTATTCCAATTTCATTTTTGTGAGGTTGCATCTGGAATGGATGCTAAGAAGGTAAAGGTGTGTGATTGTTTTGCTTTTATCATTACCTTTGGTTACCATTTGATATAGAAGCAAATATGACATGTATGTGTGGGTGTTTGTCCTTGACAGGAATTCGATTGTCTTGTTTATTTGTCAAGACAGCAAATCCATTTTCAAATTTAGGCTGTGCCAGGACAATTTTGTGTTCTTCATCACTTATGGTGTGATTAGGTTGCAAAAGAGCCTTGGATCATCTTCAAATCTAATGATCTTTCATGCATTACTGCTGGTCTTTTTAAATTGAATGCCCTTTCTTTTATTACTTGTTGATATCTCTTCTTAAAGAAACTATCTTGTATGCATTCAGAGTGGTATATCTCTTCTTAAAGAAACTATCTCTTTTGAGATATCTTTTGTAAGCCACACTACGTCTCATTGTTTGATCAATCTCTCTGACTTATGCTGCAGGAAGATCCGATCCCCATGTAGGCCCATGTTCTTCAACGGTCCGAAATCTCACTTAATCAGACAAAAGAATGCAAAGGATTTTACAGCGAGACTAGCCGAGACGAAGGCCACACCATTGAGCATCTCGGCTGATAAAGAAGTGAATTCGCATATTTTTTTATTTTTTGTTTTAACTGTTATTTTAATTTTTTGACAGTATAGACGTAAAACTATACTGAATTTTTGTATGTTATTTGTAGTAATTCAATATTTTTTCCATTATAGTTTTAATTTTAATTTTATTGTTTCAAATAAATACCCTTTATGTGGACGTTCAATCATCAAATAAATTGTTCTATCGTCTATAATGACCGTTCTATCATCAAATAAATCATTCCATCATCCACAATATTCGTTCTATCGTCAAATAAGTCATTTTATCGTCTATTATAGATGATCCATCGTCTACAAAATTGACATTCAATTGTCTATTTTGGCTGTTCGTTTGTCTATTTTCGCCATTTGATTGTCGAGGAAATTGATGTTCGATCATTTATTTTGGCTGTTCAATCGTCTAACAATAGCCAATCGATCGGCTATTTAGTGACAAAATTTGTTGTCACAAATAGCTGTCGTGACATTCCATCATTGGTATGAGGTGGAGTCATTGATACATGAGTCACTAAATACATATGAAGTAGTTGATGCAACGTCATTTAGAACAAGCCATTGCTTCTTGTTTGCAACGTGGGAAGTCCTTCACGTACGGCTGGTATTGTCCCATTCACTTTCAAGATAATAGAGTAATAATGACTAATGGAGACTTACTAACAGTTTGAGACCTACTAATAGTGACTCTCAGGGCTTTATAGTTTGGGAGCTGCTCCGCAATTAAGGGGGAGAAAAGGAAAAAACAACTACCTCGTCAAGTCTGTCATCTAGTTGAAGTGATTATTGTTGCACCGAATTTATCATAAGATTATAAGTTTGCAATTGCTGTCTATGTAAAATTTTGGACAATATAGGTCCTACGTAAGGTTCACCTATTATGACTTTTTTTTTAATTGCACCATATGTAAAAGACCCAATCCAAATGTCTATAATGTGCGTCATCTACTTCCAATAAATTCTAAAATGCCATTACCCTCTTCTTAATTAACAATAGTAACAATGCCCTTTTGGTCTCTCTCTCTTCCTTCTCACGTCTCATGTCAATCTCTGTCTCTTTTCCTCCCCTTTGTAATCCTGCTCATTACTGAAATTTAATTTCTTTCCTCTACTCACTTTTCTTAGAAGTCCAACTTTGTAATATTTTTTTTCTTTTCTTATCATGATCGGATAGCTTTAATTTGGTTTATGTTATTTTGTTACGTTTTTCTGAAATATCCAAGTTGGGTTTACTGTGTTCTATTTCATGCTATTAATCTACTTTCGTTTGACAAAAAAAAAAAAATTAGTATGAATCTAATCAAGTTGGTTTCCTGAAATATTATCCCTCTTTGCTTACGAATTTTGTGATTGGATTTGATAGCTTTTATGTATAATGTTCTTAGTGTTGCTTTCAATTTTAATTTTTTAAACTAATTTTTAGGATGAAAATAGTTTGTGTTTAACTTTTTCGGAATTACATGTTACAATTGGAATACAAAATTGAAGAGAATTTTAGTCACGTGCTTTGGTACCTTTCACCTTTATGATGAGGAATGGAACAAGTGGTTGAAAATGAAATGGTGTGCCCCACAAAAGGACAAAAATGAAGCCGAGATATTTTTCCATGTAAGCGTCATGGATTTTTTTTTTTTCTAAACAAGCGTCATGGATTTACTTGCAAGTGGTAGTTGGAATAGCATCGTCAAGGATGATTTTGAAAGTTCTTGGTCTCCTCCACTGGCTCGTACTCTCCGAGAGTGCTTGATTATCATGCCAAGGGTAAAAAAAAAAAAAAAAAAAAAAAGAGGAGAAGTATGAGTATTGTTCCTGTAAGGTAGTTGCAATAGTATCAACTATTCCACGATACTATTCTATCCAAGCACCCTCGTCACCCCTCCACTACACTCATCACTCCTCCATTACAGAGAGTTTGATACATTCTATCATAAATTATTAGGTTTGACACATTACGCTATCTTATTAGGAATGTTAAAATTAGATGAAAATTATTATTTTTAACTTGAAATGACTATTTTTCTATATGATGTGATTTGATATTATCCTTGCGAGATATTAGATATTTCAAATTAATTCTAATATATGAATATTCTTCTTGTTAAGCTTTGTATTTTCTCTATAAGCATGAAAAGATGTTGATATATTCAACTTCATTAAATTAATTCAACGTTTACGATGAACATAGTGCACAGAACGTATTAGAATAGAATGTATCAGCATTACATTGTATTCAATACCAAAGAAGAGGAATTACGACACCTATATCTCGAGACAATCAATAAAAAATGGACTCATGTCTGTGATTTATTTGCAAGCGACGAATTTCAGGTTAACATTTTCATTTTGTCATTTATGTTTATATTACTTTATTATTAATTGTGGTAACAACTGTAAATATACAATGTAGGGAAGGAGTGCAATCAACCGAAGAATAGGACTAAGCTGAAGATTGTACATACATCAGGAGCGAGGTCCTTCCAACATGCGAGACCATTGTTAGTAAGTAATAAATCTACATTTTTTAGAGATATTACTTAAATAAACAACTTAGGTATTTTAATATGCACGTTGTATATTTCTTTTTGTATACAGAAAAATCTAGAAACTGATCAGATTAATCTAGTGTTGTTGTACAAAAAAACTGCATACTAACAAGGATGTCATGTGGACATTAGAAGATGCACAAAAAATTTTGTATGTTGTAACGTTGAATTTAATGATGCATTCATTATATCTTATATTTCATTTATTAACTTTACTTTGTTTTCTTAATTTGTAGGAAAAAATGGAGGTGTTACAGTTGCAGCACAAGTTTGAGGGAAAGCCATACACAGAAATGAAGATTTTCATTGAGGTCTTAGGGTTGAAAGCTGGTTCATGTATGGTTTAGGCCATTTAGTGCAATTCGTTGGTTTAGGCCGTTCCTTTTCTTTGTCTAGGAGATTAGAGGAGGTCATATTAGAGTTAGAGGAGATGGGAGCTAGACAGATGGAATTTGAAGAGCTATTTGTTAAGCAGACAAAAATGGAGCAGACAAAGTGAGAAGCATCAACAATATTTGGAGGAGCAGCGGCAAAAGCAACAAGAGAAGCAAGAACAGAGGCTGTAACGAATGGAAGAAGAAATGCGTGAGTAGATGATGGAGCACATAAGGCAACTCACATCCCATTTGACGCCCAAACGGAGATTTGTGTAGATTATGTATTTTCACTAATTCACCATTTTCGATTATGTATTTTTTTACATATGACGATTAAATATTTGTAGACATTTTATTAATATTATGACTATTGAGTATAATGCTTTGAGTATTATCTGCAAATTATTTCTAAATTTAGGCAAAATTGCACCGACGGTCCCTACCCATCCCTGCGAACCACCTCCCACATTCTCCCCCGAAATCCCAAACTCAATAGAATCCACACATGTCAATATTTACTATTAATTGATAGGCATCTTTTTCCTAAAATCATACATCAAAGAGCTAAATGGCTAATTTGTAACTTTAGGGTCTCAATTGCAACTTTCAAATACCTTAGGGGTCGTGGGTGAAATTTCACCTTAAATTTATAATTAAATAAATTCAAAAATATTAATATATATGCAAAACTATCCGAACGGTTGTATTGGGGCAAATGTGCGTACTCATACACGACCTTGCGCAGGGCATTCTTTCGTTCACACGGTTCTATTTTAAATCATGTTTGCACGGGAAGTAATATCGTGCGAACATATTAATGGGTCATCGATGTAGGTTAGTCAAAATTTCCTCCGTTCCCATGGTTCAATTTATTAAGCATCCACACGTACTGGATGTTAGTTCGACGATGTGTGCAGTGATAGAATTTCAATTTGTTAGAAAAGGAAACACCATGCTCACACAGTTTGTCATCATGCGCACGTAGGTTCGATGACAAAAATATCTTCTTCACATTGTACAAAACATTCTCACATTTCATGCGAATGGATAGAAAGAACTGGGCCGTGACGGAATTGAAGTTTGTCAAGAAATCAGAAAACCATGCGGACTGATTAATTTGACGTTCGGACAGTTTTGCGCAAGGAAACACAAAAATAATTAACTCAAACCTTTGCTAATGAGGTCTAGGTGACAAACTGGGTGACAACTCGATTTTGTCATTCAAAATCTTTAGTGACAAAATTAACACTTCGGGTGACAAATCTTTTTGACATGCAAAGGGATTTTTCTTGTAGTGGGCAATACTACTTTCGACAACTTGTAACTCGTTTTAATCAAGGAAGAGAAGAATCACTTTCCTATTCCCAATCCACAGATTCCAGGACACTAACATATCCTCGATCGACAAATTTCTATTGTGCATTACATAAATATATGGATCCTAAGAATATTAAAGACATAAACAATATATAATTGTTTGGGAACAAAAGAAAACCGTAGAATCCTCAAATTTTGAAGTTTTAAAAATGGCAGTAAAAATTCGTTATAAACTACGCCAATTGCGTCAATTGAGTATCCGCGGAACTATGTAGCGAACAAGAAAATACAAATAATAAGGTCCCCGGACAATACAAGAACGGAGTTTTTTTTTTTCTATTGATCAACCGGATAGTCACAGTACAGGATAGGGGGAGTGGCAAGGGTCAAGGCAGCCAAATGTAGCAATTAAGAGGCGTGAGAAACGCGAAAAAGTAGTTCGTCTATACTCATGACTTGGAAATATGTAGAAACGTAAAACCACGTCTTTTGTCGGAAGCTTTTGCTTTTCTAAGTTGTGTAATCATCAAGCAGATCAATCGTACAGGCCATCAATTTGATGCAGCTGTACGTGCTGACTTTTCCATGGCTGCAGTTATTTGTGAACAAGTTATGCGCTTATCGAAATTTCCTAATTCTAATTAACTCTCGTTTCCAAACTAAACTAAACGCTAAAATTCTCTCAATTACAAAATTTTTATTTTACTAACTTAAAATTTTGATAAAAAATTTCAAAATTATCTCTGTCAAAATTTAATAAAATTTTAATCGACTTCAATTTTTTTCTTTTAACATTCCAAAAATTTTCTTTAGTCTGCAATACCTTTTTTTTTTTTTTTTTCTTTCGTCTGCAATACCTTATTCCTTCTCCGAGACGGTCTGAAAAGTGGGACCCAGGTGGCAGTCGGAGTGGGGTCATGGCTGTCGTGCTTATATCCACAAGTGAAATGAAAGATGCAAAGGGCGGAATTGTTTAGTTAATAATCGTGTGGTTACAAGACTCTCGAAGGGATCAGACCAACATTGACTAAGGTATAGAGGGCCTCAAGAGCTTGAGAAACATGATTCAAGGGTGAAAAGTAAGAAAAAAAACAAGGGATAAATATATTTTATTTCTAAACTTTTGGGAGTCCGACACATGACGACTACGAGCTTCTGAAACAATAAATATATTTTTCACTTCCCAGCTTTAGGGAAATCTGGAAAGTTAAATCCCAAACATTCAATTTCGAAGTATAGTGTAATAGATCGAGAAACTTCAATATTGAAAAGTGTATTAAAAAAAAAAACCAATGCTTCTGACCGATATAAAGAGGAAGAATGAAATTTGCTCTGTCGCTTATACAGAGGTGGGAGGCCATTCAAGGCTGTTTCCACAGCACATAAGAAAGACTAGAATATATCCAGAAGCACTCACGTACTCACCGAATAGCCAAGGCGCCATGGCTTTGCTTGGCATGCTTTCCCAACTATCGCTCCGAATTGGGGCCACTATTGTAGCAGCATCTGCAGCGTCTCATCCTAATTCGAGATGCAACAGCACATGTGGATCTCTGGGGATCCCCTATCCATTTGGAACAAGTGAGGGCTGCTACCTTGATAAATATTTTCTCATCACTTGTAACCTCTCGTACGAGCCCCCAAGACCATTTCTGCGCCATAGTGATTATCATGTCCTCAACATCTCATTGGATGGTGAGATAACAATCTCATCTCCCGTTGCCCGTGATTGCTACGGCCAGTCGGGGCGAAGTGATGACAATGGCACACTCTTTTATAATGACCCCGGATGGCGAGCGAAAGTGTTATCAAAGTTCCGTATCTCATCTAAGAGGAACAAGATCACTGCAGTCGGTTGTGACACTTACTCCTACGTCCAATTTTCCAACGAAGACAAGTACTACACAACTGGATGCTTATCACTCTGTGACCCCATTAGCAGTGTGAAATACGGGTCTTGCACTGGCATCGGTTGTTGCCAGACTTCCATCCCAGAAGGAGCAATTGATTATTTCTTGAGAGTAGGGTGCTTGGAGAATCACCTCACATCTTACAACGATAGCCCATGTGGCTTCGGTTTTTTGTGGATGAAAAAGAATATAAATTTTCGTCCGCTGATCTTAAAGATCTCCAAAATAGAACAAGTTTGCCCTTGGTGCTTGATTGGACAATTGGAAATGAGACGTGCGGAAATGCTGCGAAAAACAGGATAAGCTTTGCATGTAAGGCGAATATGAGTACATGTGAAGATTCCACCAGTGATTCTGGGTATATTTGCAAATGCTCGAAGGGTTTTCAAGGGACCCCATAACTCCCTACTGGTCGCAAAGGTAATGAATATAAGTTAATTATTTGCTAAAACGTCCCGTATAGACCATTCTAGTGCTTGATTAATTCTTTAATTTGTCATTCTTATCTGGTTTATTGCCTACCCCGTGATGTTTCAGATATTAATGAGTGCAAAACTTCAAATCCCTGCAATACGACTTGCGTGAACACGCTTGGGAGTTACAAATGTTATTATTGTCCCAAGGGGTTTGAAGGCAATGGGTTGAGAAATGGAATAGGTTGCAGTCGAAAAGATATGAATACGATCAGTGGCGGATCCAGGATCAAAATTCAAGGGGTCGAACTTTAAATGCGAAATGAGAAGAAATTTTTTTTCCTTCGTAGTGCAAAAAATTGTCTTCATGCTTAATAGACTCGAGGGAAACTTTGATTTGTGTATTTATACACAATTTTGTTGTAGGCATCGATTCTCCCAAAAGTTGGAGGTAATAGAAAAGAAATAGATATAATCCTTCATCAATAATTTTAAACTAGCCTCTTGTGTAGGCCTACACGTCAGTAAATGGGGCTTCACTTATGAAATTTGTAACTATTTAAATGGTTGGTAGTGCAAAGTCTGAGTTTGAGCATAGAACTGCCTACTTCTTTGTTCATATCTGAGTGTGTTCTTTCATTATTTGGTGGCAGCTGGTCAGCTAGAGAAACTGAAAGTAGACCAATGCAAGGTTTATCTGAGGAAGAATGGATTGAGACTGACTGGCACGAAAGACAAACTCATTCAGCGCATTAGGGAGCATCTAGAGTAATCTTATCTTCTTTTGTAGCCGCCATGATTTTGGAGATTATATGGTTTCTCATATTCTCTGATATTTATTTTTCCAGGATTTTAAACGGTGGAGGGGAGATGAAATACCCAGTCTCTAGCTTTGTATTGAATTGTAAAGGTGCCACGCTAACTTAGAGGCTTATGGATGGTTATTTGCTTGTATTGGTTTCGGTTCTATGGAGGGGTCAAGTCCCATGCAAAAGAAAAATAGAAAATGGCGTATGACGTATGACGCAATCCAAGGACAAGCAACTCCAACCTTCCTTGTCTGTAAATGCTACTAGGCAGGGGCTTTGCAATCTGCACAAGCATTTGCCTTATAGAGAATGCTAAATTTTACTGGTTTGAATATAGCACATGTTAAACAGTTATAGTTATTGGCGCTGCCATGAATTTCTTGTTCACCTTTGTGTGGGTTTGAAGTTGCACATAGTATCGCGCTGCTTGTTACAATCATACAAATGATCACCTTTATCATATGATACAATAAATTTCTTCTTAATTTGTTTGCTTATTGACTTGATTTACGCAGACTTTAGTATCACGGTTTCCGTTTAGATGACTGATATGTATCTGTATCTGTATTGCATTGAATACTTATCACTCTACCTAGAAGGAACACATATCATTTCCCTCATCAAATCATGCATGTCAAACCTTCACCACAATCTCCTTTATTATTTACATGCACTATCTCACATACTGAATAAAAATGGGATATTTGCAGGGGATGCATGCACTGACGATGTTGTCATGTTTGAGCAAAATGTTTATGAGATGTAAGAATTGTTTTTCCTTTGATATTCTGTTTTATATTTGAGAGCACGATTCACCTTGCCTACTTGATTTTACTGGGGAAAAGGATTTGGAAGTATCACTTGGACGATGGCAACAACTTGTATAATGAAAATATAACAACAGTATTTGATTACTTCTTGGTGTCCTTGCTAATTTCAAGAATGCTTTGTACTTTCTCTTTTACACTTACCAATTTTTTTGTAAGGAAATTGATTACCTTTTGGATATCTCTATTGACTTAGGTTCAACATAGCATCCCGAAGTGCTGGTGGTCCTCCAAGTGGCACAAGGACTGTTGTTGGCCGCATTGTGAAAGAAAGCTATGGTGCTGCCAAGCAACAGCATACTTTCACAGTGAGTAAAATAAGCATATAGTTCTTGTAGAAGAACAGTAATGAAAAGCAAATGCATCTTAACGATTGATTAGTTAATCTATCAAACCATGGCTGAAGGTTTGAAACTAAAAATGGCAATTGCTAGTCTGCATTTGTGTTTTGGTAACTTAAGAAGAATGGAATTGTTCGAATGATCACCTTTTTTTTTTTGGATTAGTTGCATTAGATACAATGCAGGAGCAAGACAACATATATGTTTGGACAGTTAATTGCAGAAGTTAACATGCAGTGTTCTGGCTGTTCTTATCAGATAGAGGTACTCTGGAGCAAGGGGGATAAACCACTCCCTCCACTTCATCCCCTTCTGATTAAGGGTCGAAACCTTTACCGATTAAAAACCTTTACCGATTACAATATCGAAAATTAAAAACTAAAAGCATTAAAAATATTAAAATACACGTACCGTACTATGTATGACTGAGAGATGACAATTGCATTATACGTTTTTACATCTTTTGAAAATGTTGCAAAATGGCTTTCGTTCTCAATATTTTTAAAAACTTCTTGCTCAATGTACACTACCATGCAATCATTCATCCAATCATCTCCCATCCTATTACGCAAATCACTTTTGATGATATTCATTGCAGAAAAATATTCTTTCAACGTTTGTTGTCGCAACTGATAAGACCAATGCCAACTCAATAAGTCGATAAACTAATGGAAATAAAATATTCTCTCTAGTCTCAACCATCTTCATAGTAAGACCTTCAATATCTTGAAGCCCAGAAAAAACATCATTTTTCTAACATCACTAATATAGGTAAAGTTGATTTTTAAGTATCAAATGATCATCTACTGTGAAATCTTCTGGATAAAGCTCAACAAGACGACGTAACTTAGCATGATCAAACACTGAGAATGAATTTTTTGGATCAAGACATGCTATGCAAAGAAGTAACTCCGTACTTGCTTCTGTGAACCGATTATCATCTCCTAATGATCAAATCAATAACTGGCAAAATACTTCCACACGAAAATGATGAAATAAGTAATAGTTTGCCCTCCACGTCTCGAACGACTACGAGTTGATATAATATCTACCATATTTGGCACACTAATAGAGTGATCCATACAAATAGTTTCGACTTTTTCTAAAAATCATCACATTCTATATCTCTCATTTCTTGCAACTTTTCTTCACAATTCCAATTAAACCCATAGCATTAACAATGTCTTGATCTTTTCGTTGTAAGGCTTGTGACAATTCATTTGTAATTCCCATTACATTCCTCAATAGATGCATAGTGAATACAAACTCAAAATTATCCATCTTATTCATCAAACTCATAGCCATGGATATTTGTTTTGGGAGAGTACCATCATCTTTTATGTAATCAATCACTTCTAATACTGATGACCAAATACTGAAGAGACGGAGTATTATTATATGGTGGTATAACCCCAACGTACATACAATATTATAAGAATTATAAAACTATAAACAAATAAAAAAAAATTAAAGTCTATTAATATTATATGAAATATAATAATCACCTGGTCGTGCGAGACTGGTTTCTTGATTTTTGCCCCTTCCACTAGAAATCTCTCATTTATCCAACTGCTCCACTATCTTCACATAATAAACTTTGCCGAAGAGTATCTTTCCTTTTTACAATGACCTTCCTGACCATAGTCACAATCAAAGAGGTAATTAAAAAAAAAACCAACTTGCAATTATTCTTTGCAATACCCACAACAGCCAATTGAAGTTGGTGAGCAAAACAATGGATATAAGTAGCAGAAGGATTGTCCCTCAAAATGAGCGACGAAACCCATTGAACTCGCCTCACATGTTTGATGCCCATCATACCCTTGACCTCTCAATTTGGATATTGATAACCGTGTCTTGCAAACAATTTGTTTATACTTTTTTTCAAAGATTCAGAGTAAGTATCAGGAATATGTTCCACACCAAGAAACCTTTCAATCACCTGTCCATGTATGTTCATATATCTCAAAACCACTAATAATAGTTTTAGATGTGATCATATTAAATTCTAACCACATCTACATTAGAATTTAGCATAACCACATCCACAAAAAAATGAAAACATAAACTGAAATTCAAAATAAACAATTTCACAAACCAACTCAAAAAACAGTTTCACAAATAACATATATCCAAATTCCAAACCAATTCAATCCCATCCTCCAACAATTTCACAAACCACAAATATCCAAACCAATTCAATCTCATCCTCCAACAATTTCACAACCATAAATATCCAAACCAATTCAATCTCATCCTCCAACTGTCCAACAATTTCACAAATCACAAAATTTCAAACCCCAAAGCATTTTTAGCATACTAAGTAAATGAATTTTTCTACTAAATTGTAGAGATAAAATCTTGGATAGAGAGACATACTAAGGGTCTAGCAAGTTGCAATTTCTTTGCACAAAATTTCGAGGATCCTACAAAAATTGAAATCGTCAAAAAATCAAAATAATGAGATTGAGAGAGAGGCAAGAGCTGAGAGTCAAGAGAGAGAGAGAGAGAGAGAGAGATAGATCATTGTTGGACGTTGGAGAGAGAGAGAGGGCAGAGAGCAAAAGAGAGACTGAGAGGGAAAGTTGAAAAGAGCAGCAACGGTGTGGACAGGGGACGGTGGACGATGGGTAGAGAGAGAGAGAGATTGAGATGAGGTGAGAGCATGGGCAATGCAACGGCTGGTGCAGCAGCAGTGGTACGGCGGTGGACAATGGGCAACGGGGCATGGTGGTGCAGCGGTGGGCGAGAAAGAGAGAGAAAGAAAAAATTCGAAGAGAGAGAGGGGGGAGGGTTTTTTCAAAGCAGGGTGAAACACACCGTTTCACCTATTTTGATTTTTATTTCCTTTAATGTTTTGAGTTTTTTTTTTATTTAAGGCAGAGGGTGCATTTCACCCTATTTTATTTTTTTTTCCTTTAATGTTTTGATTTTTTTTTTTTTAAGGCAGAGGAATAAAATGATGTCGTTTCTCCCTCTGCATATTAAAAAATAATGGGCGTTAGGCCCAGGCCTTCCTAGCTACAAAACCAGCGTTGGCCTAGGCTTGTGGGGATCGAGACCCCATAGGCCCAGGCCAACTTTATAATATATATATATATAATTAAATGTAATTTTTTTTGGGTGGTCCAATGAGTGGCAGCTACTGAGGGCTGCTACCCCTTGGATTCGCCATTGAATATGATTATCAGTATTCCACTGGGTAAGTATGTGTACCCCTTGGATTCGCCATTGAGGACAAGGTTCCCAATACAAAATGCTCAAATTGAACCATAACTAACTACAAACTTAAAGATTGAACCGTCACTATAGCCACATGAAGATCCATCTGGACTTGAGGCAACTGGGCCATGGGGACGTACAACCCTTAACTGTTCCTAAGACTAACCTCAAGACTAATTGAATCACAACTTTTCGTGGTGGTTGATAAAATGCTAATTATAAGATGGTGTTTGCTTTCCCAACTCCTCTCCCCTAATCCCCTAAAAACCTTGTTTGTGGGGATCATTGCTAGTTTTGTCATTGGGCTAAAGCCATCGGACTCTAATACTGGGTTCGACCAATAATTCATGTTGAGACAAATGTAATTCCGGCTAGATCATCATCAGCTGGTACGTACATTCACTTGTCCTCTGGGCTGTTGATGCAGGTAAGTGTGGAAGACATCCACCATGCTTCTCAATGAATGACAAACAAAAAATTAGTCACAAAGGCTAAAGACTAAAAGACTTAGCATACGTTCACGTCTTGTTTGTTTTATCCCTTAGATCTATACATAAGATCATTTATACTAGACAACAGTGGAAAGTTGACAAGTTGAATACTTTTCCTCTATTTTTTTTCAAATTTCGTAGAAATCTAGTGGCATATAGCTATCACTTTGTTGATGCTATAGAAATGAAAAAGTTATAGTATGTAATCAATTTGCATTCTTCTTTTGATATCATGAACCATTATTTGAGAGCGTCTATGTTAGACCTAATTACGCCATAATGATTTTCTTAGAAAATGCCAGCATTTGGCTTTGAAAACTGCACATTTTGACGTCTACAGGTGTCATTGCAAGCCTCTTGGTGTTGCTCTTGGGAACTTTTTGGGTGTATTGGGTACTGACAAAAAGAAAGCTCATCAAGTTGAAAGAGAAATTCTTCCAACAAAATGGCGGCTTAATGTTACAAGAGCAACTCTCGAATCAAAAAAGGTCAATGGAGACGATCAAAGTATTTAGTGTAAAAGAGCTAGAAAAGGCCACCAACAATTACGACGAGAGTAGAGTTCTCGGTCGAGGGGGTCATGGAATTGTTTACAGGGAATATTACCAGATAACAAAGTGATTGCCATTAAGAAGTCCAAAATTTGTGATCAAGTCAAATTGAGCAATTCATAAATGAGGTGATTGTGCTTACCCAAATTAACCATAGGAATGTTGTTAAGCTATTGGGTTGTTGTCTAGAGACTGAAGTGCCCTTATTAGTTTATGAATTCAATACAAACGAGGCATTATATGACCATATTTACGATCAAAGCATGTCATCCACAATTTCATGGGGCAAGCGTTTGAAAATAGTTGCAGAAACTTCAGGGGTCCTTGCATACTTAGACTTTGAAACTTCAATGCCAATTATCCATAGAGACGTGAAATCAGCCAACATACTGTTGGATGACACCCTTACCACAAAAGTGTCGGACTTTGGAGCTTCAAGACTTGTTCCTGTTGATCAGAAACAAGTGACAACTTTGGTGCAGCGAACTATTGGGTATTTAGATCCGGAATACTTCCATACTAGTCAACTAACAGACAAAAGTGATGTCTACAGCTTTGGGGTTGTTTTGGTAGAGTTACTAATGGGTAAGAAGGTACTTTCTTTCGATAGGCCTGAAAACAAGAAAAATGTTGCAAATTATTTTGTTTCTTTAGCAAAAGAGGATCAGCTATTTCAAATGCTTCAGAATGACATTCTCGAGGAAGGAAATATTGGGGAAGTAAAGCAAGTTGTTGATATTGCAAAAAAGTGTTTAGGTGTAAGAGGCGAGGATAGACCTACCATGAAGGAGGTAGCAATGGAACTGGAGGGATTGAAATCGATGAATCTCAAACATTTGTCAAGAAAGGCTGACCTTGGTATGGAGAAGACTGAGTTATTGCTCAGCTCAACTACAACCTCCATGACCATTGATGTAGCCACTGAGTGTCCTTTGACTAGTACTACTATCAGATGTGACAGCATGGTAAGTCAAATACAGAAACCAGCGAATGGTGGGAGATAACTAATCAGTCCTGAATATCAACATAGCTTCCTTCTAGTGGTCATAACCATTTATTTCGATTTGCCAGTAACCACTTATTTGGTTCTCCTTTATTTTTCAAGTTCAAGCTCAGGCCTTCTTTCATAAGATAAGTGGTTCTCAAGTGCAGCGCGAAGCTTTTGCATAAGCATGCAAGTGTATTAATGTCCAATTTAGTGCTCTATTTTGTATGAACTTGGCTAGTATATATTTAGTGTTGAAGTACTTTATTTGGAGAAGTCATGTCTGTCTAGAATACTTGAGCTTTTGTGTCTGTATTAATGGTTAATATCTTGTAAACTAGTCCATTTCCACATGCCTTGGATACAGCTTCTTCTTTCCTCTCACTTTCTGGTGTCCAATTTCAGCATGGTTTGCCTACTCATGAAAGATGTAGAAAGAGAGCTTCCATATTCTAGATAGTAGTACTTGTTGCATGCATATTACGCTTTAGTTATTCTTGTTTTAAATTCGTTTGATCTGGCCTCCTTATTCTTGTTTTAAATTCGTTTGATCTGGCCTCCTGTGCATGTTTGGTGAGGGGACTTTTTTCATAGAGTCGTTCCGCCTTAATTTGGTGGTTGAGCAGGGATTTCTTGTAGAGTCTTTTTTTTTTACTTTTTTTTTTCTTTTTCTCTCTTGACATGTAGATCATTGGGTGCCTCGTGTTTGAATTTGTAATAGCCCGGACAGTTAAGACCTTGAGTGTTGTTTTATAGTAATGGACACAGCTAATAAAGCTGTGGTTATGGCCTATGGGAAGATCGACAAATCAACAAGATACTAAGCAAAACACACGAAGGACCTTTTATTAATACCAAGGTATTACAAAAGAGGACCAATTTTCTATAATGTACATACTAAAAAAAAACTACAGCAGAAAAACTAAGAAAACATAAAATGAAGATTTCTAATATTCGTCGTCAGTTCCTCCAAGTCCGAAATATTGTCATAGTTATCTGAGTGTGGTGTGATCCACCTATGTCCTCATCCCTTTATTAAGACATTTAGGTCACATATGACGTAAACAGGGAAAGTCAACTCAGAGTGACAAAGCCATGTTGAATAGCCTTGGTGAACTGTTCTCAAATAAACCTCAGTCATCTGGTAAAGAAAATATTTAACAAATAATGGTGAGTCCAAATGACTCAGTAAAGCCAACGGTTAGTATAACAGAATAGCAGATGTAATAAAATATATTGAAGAAACCCTTTTACAAATAAAATCTCAGCAGTATAGGAAAGTAAATGAAAAGACTCAGTTTCTTAAAAAATGATCTTTTCCATTTTTCAATCACCACTACTCTCACTCCAGAGTGAATCACTTGGCCAGAGTGACGGGTTACAAGTAACCTCCATGTTTTGCGGCATTACTCCCAGAGCAGAACATGGCCCGTATTTTGCGGCATTACTCCCAAAGTAGAATACGGTATCCTCATAAAGGATTTTTCCACGTATGACGAAGAGGCCAGAATGTCACAATAAGTGAACACATCCTCTTGCGCACAGTACTGTCACGTCAAGTATGGATATCTCATGTCAATGCCCATACATATCATTAATGATATGCAAAACCTTAAACATACTTGAACATCAAAATATTCATTCTTGGCTTTTGTCACAATCAATATTTTGATGATTTCAATAAATGGATTAAGTTTACAAAATGGACATCTTCAAAGACAAAACATTTTTATCAAAGAGCCAAAGATAAGAAGATTGAAGATCAAGAAGATGCAAGGAGCTCAAAAGTGAAGATTCAAGACTTAGGGTATAACCTTGTAACTCTTAGTTTAAATTTTGACTAGGATTTGAATCGTACACTTGCATAACTTTCAAAACGTGCATAAACTGTCATACCTCTAGTTTGAAAGGTCAAATGTTTTTAAATGGTTTCAAAACATCCCAATCAAACTCTCAAACCTTTTATATACTTACGGGAAGTTAGTCTTTAAAATTGGATTTTTAAAGTGGCCAAAATCGTGGTTTTTAAATGAACCGGATCATGTGCTTAAGTTGAAGAGGTAACCAGTTGGTGTAGCGGTCGACTGGTATATATTTTGAAATAGATCCATTGAAGCACTGACAATGTGACCGTTGGGTAACGGTAACCCTGAAGCGGTCGACCGGTACAATGGTAAAATTCATAATGGCTAGAAACGGCTAGTTTTTCATTTGCCTATATAAAGACCTTCCTATTGTCTCTAAAACAAGAGAAAACGACCACATATCATTTTACATAGCTTGAGAAATATCTTAAACCTTCTTATTCCATATTTCTCATATCATTCACACAAATTACACTTTCTTATCCTTGTCATTGTGTGAATCAAAGAGATAGAGCTTTCCATTTTTATATCCACTCTTTGAGAGAGTTTATTCTTTTATCTTCCTATCCAAAAGAAGTGATTCCTTTAGTGAGGTTGTTCACTAAAGAAGAAGCTTAGAGAGGGTATATCTCAAGCTTGGTTGGGTTGTGAGTGGTGAGCCCAAAAAATCACTTGGGTTTGAGTGTTGAGTCTGAGAAAGCACTTGTAAGGTTTTCTAGCACCCGAAGCTAGAGTGTACACTATTTGAAGATAGTAGGAAAACCTCAAGGCTCGGTAAAAGAGCTTGAGGGTGGATGTAGGCGGGTTTGCCGAACCACCTAAAAATCATGTGTTTGCTTCTCTATCCCTACTCTTTACATTTAGCACTTACTCTATTATCGCATCTATATACTTGTGCTAAATTAGACTTTACTTTGCAAACACGATTTTGGGGGTTAAAAGTGAAAAAGTTTGGAAAACCCAATTAACCCCCCCTCTTGGGTTGCCTTAATCCTAGACTCAATTTCTTTTCCCGTACAAGTTAAGTATGTATATCTCACATCAATGCCCATACATCTCATTTATGATATGAAACGCATTAACTTGTTTCCATCATCAGGACATTATAAAATATTTTTCAAAGGAAAGTGTCATGAAGACAAAAACAACACTTTGATTTCTCGGTTAAAAATCGCCTTAATCAACATGTATAAAATACCAATTTTGACATGAAAAGTATTGAAATCAGAAGGAAAGAAATATGTTCAAGCTTTGAAAAAAAAATTTTGGAAGAAATTTTGAAATGAAATGGACCAAAGTTTAAAAAAACTTGAAAATGAATCAAACTTTGAAAATGATACTTTTTCGAAATGACAAGCTTGTTCTCCGTCAAGAACACGAAGAACGTCAAGATTATGAATAACATAAATAACATTAGTAGATGCTAGAATAAGAATTACAAGAGATTCACAAATCATCTTGAAAACTTTAAGAATTGAAATCAAAGATAACCAATAAACTTTACCTCTAAGCAAGCTTGATCTTCATTAAACTTCTCTTAAGCGATTGCTTCCTTTTTCCTTCTACTTCACTTCACTATTAATCTCACGTTTAACTCACAATTATCAAAGGAGCTGGTGTAAGTGTAAATGGCCGGCCACCCCCTATTTATAGGCAAGCTTGGTTCCTCACATCGTGACACGTGTCTAGGCTAGCTTCGGTGACTTAAAAGGCTACATCGACCATGCGCTGACACTCAACCAGCCCAAGCAACTGTTGAGCATACCTATGGCCGAATTTTACACTCTAACTCAGGTGAGTTGCCACCTAGGTTCACTGTTGGTCGACAACTCAAGCTACCTAGGTCCTAGCCTTTTTGGTCGTGCTTCTAGCTTTGATTCATGGTGCTTCTAGCTTCGAGTTGTCATGCTATCTAGCCCTCATATGTGTCACTCTCTAGGGCAGCCGAATTTCTCACGTCTAATGGCTAAGTTTTGCTAATTTCTTTCCTAATTGTAGATAATTGCAAATCAACCTAATTGCTTCCAATTAATTGACCTACTAGCTTTCGAAAAATAAAAAATCTCCAAATTTAAACATAAACTCGTGAATAATCTCCCAACATATTTAAAGAATAAAAATCATGTGGTTAGTTTTTAAGACAAAAACGTCCTACTAGTTTAAAAAATTAAATTGATCCAATACGAGCTCCTCAACATTCTGAACAACAGCCTAGTTTCACGTGAACTCCAATCTCACTAAATCATGTTCTAATCAAGGTTTTGAACTTAATTCATCAAGTACTAATAATCTCACTTAGTCACTAAGTACCCCTTAATGCACTATTAAACAAAAGCAAACAACATGCATGTTATGCTAAAAGCTCGGGGTATGATAGAATTATTGCTAAGCGATCTTTTACTTTGCTAGAGTTATTAATGTCTTTAATTCACTACAACCATTTCGGGCTCTGCCAACGGGGGTGATGGAGGACAATAAGAAAAAACAGAGTATGTTTTGAGAAACTTCAATCAACAACTTGTTTGATTGATTCTAAATTGTTTTGATATTTTCACTTACAATGTACAGCTATATAAGAGCACCTTGTAACTCATGACAACACTAATTAAAAAACAACTTCCAAGATAGCTAATAAATTGCATAGACTAAATATAACAAACTAGGCTATTAATAGAGTTTATTGAAAAATAGCAGCACACAACGCATCAGCTTCAATACTCCTCCTCGATGTGTTTTTCTGAAACTCGAAGTATCAATTTGATTAACTGAAACTTGTCTCTAGAAGGGCTTTTGTGAATATATCTGCAAGTTGATCTTTAGAGCATAGGAATTTTAGCTCAATTTCACCACTTGCTTCCACTTCACTCAAAAAATGATATTTCATTGCTATCATCCAAATTGTGTATACTCTGGCTTTCGGGTGATAAAGAACCTTACAAGTGTTTTCACGAGCTCAACACTCATAACCCAACTGAACTTGAGATATGTCCTCTCTAAGCTCTTTTTTAGTGAACAACCTCACTAAAGGAATTACCTCTTTTGAATAAGAAGATACAAGAATTTAACTTTCTCAAAAAGTGAATAAGAAAATGGAAAGCTCTATCTCTTTTGATTCACACAATGATAAGGATATGAAAGTGTAATTTGAATGAACAATATGAGAGATATGAAAGAGGAGGTTTTAGATCTTTCTCAAGCTATAGAAATGATATATGGTCATTTTTTCTTGTTTGAGACCTTAAGAAGGTTCTTATATAGGCCGCATATCAAAACTAGCCGTTTCTAGCCGTTGGAGGTCGATTTGACAATTTTACCTTTGTACCGGTCAACCGCTATCATGAATTGGTTGACCACTTCAACTAGACATTGCCCAACGATCATAAAATTTGAATACTGTCAAATTTTTTTCCTACGCGCTTGATCGACCACTCATGTGAGGGCGATCGCTACAGATCATTACATAGACCACTATAATATTGTTAATCGTCCACTATAATTAAAAAGCCCATTTTTGACATTTTTGAAATCCCAATTTCAAAAACCAACTCCGCAAAAGTATAACTAAGGCTTAGGAGTTTAAATAGGGATGATTTGAAAAGACAAAAGCATTTTAGTTGTCAAACTTGTGATAAGAAATTATGCACGGTTTGAAAGATATGCAAGTGTGTGATTCAAATCTTTGTCAAAAGTGAAACTAAGAGTTACAAGGTTATACCCTATATTTTGAATCTTCACTTTTGAGTTTCTTCCATCTTCTTGTCTTTGGCTCTTTGATAAAAATGACTTTATCTTTGGAGATGTCTATTTGTAAACTTAATCCATTTATTGTAATCATCAAAATATCGATTGTGAACAAAAGCCAAACAAATTTTTCCCCTGAAGGAATTTGCACTTGATCCCTTATTTTCTTAGCCAAAGCTTTATCTATGCAAGAAGGATCAAGTACCTATTTGGCCCTCGGGTTATGACCCTTTCTAACCATGTACTCGGGTTTTCAAATTGATCATAGAGGTTCTTGGAGTTTGTAATTTTTCGTTAAGCTTTCATCTTCAGCTCCCACAACAAGTTGACACATTTCACGCAAAACTATATAAACTTGCTATCTCAATTAAAAACCAAACATATCTTCTGCTAAGATTGTGTCTTCCTCATGGATATCCTCATCAACGCAATAATCATAGTATTTCAACACGTAGATTTAGATCCTACTCTTTATCTGAGTGTTGTGTAGGCTCCATCCAACACAATTCTCTCTCTTGGATGTAGCATTTGCAATCATCGAAATCTATCAGTATATGCATGGATAGTGCTGCTAAATTTCTCCTTTATTTAAAGAACACAATGCATATGGGTGATAGTATTGTGGTGAGATAATATTGCAGCAATATATGAGTGTGAATCTATATTCCATGCTCGTATAAAGCATATAGAGATTGATATCCATTTGTTAATGACAGTTGCACTTTTGACTTTTGCAACAAATAAAATCTTGTGCTTCTAATCTTCCTTTCAAAATGCACTATTTATATACCAATATTTTTATAATTAGGACAGAAAATGTCAAAGGTGATAAACATAACTTATTATATATATAACATAACATGGTCGAGTGAAATTCTAAATTATCCTTCACTTTACTTTTAAGTGGAACAAGTGACTACAATTCCTACTTCCAGGCTCTTAACATTTACAATTAAAATGTGAAACATTTGACTGAGAAACTATGTTATTCTTCCAATTAAAAGACATTAGTAGATAATAAGAGTCAAAGAAAGACATGTAAGAGAACATCTTATTTGAAACTGAGCATAACCACACCGTTATAACGAATCAAATACATACACGACTAGCTATCATCATCACCGTCAAATATGCCTACGAAAGTAGAATATATATACTGACATAAACGGTTTGACAACCTTTTGATGGTATCAAGAACAGAAAAATAACATCGGTACATAAGGTCCTCGAAGCATCGTTGTTCCCAATAAGGATTAATATAGAGAAGACTAACTACAGTCACAAAGAAAATAATGCAAGATACTGAAAAGCTTGTAAAGAAGACTAGAGGATCAACTTCATACCATTTCTCATCACTTGCATTTGAAAATTTTGTTGGTGTTGAATATGACCCATTTACTCTGCTGCATATTTTGTCCAGTGGTTGTCCACAAAGAAATGGATTTCCTTCATAGCTACTATTGTCAAATTTCCCAAACTGAAATTTCATGTCCGGAAGTCTACTGGATAAGTTGTTGTGAGCCACACTGAATACTGCTAGAAAGTTCAGATGACCAGTGCAGAAGGGATTTTTCCATCAAATTATTGTGAGAAAGATCCAAGCTTTCAACATACTCTGTCTGAGAATGTCACAGGAATAGAACCTATCAACTGATTATAAGATAAGTTTAGTGCATGAATCCAATGTAGTTGTCCTAGTTCTTACTGGAGTTTGCCTGTTAGCTTATTACATGACAAATCCAATCCAGACATATATCCAAGGATTCAAATCTTTAACGAATCAAGCTATGTTTGTTGTAAACTCAATCTGTACAGGTACATCGTCAATTTGATAACTCTCACTTATTCCAATGTTCTCCATCACAAAATTGTTATATGAGAAATTGTTACCACTACTAGAATACTCATCGGTAGCTTCAAAAGAGTTTTGCTTCCCAAAAGAGATATTGTAAAAGCAGCTCGGTATTTTCCCATAAAAAGAGTTCATGGAAAGATCCATTATGCTTATCGTTTGTAATTGACATAGCTGATTCAGAATCACACCACCGAAATGGTTACCCCTCAACAAAAGTATCCTCAAGTTGTCTAGTGTCCCAATTTCATCAGGGATGGTATCAGAAAAACCATTATCTCTTATGTCCAAAGTCATCAATTTTGAAAAATTGAAATGAACTTTTGGTATAGACCTATAAGTTTGTTCCCTCGTAAAAGTATATGCACAATACTCCCTAGAATTAAGCAACCAGGCAAAGTTCTAGAGAGAGAGTTATGAGAAAGGTCTATTAACCTCAAGTTCCCTAGCTCACATGGAATTTGACAGTGGAAAAAATTGTTGCAAATGGAAAATTGTTAACTTGAACATGACGTTGAAAAGATTATGAACTCCATACCATGATTGTGTGACCAAGCTCAATATCCCCAAATCCAATGCATCCAAATAACTCCAGCTACCAACAGAGGATGGGACGTTACCTTCAAAATTATTATTGGAAAGATTTAGATATTTTAATGGACTTATCTCCAATATTCTCTGAGTTGCCCATCTAAGCAAGACATCAATCCAAGAAATTTATCCATGTACTGATCTGGTGGCAAAGAATCGACCAGTAAAACAATTGTTTCGAAGACTTAGAATTTGTAGTCTTTCATTGTTTTCAAGCAACCGAAGAGGGAAATCTCCTTTCAATCTAAAAAGTCTTCAATGGAATATCGTGAAATTACATCATAGTATAAGACCTTCCTTATGCTATTTCATCTCAAGTAGAAACACGAGCTTTGAGTGATTAGCAAATGAACTGAATGAAAGCAAAGATGTTTTTAAAAGATACTCCAACACTTTTGTCATATTTTTTAGGCATCGAGGAAGGACAATTGATTCCCGAACAGCCTGCACAACTCTCTGATCGAAAGGACAAACATTAACACTGACCATCCTTGATTATAGTAGTAGTATTCCTACCTAAGAATTAGCATGACATTCCTAACCAAATTGTTCTCACATTAAGAAAAAGAGTAAATGATCAATTAATTTGTGCTTCCCACAGCAAACACTGAGATTATCTTTCACTAATTGTTCTCATAGGCCTAACTAAATTGTAGATAATTTCAATTGGTAACAGTAGCAAATAACTGTAAATGCTTCATTTTGTATGTAGTCCATTTCTTACCTGTAGGTAATGTGCCATTCAGAAAATTATAGTGAGAGAGCTTTAAGAGAGTGTAGACCCAATAGGGGAATACTTCCTGTGAAGCTATTATAGCTCATATCTAAAATCTCCAAGGTATTAAAGCCAAATCTCCAGAGTCAGGAAAATCTATACAAGGTTAAATCGACTGACATAAAGTTGAAGGGATATTATCATAAATAAAGCATGTTGAGAAGAAAATAAATGATCATAACTACAAATAGATATTCTTGACAAGAGAAGAAAATTATGCATCCATTATTTGATAATCTCAAAAGTGACAAGGAAGGTCCTCGAAGCATCGTTGTTCCCAATAAGGATTAATATAGAGAAGACTAACTACAGTCACAAAGAAAATAATGCAAGATACTGAAAAGCTTGTAAAGAAGACTAGAGGATCAACTTCATACCATTTCTCATCACTTGCATTTGAAAATTTATTGGTGTTGAATAACCCATTTACTCTGCTGCATATTTTGTCTAGTGGCTGTCCACAAAGAAATGAATTTCCTTCATAGCTACTACTGTCAAATGTTCCAAACTAAAATTTCATGTCCGGAAGTCTACTGGATAAGTTGTTGTGAGCCACACTAAATACTGCTAGAAAGTTTAGATTGACCATGCAGAAGGGATTTCTTCGGTCAAATTATTGTGAGAAAGATCCAAGCTTTCCAAGATACTCAATGTCACAGGAATAGAACCTGTCAACTGATTATAAGATAAGTTTAGTGCACGAATCCAATGTATAGTTCTTACTGGAGTTTGCCTGTTAGCTTATTACATGACAAATCCAATCCAGACATATATCCAAGGATTCAAATCTTTAACGAATCAAAGCTATGTTTTGTTGTAAACTCAATCTGTACAGGTACATCATCAATTTGATAACTCTCACTTATTCCAATGTTCTCCATCACAAAATTGTTATATGAGAAATTGTTACCACTACAGAATACTCATCGGTAGCTTCAAAAGAGTTTTGCTTCCCAAAAGAGATATTGTAAAAGCAGCTCGGTATTTTCCCATAAAAAGGTTCATGGAAAGATCCATTATGCTTATGTTTGTAATTGACATAGCTGATTCAGAATCACACCCCGAAATGGTTACCCCTCAACAAAAGTATCCTCAAGTTGTCTAGTGTCCCAATTTCATTAGGGATGGTACCAGAAAAACCATTATCTCTTATGTCCAAAGTCATCAATTTTGAAAAATTGAAATGAACTTTTGGTATAGACCTATAAGTTTGTTCCCTCGTAAAAGTATATGCACAATACTCCCTAGAATTAAGCAACCAGGCAAAGTTCTAGAGAGAGAGAGTTATGAGAAAGGTCTATTAACCTCAAGTTCCCTAGCTCACATGGAATTTGACAGTGGAAAAAATTGTTGCAAATGGAAAATTGTTAACTTGTATAACTGTGACGTTGCTAATATCTTAGATATCAACCGAAGATTGAAATACCATGAAATCCATTATTTGATAATGTTGTTGCAATCAATATCCAAATCCAATGCATCCAAATAACTCCAGCTACCAACAGAGGATGGGACGTTACCTTCAAAATTATTATTGGAAAGATTTAGATATTTTAGAGTGGACTTATCGTCCAATATTCTCTTGTAGTTGCCCATCTAAGCAGTTCTTCGAGACATCAATCCAAGAAATTTTATCCATGTACTGATCTGGTGGCAAACCGAATCGACCAGTAAAACAATTGTTTCGAAGACTTAGAATTTGTAGTCTTTCATTGTTTTCAAGCAATCGAAGAGGGAAATCCCCTTTCAATCTATCGTCAGAAAGATTAACTTCTTCTAATTCATGCTCCTTGGAATATCTTGAGTGTGCTTGTTCAGATTACATCTATATAGTATAAGGATCTTCAATTGAAATAAAGGCTTCCAACCCACAGGATGCTCAGTTTCTATCTCTAATTTGTTGTTTCCACTCTTAATTAGAAACACCTCGAGCTTTGAGTGATTAGCAAATGAACTGAATGAAAATAAACCCTCAAAAAGATTACCACTAAAACCAATATATCAAGAGATGTTTGGCCGGTTAACGGAGAGAAATTTCCATGAACTGGTTCTCAGATACATCCAACATTTTAAGAGATGTCATATTTTTTAGGCATCAAGGAAGGATCCCTTCCAATTGATTCTCAGAAAGATCCAACTTTTCAAGCTTAGTTAGCCTGCACAACTCTGCTGATCGAAAGGACAAACATTAACACTGACCATCCTTGATTATAGTAATAGTATTCCTACCTAAGAATTAGCATGACATTCCTAACCAAATTGTTCTCACGTTAAGAAAAAGAGTAAATGATCAATTAATTTGTGCCTCCCATGGCAAACTCTGAGAACAAATCTTAAATAAAAGTTATCTTTCACGGATTGTTCTCATAGGCCTAACTAAATTGTAGATCATTTCAATTAGTAACACTAGCAAATAATTGTAAATGCTTTATTTGTATGTAGTCCATTTCTTACCTGTAGGTAATGTGCCATTTAGAAAATTATAGGATAATGAGAGAGCTTTGAGAGAGTATAGTGACCCAATAGACGGAGGAATACTTCCTGTGAAGCCATTAGAGCTCATATCTAAAATCTCCAACATACTTAAATTCGCCAAATCTACCAAGAGATTTAAAAGAAAGAGAGTCAGGAAAATCTATACAAGGTTAAATCGACTGACATAAAGTTGAAGGGATATTATCATAATTAAAGCATGTTCAATACTATCATAATTAAGGCATGTTCAATACTATCAGACGAAGAAAATAAATGATCATAACTGCAAATAGGATATTCTTGGCAAGAGACGAAAATTTTGCATGCATAATTCATCTATATAATGTTTGAACGAAGAAAAAAAGTAAAATACTTGTACCATTGATAGGATCAAGATGCCCTCCCATTAGATTCCATCCCAGATTCAGAGACATGAGGGCCGGGAGGGCACCCAAGCATCTTAAACTAGTGTTATCAAATTGATTGCCAGATAAATCTAAGTGCGTTAGCTTCCTCAGTTTAGAAAGAGCCCTGCATGATCTTGAAGATAACAAATAAAAACACATGGAATAATAAAATATAAATCATTTGTAGAACAAAATTATCATGGTTAGATTAATGTGCTTTATGTCTGAGCTTCTCAAATCAACTGCCGGGTGTGCACATTCATTATCTATTCAAACTTTTTGTGCATATTTAAATTGTTTTTCCTGGGCATTTTTTTGTTTACTTTAAAGCAGTGCCCCAGCACGCACCCCTTTTTTTTTCCTCTTGTGAAAAATAAACAAAATCTATCTTGGGCCTCCAAAAGTTTGAAAAATTCACTCTCAAATAAATTTGAAACACACCTTTTTATCTTGATATTTATTATCTATAATTTTTATATTAATAAAGAGATCTGAAAACACCTTTAAATAGGATTTTAAAAAAATTCAAGATTCAATTCAAATCGTTAAAAAAGATTTTTTAAAAAAATATTGTAATATTTAATCGTAAAAAGTTCTGAAAACTAGAACATATTTGTTAAAAAAAGAAGAAGAGAGTTTTCTACTCTCACTACTAGAAAATTGAGTTTTAGTGACGAAATGCTATTTTGTCACTAGAAAAGGGTTTTTCATGACAAAAATATTTTTCATCACCAAATTCGTCACTAAAGGTCTTATCTATGATGAAATAAAATTTTCTTCACTAAAAGGTAATTTTTTTGTGACGAAAAATTTCTTCATAGGACGATCGATCGGTGACTAACCGATCAATCGTTGATTTTGTGATGAGAAGCCCTGTTACTAAATGTGAAGACTTTTGGTGACAAAGTTACGTTGTCACGATTACCGATCGATTGGTGATTACAAACCAATCGATTGGTTATGAATCAGTGGTTTTGATAAGCGATTGATCGGTTTAAACAAATGATTGATCGTTTAGCGTAATCGTCCAAAAATGCAAAGCAACGATCGATCGGCATTGTATACCGATCGATCGTTAAGCGTAACCGTTACTTTTTTGAATTCATGTTTGATCGTTAATCTAGCGATCGATCGTGACTATAGCCAATGGGAGAACGCCATATGTAAAAGAGCAAGTGATCGATCGCTAGATCATTAATGATTAATCATCGAGAAGGATTATATGAAACCGCTGAAGCCATTTCTACCGAATCTCTCCACAAAATCCCTCAAATCCTCTAAAACTTCAATGAGCCATTTCGTGCTGCATTGTCCTCCAAAGTGCGTGGAATCATCCCCTATTATTATCTACATCAAATGTACGTAGTTATGTTGTTTTTAAGCGATATTAAGTAGTTTTAAATGAGTTTTAGTTTACATTTTTTAATTTGCTATATCATCAATTTAGGTCCGTAAAATGTATTTATTTTTGTGTTGATGTATTTTTTTGGAGTTTAGATTGTTTAGGGATCAATTTGGGGTATTTTGGTGTTTTATATATTCTATACATTTTTGTCCCTGTGATGATCGATCGCTTTTTGAGGCCGATCGATCGTTAGGTAGATGTTGAGTCAAACGATCGATCGTTTAAAATAGATGATCGATTGGTGTTGTTTTATTAAGGATCGATCGATCGGTCCAGAAAATGTTGCATTTCTATTTAGGACTGATCGATCACTTTAACGACCGATTGATCGGTACTTGATGCTATGCGTTTAAAAATTCTCAGTCAATCAATCATTTATACCAAAGCAATAGATCGGTCGTCTTGATATTGAAACGCAGCATTTTGACGAAGTAGCGATCGATCTCCTTGTTGGCGGTCGATTACTTAGTGGTACTGTGCATTTTGTTGCATGGACGATAGATCATCTAAGTAATGAAATGCATCGTTTAACAAGTAGTGATCGATCAGTGTGTAGTGATCAATTATTAGTATGTTCCGATCGATTGCTACAATTCCAAATGCAACGTTTTGTTAAGGCGATCGTTCGGTGTTTTTGAAGCGATGGAATGTTGGTGTGGCGATGGATCGCCATTTTGTTGCATCTTCTTTAATATTTTAATTACATTGTTGTGGTTATTTATTAATACATATTTATATACAATTGCTGCAGCATTCATAAAATGTCAAGATCTAAGCGTGCGCGCACAAAGAGGGCCAGGGCTGGATCGTCGTCCCACGAGCAGGAGCCGCTGATTCGATGATGACCTAGAGAGGTGGATGGAGTACTTGAAGGGGCAGCTGGTGGCCAGAAAGCATCTAGTGACACCCTCTGATTTTGATGATTTATTGTACGAGGAGCACACCCTCTACCAACTATTCGAGTATTAGGGATTCCTGCACCAGCTCTTGTGGATGGAGGGTTTCTGTGTCAACACCCTCGTGCACGATTTCTCTTCTGCACTTGTTTCAGTAGATAGAGCACTTGAGGTATAGATGGAGGTACAAGGAGTGCAGTTCATCTTCTTGGCATGCGTCATTGTCGATTTCTTATGCTGCCGTTAGCCCAAGACTGCCTGCTTCTCGGTAGTTCCCTTGACGGATGAGCAGAGGACATCAGAGCATGACCTGTGGACACTGATGATGGGGAAGACCTCTATAGCGGTTGGCAGCATAAACAAGCAGAGTGAGTTCAATGTGTTTTGGCGGATTTTGCACTTTATCTGGACACCGAATGTCGATGGCAGAGCTCATTCTACTGAGTGCCCTTTCACAAGAGCTCAGTGCATGCTCTTATTGGGTCAGCAGACGCGGATAGATTTTCCACTGTCAATGTTTGAGTTGATTATGGATGAGGCTTCAGAATTTAAGGAATATAGCCTCCCATACGGTGTGTTTCTAACTCAGTTCCTGATTTCTTAAGGTGTCATGATCGTTGCCTAGAATTTTTTCGAGAGTTGTGCTTATAGACATTGAAGATTTCTGTATTAAAGAGGATGTCGGAGGATATTGGAATAATTCTATGCAAGTTGGAAATAATTTTTCCAACCTTTTTTTTTTACGATAATGATGCCTCTGGTGGTCTACTTACCGTACAAAGCAATGCTTACTGGACCGGTATAGTACAGATGGATGTATCCAGTGAATGGTTGATGGGTGTCTCAAAATGCTATATGAAAAATAAGTCGTGACCCGAAGGGTTGACTGCGGAAGTGTATATTGAGAACCAGTGTTTGACATTTTGTTCCCAGACCTGCCCTCCATTCGTTTCTTTGAGTTGCGATTTGCACATTCATCTAGACGAAGTGGCTGGAATGAATTGAATTCTTGTTCAGAGGTTTCATTTTTTCTATGCCATTTAAATAGTTACAACATTGGAAACTTCAGGTACGTCGATAATTTTTGCAAGTTGGAAATAATTTTTCCATACGTAATGATGCATTTGGCGGTCCACTTACCGAAGCAATGCTTGCTGGACCACAGATGGATGTATCCAGTTGAATGGTTGATGGGTGTCTCAAAATCTGAAAAATAAGTCGTCCCGAAGGGTCGATTGCAGAAGCGTATATTGAGAATGAGTGTTCGACATTTTGTTTACCTCCGGGGTCGAAACAATTCATTAGAGGTACCAGAAAGGTCATTGATGTGTTCACTCAGAGAATTAGATTGATAGGGGCTGCAAAAGGCATGACATAGACCGAACAGAGTTCAAGAAAGCTCGTGGTATGTGCTGAACAATTGCAAAGGCATCAGCAACTACTTAGAGTAAGTAAAATAAAATTTTATAGGTTTTCTGTAATATATAGTCGTTGATTAACCTTATCGTTACAGTGAACACATGGACGAACTTGTGCAAGGAGTTGGTGACATTTCTCGTATGCATGAGGAACAATTTTGGATTGGTTCTTAGGGCAAGTAAGTGTTATTGACAAATAATTCTAATTAATATCGTGTCTTTGTTTTTAATGACCTTCTAATATATTGTTGTAGGTTCAAACATTACGTTCTCAAAATCCATGTACATCGTCGATGAATTGTATTCATTGGCACGTGGGCCTGATACACGAGTGATGCGTTATTTTGCATGTGTTGTGAACGGATGTAGATATCATACAGTACAACGGGAAGAATGACGGAGAACTCAGAACAGTGGTATTGTAGTACCGGGATCACATGAGGGAAATCCAATAGAATTTTACGGGAGACTTGTAGACATTTATGCCATGCAATACTTGCGGGAAATACAATATATTTGTTTAAGTGTGATTGGTGGGACGTCGGAGATCACCGTGGAATTCGTATCGACGAGAACTTTAAGAGCATAAACACTTCCCGACTGTGGTATTTAGAAGATCCATTTGTTTTGGCAAATCAAGTAAGTCAAGTGTTTTATCTAGTTGATAATCTACATGGACCTACTGGCGAGTCATGCAGAAGTTGTCTTGTAGAAATGCATATGACATTCCCGGCCTGGATCCGGACGGTGAAGTTGATGTAAACATTGAATCGGGAGCAGCCATCACGAATGAAGCGTATTAGGAGGACGATGCCATTGACTTGTTTATAGACTTCCGACAGTTTAACCTTAATCCTTAGGAGGGATGATGTTGCACCAAACGTTATCCAAGCTTTTGATACAATTGATCAGCAGAAGAAAAGACGTATAGATAGTAATGATGTTTCGGAGGGGGATGAAGCGGAAATTGAAGAAAATAGCGAAGAAAGTGGGACGAAGATTCGTTCGAAAGTGATAGCGACTCTACTGAGGATGAGGCATTGGGCGATAACGTGCAAGAATCAGATTCTGATTAATAATTTCTTTCAAGTATATTTTCTTTGTAATGTTGATGTTTGCTGAACTATTTTACTGTTATTGTCTCTTTTACCACATCTTTATCGTTTTTTTGTTATGTCACAGCTTGTACGGTGAAATGAAGTGTGGACGAGAATTTCCTTCAGTTACTTCTGGACAGTTGCATGGCACATTACACCGCTAGTATGAGTCCGATCCGAGTCCTAGCTCAAGCACTCTCCGAGACCGAATGAAGCCATGAGTCAAGGCACGCCAGCTTGTCCTAGTAGTTGTGCATGTAAGAAATTATTCTAAGTTATATTTTAATTTTTTAAGTTAAACGCGACTAACTTTGTTAATTTCATTTTATGTAGCGACATCTGCTTCTAAGCACAGGAGGTAGGACACGTGGGTTGGTTTGGAGAAGAGTCTTGGGTCGGGTTCGGGAAACTATCGGTGCATATCCCGGAAGGAGAGTGTGGAGGAGTGTCTTCCACTGCTGCCACCTTATCCACGAAGATTGGAATGTTGGTCCGAGGGTTGATTCCGATCTCCGTTAACAAATGGGCTGATGTTCCTGCAGAAGTGAAGGAGTACATTATGGATCGGGTGTTGGTATGATTAAACTCGTAAACATAGTATTTTGGTTAAGCATTTCGTTTATCATTGTAATATTGTATATTTTGATACTTATGCAGGACCACTTTGACCATGATTACACCCATCAAGAGGACGTCAAGACGGTGGTCAAGACTATGATGACAGCATGTCGAACGCACCGCAACCAGATGCATGCGTATTTCAAGAAGTTCCTGAGTAAAGAGGCGGCATTGCTGAAGCCCACCCTAATACCAAAGAAGAACAATGGAAGAAGTTATGCGATCTGTTCACTAACGAAGCATTATGGTACGTGATTTACAAAAATCTCGTTGCTTAAATATTACATTATTTTAATATTTAATTACTTAAAATATCGCAGAAACGAAGCGAGCAAAATAAGAAGAATAGATCAAAGTTGACTGTGAACCACGCTGCTGGTTCGCGCTTACAGTCAAGCTTGCATAGTAAGTTAAGTACTAAATTTTGAATTTTATTGATATTGTTTGTCAATAACTTTATGCTATTTCTATGAGAAAAATCAAGAAAGCAGCGAAATCAATTCTGTAGAGTTGTATAAGAAGAATTATACAAACAAAGATGGTGTTTGGACCTCAAAAGGAGCGAGAGAAATTTATGTAAGTCACTTTCATTTTAATTTACTTTATGTAATTTATGTATAGTTTATCTATTTTAATGTTTCTGTAATTATTATCATTTTTTAGGAACGGATGGATGCCTTCCAATGCCAGTGTGATTTAGAAGGGAAGACTTACACCGAAATTGAAGTGTATTTTGAGATATTGGGAAAGAAGTTGGATATGTTCGGGGATTAGGACGCGCGGTTAAGCCTCTGCCTTCATCAAGTTTAACTACAAAGTCTTCTGATCTACAGCACCAGCTAGCGAAGGCAAGGGATGAGATAGAAGCGATGAGAGTTGCTAGAGAAAAAGACTTGGCAAGAATTTGGAGTAGGAGCACATCCAATTGGAAGGAGGAGCGCATGAAAAGGGAGCAAGAGTGCATGTGAGTGGAGCATGAGGAGCGCATGCAAAAGGAATAAGAGCGCATGTGAAAGGAGCAAGAGCGCTTACGGGCAGAAATATCGAAGGAGCTGGAGAAGAAAATGTCCTCTGTAATGGAGAAGAAAATGAGCGACATGTCAAAGCGACTATTCAGCCAGTTTGGGGCTCAAAAAGGTAGATGCATGTATGTTGTAATAGCTTTGTGATTATGTATTATTACGATGTTATTTTCGATTTAATTATGGATCATTATTTGTTATTATTGATGTTCATTAATGTGAGTATTGTATTGTTATTGTAATAGTACGTGTTATATAATATTTTCTATTATTATTATTATTATTTTTTTAAATCTATTCTATCAGCATCGTTCGATTGACATTTCTAGCGATTGATCGGTTGCTGTGCAATTGATCGATCGTTCAATACCATTGATATATCACCAATACTAAAAAGACTAAAATGTTGATTGATTAGTAAAGTAATCGATCAATCAGCTACGTGCAAATGATCCATTAGTACTACAAGCGATCGATCGATGGAAAAACAGACGATCAATCATCCAACTCATACGAGCGATCATCGTATGACACTGATCGAGCCGTTACGTAATCAACGTTCCGTCACTGAATTAATCAACCGATCAATTTTAGTTTAACGATCGATCTTCTAACTAAACCGATTGAACGCTTAGACAAATACGTCCAATCGGCCGTACAGACATGATCAATCCTTCCTATGTTACCGTTGGTGACATGCCTTCGGCAAGATGGGGCAGCATGAGGATTCCAGTAGATCGAAGATTGAGATTCTTAAGGGATTCTAGTATTTCAAGGCCAGCGTTGCCACCCAGCTCTAATGTCTCCAAATTCTCCAATCATGAGAAGCTTTCAAAATCTGCGATAATTTTTTTTTTTTACTATTATTTAGAAGAAAAATAGGATTTCAGATCTCATGCGTAGCATTTAAGACTCTAGAAAACAGCTAGCACAATTAGTTATATTAGTTGGCAACAACTTTTGGCTATTGACATATAGGCAAGTATACGTATATTAATTAATTAGAGTATAGCATCGTCAGATGTCGATCCAAATTCATTATCCCCAAGTGAGGTAAGTGCACTTATAGAAGATATAATGATATTCCAAAAGGAGTTGACATTGAGGTTTAGTGTCTCCAATTTTCTGAGTACCGCTAGCCTTTCAAAACCTGCAAAGAAATCCCGGAACCGGAGTATTCTATCTAGAATTCATTTTCATATATATACTTGTTAGCCTAATTACACTAATCTATGTTGCCGTGATTGGAACGTTAAAAGAGGCAATCGGAACCATCTTATTGAATCAAGAAGAAAGATTGAGAATGGAGAGAGACAGAACCAAGCCTTTGTGTGAAAGAATGTCATATGTTGAATACTTAACATGAATCTGTAGAATCACTTTACTATATACAACTTTACAGCTAATCTACTGTTTAATAAAACTAACTACAGTAACTAATAAAGTACCTAAAAGTTGACATGTAAAATGGCGTAAACTGTAAAACACCCCCTCAAGATGAATGTATGGATAGCAGTTTCTCAAATTGCTTTGCCCAAGAGCTTTAGTCGGCAAATATGCTATTTGATCAGCAGATGACACCATCATAATCTTCAAGATCCCTTCCTTCAGCTTTTCTCTAGCACATGACAATCTATCTCTATATATATGTTTAGTCCTTTCATGATAAACTGGATTTTCAGCTATATACAATGTTGCTTGACTGTCATAGTACATTAATGCAGCTTTAGAATGATTAATTTGTAGGTCTTGCAGCAGATATCGAATCCATATAATCTCACATGTACATGAAGTCATTGCTCTATACTTGGCTTCTGCAGAGGATCTTGAGACAGTTGTTTGTTTCTTAGATTTCCAAGAAACTAATGAGCTACCAAGGAAAATACACGTCCCTATTATTGACTTTCTAGTATCTGAACAACTTGCCCAATTTGAGTCACAAAACCCCTTAATTTGCAGCTCAGATGGGGAGGGAAAAAATAAACCTTGTGCTAGTGATGACTTAATGTATCTCCTAACTCGATATGCAGCATCTAAATGACACTGTGCAGGGCTGGATAAAAATTGACTTAATTGCTGCACACTAAAACTGATGTCTGGTCATGTGGTAGTCAAATACAACATCTTACCAACAAGTCTTCTATACATTGAGGGGTCTGCTAGTAGATTTTCTTTGGTACTACACAATCTCAAATTAGTTTCCATAGGAAACTTAACAGCTTTACAATCAAGTAACCCAGCATCTTCTAATATTTCCAAAGCATACTTTCTTTGGCAAACAAGAATTCCATTTGAATTTTTGGCAATCTCAAAACCCAGAAAATATTTGAGTTTGTGCAAATCTTTGATCTTAAATTAAGCATTCAAGAACTCCTTTAACTTTTTGACAGCCAACAAGTTATTACTGGCCACTACTGTGTCATCTACATATTGCAACAAAGCAATAAAGCTGCTACTAGACCTCTTTGTAAACAAGGAATAATCTGACTTTGCTTGCACAAATTCCTGACTAATCAATGCTTGAGTCAACTTACAATTCCATTGTCTAAATGCTTGTTTAAGACCATGCAATGACTTCTTTAAATGACATACCTGAGACTCCACCTAGCTAGCAAATCCGGGTGGTAATTGCATATAAACCTCTTCAGTTAAATCACCTTGAAGGAATGCATTATTGACATCCAATTGATGCAAATGCCACTGATTTGTAGCAGCAATAGCCAATAAAACTCTCATTGTAGTCATCTTAGCTACAGGAGAAAAAGTGTCAATATAATCAACCCAACCTATTGAGTGCAACCCTTAGCAACAAGGCGTGCCTTATACCTCTCAACTGACACATCAAAATGATATTTCACTTTATAAACCCACTTCCATCCCATTAGCTGCTTACCAGGAGGCAAATTAGTGATAGTCCAAGTACCCTTATCTTCAAGGGCTTGGATTTCAGCAGCCATAGCTTTACACGAAGCTGGATTTTTGATAGCTTCATGATAAGATGTGGGTTCAGGATGATGAATGAGATTGACTGAGAAAACTCTTTGAGCTGGTGAAAGTTTTGTGTAAGAGTGAACGGAGCATAAAGGGTAGAAAAAATGAGAAGAATAAGTGGCTGTTAACAGACAATCACCCCAAAAATTTAAAGGTAAGGACGCTTTAAAATACAAAACTCTTGCAACACTGAGAATGTGCTGATGTTTTCTCTACCCGACAGTTTTGTTGAGGACAAGAGGTTTGACAAACTATACCATTGATGGAATAGAACTAATGAAGAAGAAATTATGTCCCATCATCAGACTGAAGGATTTTAATAGAAGTATCAAACTGAGTTCTTACCATTTGTAAGAAATGTGGAAGTATGGTGGCTATTTCTGACTTATGTTTCATCAAATATACCCAAGTGCATATTGTCCAATCATCGACAATAGTGAGAAAATAATGATAGAACCAATAGAAACAATAGAACAGGGATCCCAAACGTCACAATGAATGAGATCAAAAGCATGAGGAGAGATAGATTCACTAGCAACAAAAGGAACTTGTCTTGGCTTAGCAAGAGGAAAAACTTGACAATGAATGGAAGGATTACAATTGACATCAGAATCAAATGTATTTATTGTAGAAATTCTAGAATTAGATGGGTGGCCAAGTCTATAATGCCACAAATCAAAAGTAAAAGGCATGACTGAATTACAAAGAGGAAGAAACACTTGTTCAGTGGTTGAGATTGGTTTTTGCTGCATACAGTAAAGCCCATTGGACTGCTTAGCAAGAACAATCATCATCCATGAAGCAAAGTTCTAAAGAAAAGGTGAGAAGTGGTTGCGATTAGACAAAATGAATTATGGAGTAGAAGTTTACTAACAAATAGAAGATTAAATTTAAAAGAAGGTACATATAGAACATCAGAGAGAATAATATGAGAATTAATTCGAAGTGAGCCTATATGTGTGACAGGGACAAAATTACCATTAGGTAAAGCACTAAATGACTTAGACATTGATTGATAGGAAGAAAAACAGGAAAAAGAATAACCATATGGTCAGTGGCACTAGAATCGACAATCCAAGTGTAAGAGTAAAAAATAGACAGAAAAGAGAAACAAGAATAGCAATGAGGGGGATGTAATAGCATTGGATGAAGATTGTATGGGGACAAATGGTGTAATTTGTAGAGATGATGAAACTGCGAAAGTGGATGTCAATTTAGACTTAGCAATGAGGGCTAAGAGCTACTGAAATTGGTCTTGAGTTTCTGGTTCATAAGGACTATTACCACTAATAGACTGATTAAGCAACTGACTATCAAAAGAAACATTGTTAGCAATATTAGGCTTGGACTTACTTAACTTGAAACCCTCAGGAAAACCATGCTTACGAAAGCATTTTTCTTCAATATGCCTTTCAATGCCATAGTAGTTACAGAAAACACCCTTCAAAAAACCAGATTTCTTTCTAGACTTAAAATTTTGTGAGCCTGAAGTTTGATAGGAACTAGAATTCCTACTATGTAAGGTAGTGGACTTTGCAAAAGGAGTAACTGCAGAGGACAACACAGAAGACTTTTTCTCAGCTTGATGAACCATAGAAAACACTTTGTTTATGATAGGAAATGGATCCATGAGGAAAATATGATCCTTTACATGAGACAAATTTGGATTAAGACCATTCAGAAATTTTACCACATAATCTTCATGAAGGTAACAAGCAATAGTCTTCAAAGCATTGCCCCTACAAGAAGGGGTATTGGTCGAAAACTAGCTAATTCTTCCCACATAATTTTCAGCTTAGTAAAAATAAGTGGGCACATCATCAAATCCTTGTACCAGTAAACCTATCTCATGTTGCAATTCAGAAATCTGATTGCGATTACCTTGGGTAAAACCCTCTTGTAACTCAGTTCACAAATCCTTAGCAGATGAAATGTACACCACACTACATGCAATATCAGGGGGAAAGACATTGAACTATCTAGGATTGAACCACATTGTTACAAGCAAGCTAGGAATCATACGAATTTTTAGTAGAAATAGGTTCCTTAACAGTTGCATTAACAAACCCTAACTTTTTCTTAGCTTGGAGTGCCATAAACATAGCACGTCGCCAAGTATTGTAATTTCTATGAGTAAGAGGTTGATTTACAAGGATTTGACCCCGATTATCAGAAGAAGCCAAATGCAAAGGATGATCATATGCTTGTTGCAAAGTTGTTTCAGCACCAGATGGATTCTCTATTTCCTCTGTCATGTTGAAAGCAAAGAAAAGAACAGAGAAGAGCTTGAATCGATGGTTGAATTGGAATGACGAGCTTGAGATTAACGATCGAACATGCTTTGATACCATATTGAATCATGATGAAAGGTTGAGGATGGAGAGAGAGAGAACCAAGCCTTTGTGCAAAAGAATGTCACATATTGCATAGTTACGAAATGAATCTGTACAACCACTTTACTAAATATAACTGTAAAGCTAAGCTACTGTTTAACAAAAGTAACTACAGTAATTAATAAAGTAACTAAAAGCTGACATGTAAAATGGTGTAAACTGTAAAACATCTCCTCTTGCTGCTTTGCCTTCAATTATCGGGACAAATCCTAGATGATACGAAAAAAATCTATTTTGAAGAGCATATAAGAATCACTTATTCTTTCTTTCCAAGTTCATTAAGTGGAAGATTTGATCTCACATTTGTTTGGACTTTGAGAATTAGAAATTTTATCTTTATAAGAGATGTCACGATCCCATTTCGCCTATATATGAATTATTGTGAACCTAGAGTTGTGCATATCGGTATTCAGAGCCAAATATATATCCTGGAGTTGCTTGAATTGGTCCATATATTTGATTTGGTGATGATGATGCCAAAAGTTGCATGGATCCTCATATGAGTGAATGGTCCAAGTAGTTGATTGTCTGGACTTGATCGATCATGTGAAGAAAACCTTAAGTCAGTGATTGGTATATTATTGAGGTTATACTGAATTGCCTAATGTTCTTATAATTAGGACGTACCATTTTCTTTTTTATCCTTGGGATGGCAAGAAAGACTTGATAATGTGGAGGTCTCCAAATTGAGTGCAACCTTACTTGAAAAATTTTGTGGAAGAACCATGTGATTATGGGAGTTGGTGAAAAGGTACAAAAAGAGAAGATTTACATAAATATTATAGCGAAAAAGAATGATTTGATGAGGAGAGAGAGATTATTTTGTAATTTTTTTTATTAGGCCAAAATTTTGGAGTGACACTCCTGCCCGGCAGTGGAGTTGCGTGGGATCCTCTAGCTCTATTACTTTAGACAAGTGGTTGACCCGAAAAACAAGATGCGTTTCTTGGGAAAGGCCCCAGTATGATTGGTTGATTTTGATATTTTTATTTTTTTATGTTAAAATTTAAATGAATATGTCCCAAAACCACGACATAATGGATGACTTTGTTCATACTTTTATTTTTATATTTTTAATTTTGTCATACATCGAGCTTTCATTTAACATAACATGCATTTTTTTATGAAAAATAAGTGTGGGTTTATTAGTGCATTAGTGGATAAGTTTATTGATTTCGTGGTGATTTGTAGATGAATTAGTACTTGATGCATTAGTTTCAAAACCTTGATTAGGGCCTGATTTAGTGAGATTTGGAGTTCACAAGTAACCAATCTTTTTATTCAGGATGTTAAGATGCACGTTTTGAGCCAATTTAATTTTGGAAGCTAGTAAGATGGGATTTCATCAAAAATCGTAACACGTGATTTTTAATCAACTAGTAGGTCGGGAGTTTATCCACGAGTTTATAGTTCAATTTTGGAGACATTTTATTTTTTGGAAGCTACTAGGATGATTTATGATTTATGGAATGAGATGAGTTACAGATAGAGATGAATTATGGATAGAGATGTGTTATGGATAAAGATAAATTATGGATTGAGATGAGTTATGGATAGAGATGAATTGTGGATAGAGATAAAGTTGAGGAGAGAGATGAAATTTTGGATAAAGATGACTTGTGGAAAGAGATGTCTTGTAGATAAAGATGAAAGGATAATCGGTTGAATAACTGATGAAACTTAGCCACCAAGATAGGTAATTTCAGCTGCCCTAGATGATGACACTTAATAGGGCTAGGAAGCACGAGGAATCAAGGTTAGGAAGGGTGACAAAGGAAGGCTAAACAAGTAGAGCTCGAGGTGTTGAACCATAGGAGTTTCGACAATGACTCGCCATGGCTACCTAGGAGAATTTCAGCCATAGCCTTGCCTTGTAGCCTGCTGTAGGTTACTAGGTTTCAAGGGGAGGGAAATATAGCCTAGCGACTCGCCAAAGCTAGCCTACCTAGGCCGGACACGTGTCTGAATGCAACTACCCGTATTTTCCTATAAATAAAGGTGGATTTTGACTTTTGAAGATTATACCATTCAATCTGAATTTTTGTGAGTTAAATCTTAAGAGTAAGGGTGAAGTGAAGTGGGAGAAAGAGGAGGAAAACATTTAGTGAAGATTCAGCTACATTAGAGGTAAAGTTAGCTTGGTTATCCTTGATTTCGATTCAAAAGTTTTTAAGAGGATTGTGTGAATCTCGTGTTTTTTCAAAATTATTCTTGCATCTATTGATGTTGTTCGCGTTCTTCATACTCTTAATGTTCTTCACGATCTTGATGAAAAACAAGCTCGACTTTTCAAAATAGTATCGTTTTTAAAGTTTGATTCGTTGTTCAAGTGTTTTTCAAACTTTGATCCATTTCTTTGCAAAATTCATCATGAACTTTTTCAAAGCTTGAAAATATTCTTTAAGGTTCTTGGTTTATTTTAAAACTCTATGTCATGTTGATTATGCCAAAATATTCATTATTTCTACGCGAAGGTTAATCGAGTTTTAATCGTGAAATCGAGGTGTTGTTTTTTACTTCACAACACCTTTCTTTTTCTTTTGAAAAATGTCAATTTTTTTAAAGATTTCAAAGGGAAGTTTGAGGGTTAAGCTATGGCCAGAGGCGGAGGGAGGGGATTGAATTTTTATTTTTATTTGTATTTTTTTTATTTTATTTTATCCTGTAAAACTTAACTTGTATTGATCAAGACAATGGTTGATATGCTATTAATATACAATTTTGAAATTATATTGAAATTGTGAATATTAAGACTAGGTTGTAAAATTGTGATTAGGACCTTAGGTTGTGACTTGTGAAATTATATTGATGAATTTTGTTTTGTTTTGTTTAGATAATGGATAAGTTTTTGATAAAAAAAAAAAAATTAGCGAGATTGTCTAATACTCCTAATGTGACTTCTACTTCTGAGACAACTACTAGTTCGAAAAGACCTAGTTTTATTTAGTCCGAATGATATTGTTGTTGACCTAAGGTTAAGTAAACTCATTGAAGAATATGATGTTGGGATTAGAGATTAAGTTCGTAAGGAGTATTTGATAAAATGTCCTTGTCAACTGTTTGGGCATGATTTTCTCAAGAAACAATATGGAAAACGAATGAGGGCTTTTTTGGAGTCATGGTTCAAAGAATATGAGTTATTGGATGTGGTGTATTACTTGTGGTGTTATCTAATTAGACAAAGTAGATGATCAAGATCTGGGGAAGATGTGTTTACATCTACAGGATTTAGCAATTGGAAAATGGGAGTGGAGGTATTTGGGAGTCATGTTGGTGCATTTAATAGTCTCAGCAAATAGTACGGTATGTGTATTTCAATATAATATATTTTTAATATTTTTAGTCCTTAAATTTCAATATTTTAACTCTAAGACATTTTTTTACATTACGTAGTAAAAAAATTTTCTTGTCATTGTACCTTAGAAGTTGGCCCCCCTTCAGATTGATTCCTGGCTCCGCCACTGGGTATGGCATATCATGTAATGCAGGGCATTGACATGAGTTATGCATAGTTAACTTGTGCTTCGAAGATGTGAAAGTACTGTGTATAGGAGGATGTGAACCACATGTGGCATCCTTGCCACTCTGTCGTATGAGGAAAGGTCTTAAGTAAAGATGTTTTTACTCTGGGAGTAATATCGCATGCCGTATGCCGTATATATTACTCTGGCCCAGTGATTCACTCTAGGAGTGAGGTCGTATCTTACTTTGGGAGTAATGCTGCATAATACGAGAGTAATGTCGAAGGGTGGTGGTTGAAATTTGAAATGATCATATTTATTTTAAGTCTTTTCATTTATTTCATCTTCCGTTATGTTATTGAATTGACGAATGAGTTTTTTCAATATTTTTTCATGTTATCCGTTATTTGTTGTACTAATCACTGGCTTTCCTGAGTCATTTGAACTTGCCGTTGTTTGTTAAATTATTCTAGCAGAAGCACAGGATGTACATGGGGGAAATTTACTAATACTTTGACTTATGAGGTCTTGATACTAAGCTAGTAGTTGGGTCTTGGTCACTGAGAACCTAGACATCATTGTTGATAGTGTCCATAGATAAATTGGTTCAGGATCTCCTAATTATATGAAGAGGAAGAGTAAAAGAGAATAAGATTAAGACCTTTGTGGATTGTACTTATGTAGTGGTTATTCTTCCGTGTTTTGTAGATATACATAGAAAGCAGAATTGGTTTTCTTTTGTGATACAAAGGTGTAATAGTTTGGACTGTGAAAACCTCTAGCACTGTCTTATAGTAATGGATGCTGTTGTTAAACTAAGGTTACGGCGACTGGAAGGCTCGTTAAAGCAACAACTTTGCTAAGTAATAAACACGAACATGCTCTTTATGCATGCAGTAGTAAAACGAAAGAGCACCGAACTTCCTACATACATACTACAAAAGCGTATAAAGAAAATGACAACCAAAACCTAACTACTACGATACATAAGACTAGAGAACCCTAGTTCTCATCTTCAGAGTCATTCAACTCCAACAAGTTGACATAATCGTCTGAATTCGGGGTTATCTAGTGATGACCCCTTCCTTCAACCACCATTGACAACCCTTGTTACCCAAACACGAAACTTTAACTCCAGAATAATCTAACCGTGGCTTACAGCTTTAATAAACTCACCTAGGTAAATCTCAGACATCTGTTAAAGATACAACAATTAACGAGTGAGTCCAAATGACTCAGTAAAAGCCAGTGGTTAGTACAACAAATAGCAGATAATATAAAAGATATTGAAGAAACCCGTTCATTAATTCAATAACATAACAGAAGATGAAAATAAAGGAAAATACTCAATTCTTTAGAAAAATGATCTTTTCAAATTTCAACCCCCATCCTTCAACATTACTCTCGTATTGTGTGGCATTACTCCCAGAGTAAAATACAGTCTCATTGGGCCAGAGTGATATATGCGACATTACTCCCATATTGTGCGACATTACTCCCAGAGTAAAATACAGTCTCACTCTCAGAGTAAAAATATCCTTATTTAGGATCTTTCTATGTACGATGGGGCAGCCAGGATGTCATAACATGTGGTTCACATCCACATGTTCATAGTACTATCATGTCTTCAAAACACAAGTTAAGTATGCATGTCTCATGTCAATGCCCCGCATTACATGATATGTCATACCTTAACCCTCAAACTAAACCATCAACTCATGGATAAACTCCTGAGCTACTGGTATAATAAAAATCACGTGTTATGATTTTTGACGAAAACCCGTCCTACTAGTTTAAAAAAATAAATTGGCTCAAAACGTGCACCTTGATATCCTGAATAAAATATTGGTCATAATTGAACTCCAAATCTCACTAAATCATACCCTAATCAAGGTTTTAAAACTAATACATCAAGTACCAATTTATCTCTATATCACCACAAAATTAATACACTTATGCTCTAAAGCACTACTAAATCCAAACTTGTTTTTCACAGACAAATGCATGTTAGGTTAAACAAAAGCTCAGGGTATTACAAAAGGTTTGAATAAAGGGTCTTGATAATGTTTATTCTATTTCTGTACGTTTCGTACGCTGTGTTCATCATAGATGTCACAATGATGTGATTCTTGGCTCGGTCATAACCTAGTTGGAAGTCATCCTTAAGATATATAATAGCTAATAAGCATAAAAGTTTCCACAATTAAAATTTAATAAATTTTACCTACCAACACTCGGTTAATCACATATGATTTAACCTTGTCAAGGACCTCCTTCCACATACTCATCTTAAATGAGACATGCTATTGAACTGAACACACCAATATGACTTGAGAGCACTGAGGACGCCATCAGAGATATGGACACTCAGCTTTCTTCTAGTACGAGCCTTGAGTAATGCAATCCTGTGCGTACTACCCCTGATATGTCTGATTCTAGATGTCACTACAAATGGAGAACAATAAATTTAAAATTCAGTTAAGCATAGAAATTTAAAAATCATAATATTTAATCAAGATCGAAGGGGAAAGATACTTACACGCATAAGTACTTTGGGTGCCTACTGGACTGGTTATGGTAGGCAACGATAATTCCTCCTTATCTGTAGGCTTGTTTAGTGACTCAAAAGGCTACATCGACCATGCGATGACACCCAACCACCCTAAACAACTGCTGAGCGTGCCTATGGCCAAATTTTTCACTATAGCCTGGGTGGGTCGCCACCTAGGTCCACCGGTGGTCGACCCCTCAAGCTACCTAAGTCCTAGCCTTTTTGGTCGTGCTTTTTGCATCAATTCGCCGTGCTTCTAGCTTTGATTTATCTTGCTATCTAGCCCTCACATGTGTCACTCTCTAAGACAGCCAAAATTTCCTTTCTTATTGGCTAAGTCTTGTTAATCGTTTCACTAATCTTCCAATAATATCGCTGAGTGACCTATTTGCTTTTACTAATTATCTTCTGGATGATTAGAATGAACATTGAAAAATTCAAAAATAAAGAATAAAAAAGATATATAAATAAAAAGTAATATTTTTTAATAAAAATATAGAAATTCTGCTTTATGTTTCTATTTATATTTAACTTTTTTCATTTTTTTTCTCATTTTTTCTAGGAAGGGCATTTTAATCAATCCAAATCACTTTCGTCTAACTAAAGCCCTAATCGAATGGAAGGTGAGATTTATTATTTTTGAATGGTGGGTGAGGATTTTTACGTACATCCCATCGATATAGAGCATATACTATGATGTTTTCCTGAGATTTATAGGCAGAAAATTCAATCAGTAACATTTCAAAATGTTCGTATAATGATGCAAGATTAAGAAGACGTACGTACCTATAATGATGCCATCTTTGATCCTCGACTTGGTCATGTTTTTTATCGAGTAGCATTCAAAAGACTCCTTAGTCAGGGACGAAGCTACAAGGGGGCTAGTGGGGCCCATGGCCCCCCAAAGTTTGTCAAAAAAAATTTTATATATGGATAAAATTTCAAATTTGTGCAAAACTTTTTTCATATAAAGGCAAAATTAATAGTAATCTTTGTAATGGCCTCACAAAAAATTTAGGAAAAATAAAACTGAAAGGAAGAAAGAACGTGTGGGAAGAATAACTACTTTATAAGTGAGCCCTCCAATTTTTAAAAGAAAAAAAAATAGTAAGTGTCTTTTTTACTTTTCTCTCCCTCTCCATTTTTTTCTAAAATTCCTCCCTCTCTTTTCTAGAATGTCTTTCTCTCTCTCTCTCTCTCTCTCTCTCTCTCTCTCGTTTCTAAATTGTGTATTTTCTACTTTTTTTCTAAAATTCATCTCTTCTTTCTCTCTCATTTATGCCTCTCACTATTTACACTCTTATTGTTCAAATTTTCTCTCAATGGCCTCTATCTTTTCTCTCTCTCCCATTATTTTACCTCATATATAGAAAATAGAAAATCCATATTCAATGCTTAGAATGCAGCAAACTTTTTTCTTTGCACACAAAAAAATTCCTCTTCAAAGTTAGAATTCTAAATGTTATTTCATTTAATTATTATTGTCTTTTTTTTTTCCTAAAAACAAATTCATTTCATTATTATTGTCTTATTAAAATATTATTGCTCTATAATTTGTGTGTACCTCTGTTATGTTGGCTAGATTTTAACATTGCTTCCGTGCCTTTGTCAATAACTTATGAGCCCTTTATTTGGAAGATTTTAAACTTTTGATTACATTCGGTCGAAGAAAAATTGTATAGATATAATAATTGATGATTTTTACTCATTGAAGGAACATAATTTATGAAAATTTGGCTTTTACACTTCAGTTAAAGTTTATAATTTTTTTTAAAGTTTTAAAATATGTTGTAACATTTTTATTATGCTTATTTTGACTAAGATGACCTCGACACCTAGTTAAAAAAAGAAATAAGCAAAAATTATATTCCCCCCCACCCAAAGGGCAAATCCGACTTTGTCCCTGCCCTTAGTATTTTTGCAGCCCATTTTTCATTATAAGTACACTCCCGTTCTCGCAAGACAATTAGTACCTTGAACAAGTGTTGAGATTAGACATTCGTCAACATCTGACATTGCAATGACAAGAATACCATGAGATTAATGTGAGATATGCAAAAGTAAACATCTCATGCAAATTGATATAAAAATATTTTGGAAGTTTATAGCAAAGGTACGTAACTTGGATAGAATATATATACAAATTGGAAGTTCAAGAAGTACTGCATGTCGTTTAAAACCTGAGCTAATAAAATTAATTTGAAATTAATTGAGAAATTTATTTTCTCCTTCTCCAAAAATGAGGAAAAAGTAAAGAAAGCTTACCTTGACATCCTTAAGGAAGATAGGGATTTCCTTCATATCCTGGTAGATGGTAGCGTTTCTGCATAATCTTTGTTTGTTCCGTGTGGAATATGTGTCTAATTTTGCATGTGCACTGTAGTGAGTTTTTCCCTTTATGATATTAAATATTTCTTCTAAAAAATAGCGTCCTACAAACTTTCAAGGGGGTTTCAGATCTTTTGCAACAAAGATTTTGGTAGACAAGATTTTGTCATGTACTATAGGTATGGCTAACAGATATCAATAAATCTAGGATCTTCCTACTATATATCACCACTTATCTCGTACATTTAAGTATCCGAAGGGCTAAACCATCACTTGTCTTACATGTTTAAATTGAAAAGAGAACAATTTAATTTAAGCTTTGTGGTAAATACACTTTTTACCCTTGAACTACCATAACTTTTGCAATTTGCACCATAAACTACCACTTCCAAAACATTTCACCCTCTATAAAATTCTTAGACTAAAATGATGATAATGTCTTTGACCCACTTTGCATATATTGAAGATGTTGCCAATTCATTCAATTCTCAAGAGTATTAGTGTTAGACAAAGGATGCAAAATATTTAATAATGATAATTGGAGTGTGCAAAAGTATCTTATAAAAACTTGACAGATAATGAAAAGTATATAAGATTGGTTGTTAGAGGGTGCAACGTCTCGAAAGTGGTAGTTTAGGGTGTAAAATATAAAACTTATTGTAGTTCATGGATGAAAAGTGTATTTTTCCCTTAATCTTTACTTTCAATAGTTGCACTTATGTGTGGTGCAGAATTACTCTTACGCATGCCAAGAATGTGGATAATTCAATTTAATTAGGGGTTACAAATAGAAGTAGGGGTGTGAGAGCTAGATATTAATTAGCAGGCGTGTTTAACTATGACTCTGATACGATTATCTTAAAAGTGTAATCTACTAAAATTAGGCAAATCTTATCATTTAATTATCTTTCTCACTTTAGAAGAACGAGAGACTTTTTGTATTAATTGTCGATCATAATGATCGAGCTAGGTTTGGCTCCTGCTACTTAAATGGATTCAGATCATGATTCCTGGCCGTGTGTTTCTTGGTTAGATATTGAGGCTAGCAGTAGAAATTACAGAGTGGCAAAACATGTTACTTCTCATGGACGTTGGTAATGGAATTGCTAGTGCGAAATATAACAAATGAACTTCAACTTCGGGCAAAATACGCCTCTTGAAAGCAAGCAAGTGCAGTTCTAAGAACATGTCTTTAAGTTGTGTGTTAAATTGGTGTTCTAGCGGATAACCTCCCCCTCTCCTTTTGTATAAAAATATAGAATAATAATTATTGAAAAATAAACCCTTTAGGGTCAAATAATTCCATCAAATTGATAATTAAACTAAATGGCTTAATAAGCTAAACACTAGATAAGATCAATGAATATTTGTTGGTCCATGGCCTCTGTGTGCTATTGCTTCTTCCCTCCTTCGTAAGAGCTGGACCCTAGCGCGCATTGAAAACAGCACGTGAAGAAGCTTGGAGACATACCAATACACTAATCACCAAAATGTAATAATCACCAATTCACGGAACAAGCTTAGAGAATTTTTCAGAAACTAGTCGATCTCACCACTTGAGCAACCTAGACGTTCTACCTGCTTCCAATCCATGCTTCACAATCGTCAAGCGTTTCTTTTTCTCAAAGTTTTTAATGACCAACTATTTAGCAAATTATCTTATTGTTTTTCTTTGACGTTTGACCCCCGATCGAGAAGCTTATATATCCTTTTATCACGCTATATTTCACATAAATCAATAGGACCAATAGTACATGGTACACTTGGATATTTGGACCCCAAGTATTTTTGGTCAAGTTAGTTTACAGAAAAGTGTAATGTTTGTAGTTTTGGTGTAGTTTTTGCTGAGCTCCTCACAGGGAAAAAAAACATTCTCTTGAACAACAGTACAAGTTGACACGAAAAGTTTAGCCCTATATTTCATAGAGTCATTGGGGGAGAATAATGTGTTTGATTGAAATAGCCCAAACCGTCAAAACCTCAAGTATTGTCTTATAGTAATGGACACAACCATTTAAACTGAGGTTATGGCCAGTGGGAAGATCGACAAAGCAATAAGATACTATGCAAAACATAAGTAGAACCTTTTATTAATACTAAAGTATTATGAAATAGAACCAACTTTTTATGATGTACTACTAAAGTACAAAAAGAAGAAAAACTACAGCCCAAAGACTAAGAAAGCATAAAACTGAAAATCTCTAATCCCCGCTATCAGAGTCACTCAAGTCGGATATGTTGACATAGTCATTCGAGTTCGGGATAATCCACCTATAGTCCCATCCTTCTATCAAAACATCTAAGTCACTAGTGACATAGACACAAAAAGTTAACTCCAGAATGATACAACTATGTCTGATGGCCTTAGTGAACTCACCTAAATATACTTCAGACATCTGCTAAAACAAATTTAACAAACAACGATGAGTCCAAATGACTTAGTAAAGCCTGCGGTTAGTAAAATAGAATAGTAGATACAAGAACAAGATATTGAAGAAAACTCATTCATCAATAAAATCTCTAAACAAAAGAGGAAAGTAAATGAAAATACTCAATTCTTAAAAATATGATATTTTCTATTTTTCAACCACCACTCCTCTCACTTCCAGAGTGAATCATTGGGCCAGAGTGATATATGTAACTACCGTATCTTTACAGCAGTTCTCTCTGAGTACGATACGGTCTCACTCCCAAAGTAAGATATCCTACAAAAGATCTTTCCGCGTACGATAGAGAGACGAGGATGCAACAACAAGTGGAACAAATCCTCTAGTGCAAAGTACTGTCATATCTTCACAGTATATGTTAAGTATGCATGTCTCATGTATATATCATTTATGATATGCAAAACCTTAACCATACTTGAACCTTGACCACATCCCTTTCCAAAGTACTAGATTAAGTATGCATGTCTAATGTCAACGCCCATACATATCATGTATGATATGTAACACCTTAACCCTTCCTTTGGAAAGTAAAGAAACATGATAAAATATTTATTTGAAAGAAAGTGTTGTGAAGGAAAAAACAACACCTTGATTTCTCGGTTAAAAATCAACTTAATCACCACGTAGAAAGCACCAATTTTGACATAAAGTGTTTTGAAATCATAAGGAAATATTCAAAAGCATATGTTTAAACTTTGAAAAACATCTTTTGGGAATATTTTTGAAAAGAAACTAATCAAAATGGAAAAACAACTTGAAAATGAATCGAACTTTAATGATATTTTTTGAAAAGAGCTTGTTCTTCGTTAATAGATGCTAGAACACAAGAGATCATTGTAGTTGTAAATCTTACAAAGAGGTTCTTGAATATATGTAGAAAGAAACTACCTACGATGAAAGAAGTAACAATGGAGAGTTAGAGGCAGTCGAATGGCGCAGAAAGCTTCTAACCTTTGGCAAGCCTATGAAGTTGTTAAAGTTGTCAAAATTGGAAATTATGGATCATAGGATGCTTCTACACCAAGAATTTTAGATTATTCTAATTTCTTGACACTTTCGTTGATTTGCACTTCACAAGCCAATCGATAGTTAAATGTGATTGTAAATCTATCACGTGTAGCCCATGTGATTCACTTATGCAAATGAGAAAGTTCTTTAAATCACATGTTGCCCACGTGTAATTTTCCGAACATTTTAACCTTATCTAAGTGTCTTATGGTAGCAGAGAGCAAAAGTCTCAATTTGGTTTCACAAGTAATCATTTTTCATAAAAATAGTCTCTTTACTAACTAAAAAGAATAGTAGACAATGCTTAAATTTTCAGAACTTATATCATTTTCATTACAAAGCACTGATAGCACATATATTCCATCACAATATCAGACTTGCTCTGATACCAAAATTATTGCAGGTCTGAGTAAAATATATAAGAATCAATTTATTGGACTTATGAACAAACACAATAACGCTTGTGGCACAATCAGATGACAATAATATGTAGAAAGGGTTAAGAACAAAAAAATCATTATTCTACAAACTAAGCACCTACTGGACAAGGTTAACATTTATTGGTTCACAATTCTGATTGCTATCACAACATATGCTTTCAACAGGACTTTGCTAGAAAGGACTTTTGAGTCTGAAAAGTGTATTTACCACAAAGATTAAATTAAATTGTTCCGAAGGGCTAAACCATCAGAATACACAAATGAAAATAACTAATAACGTATTTTAATTGAGACTGATTTAGTTAGAACATACAGGAGTGAAGGTACACAAGATGTGATTTATGATCATACAGGAGTTAAGACACAATATGCAAATGATTTTCAAGAATGCTAAAGTTCGTTTATAGGTTCTTTTCCCACTAATTATGTTCTCGATTTCTTTGACCATGTGCCTTGGAAATAAACAGAGAAGGAAATGCCGTGAAAACAAAAGGCTTCTGCAATTTCTGATAACTATATATAGAAATGCCAGTAGACATCACGTTTGTTCAGAAATTTACTTGTCAGATTTATTGGCCTAACTAATGTACTCAAATTAATTCAATATCACTTCTTTTAAGACCCACTTAGATGAGAATCCTAAAAGTGCAGGTTCTGTTCCTAACAATGCAAGACTGGCAATGGAAATTGGCACATAACTTAAACCTGAAGCATAATCACTTTTTTTCTCAATCAAATAAATGCAATGAAGCATACTGAAAGCTGAAAGTACACTTATTGTGTACTGTACTGTTAAACATAAGTTGAAATAATGAGAAGTAATGGCCACAGAGCACGAGAAATTCAAGAAACTAAAATTTAGCAGTTACCATCATGACCACAAATTTACTTGAGCTAAGAAGGGTGCCTTGCCAAATGACTTGCTAATGCTTGCGTGGAGTGCTAGAGTTGGATATTCCTTGGATAACACTCTAATTGTGGCCCAAGCAGGAACCGAATCACACCGAGATAACCAGGCATTAAAATGTTTAACCAGCTTTAGGAGGGAATATTTTTTTTTGATAAGTTAAATTTTTACAAATCAAGTCAACATATTAAAAAAAGTCATGATTTGCAAAACAGAGCATTTCTGCATAGGATGATTCAAAAGGTTCAAATAAAGAGAAAAAAAAAATTGTTCCATATTCAAGCAACAAAATGATAAAAAAGACTATTATCTATACTTAAATTAAGCCTAATTTTATGTGAGTCAACTTACAACTCATAAATTCCCATTGTTCTTGGTTGCAACAGCTTTGTGTCCACTTTTTCAATTTCCCACCTCAAATCATGAAAAAGGCATCAGCAAAATAATTGCAATCTTCTAACGCAATGAACTGGAAAATTCCATACTCCACAACAAACATTCAACAAAATTTAGAACAAGCATACTCTAACGAGCCCCAAAAAAGCACAAGAATGTTTAAGAATAAGCTTAGAAAAAACAAAACATGCTATAGAAAAAGCTTGAGCCGAAAATAAAACAAAAATAAAAAGCATATGAGAAACAGAGCCCTAACTTGAGCCGAAACATCATCTTCCAATCTCTACAATCGTGTTTGACGGAAATGAGAAACAAATTCTTCCAATAACTTGAGCCGAAACAATCATCTTCCAATTTACCTACACGAATTTACAAATACGAACAGCAGCCAGGAACAATACCCACACCAATGACTGAAAAAATACAAACAGCAACCAAATGCCATTCTCAATGATAGACTCATAAGAAAATCAAAAGCTTACCTGGTAAGTTCTTTCCCCTTTGTTTGCCCGGACTCACAGCAACCAAGAACAAAACGCCGACTAATCACCGGAATGGGTAGAGGCGTTCAAAGTTTGGATTTTTAAAACAATGAGAAGAAAATGTCAAACAAATAAGGGAAGGGGCAGAAATAACTTACCAAGCTGCAAACCAAAAAGGAGGACGAAAGTGGAAAACAAATACCCGAGGTGGAGAGCTCTGCCTCTGTCCATCTTTCTCTTCGTCTCAAGTGAACCGCGTTGCGTGCATTAGAATTCCCGCGATGCAGTATATTATATTTTTTTTTGTCTTCCCGGAAATCCCTTTCAAATGAACTTTAATATCCGTTCGAACATAAATCCTTTAACTTAAACTGTGCGTTAAGAAATTAAGTTAAACGGTGTTAATATTCTCGTTCGAATGTACATTGGAACTGAGATGCAATTAAGTTATACGGTGTGTTTAAGTAATCAAGTTAAACAGTGTGTAACACTCGCGTTCGAATGGCACCTAGACGTTCAAACGAAAATGTAATTAAGTTAAACAGCGCGTAAGACATGCGTTCGAACAAGAGTGTACTGCTCGAATAAAATTATTTGGGAAAACTTCATAAATTTATAATAAGCATTACACGACATCGTATGTAATGGCAGAGGCCTCTTGAATGGACACGTTGAAGTATCCATTTGAACCGGTATGTTCGTCCGAACGGTATATTCAAAATCCAAATACTTTAGCCATATAGTGATTTTAAATTATAATTTAAATTTTTTGTGATGATAAAATCAGATTTAATTTAGTTATATTAAACTAAGTTCATGCATCAAAATAAAAGTTATTTTTTCGTTAAACAAATATAGTGGATTTAAATATGAAAAATTAGAAAATATAATTTCAAATATGGGTGAACCTAAAGAAGTACTTTCAATATATGAATAGTTACCTATATATACATTTATGATCCTGAAAAGTTTACTAGAAGTTCCTATGTTCATACCACCAACAGTAATACCTAGATTAACAAGTCCCTATGAAAAGACCTTAGATACAATAAATGAAATGTTATCAAAATTATCTTTAACTGATAAAACGCAAAATATATCCCTTGAGAAAAATAAAAATAAAGCTTCTTCTTCACATCTAGCAGTATTAAATCAAACTGAAACAGATACATCTACGGAAGAAGAACAAGAAGAAGAAGAAGATGAAGAAGATCTTGAAATAACAGCATTAGAACATCAATTTATGGAAAATTTAGATATAAATAAATTACATACTAAACAAAAACAAGCACAAATATCACACAAATATTATAACACTAATCAAAGAAATTATTATCCAAGACCTACCCCTCCTTATACCCAATATGAAGAAAGACATTTAATCGCCACATCAGCCTTTTCTGAACATAATTTATATGAATGGAATATAGATGGTATATCAGAATATGAAATTTTAAATGTATGTCATGAAATGTCTATGTATGCTTGTCTTTTACGGAGTAGTAAAAAACCTGAAAGAGAAATTACGGAATGTATAATAACTGGTTTTTCTGGTCAACTCAAAAATTGGTGGGATAGATATCTTACAGAAAATGAAAGAATATCAATATTAACATCTGTGGAACGTGATAATGATGATAATCCTATATTAGGTACTAATGGTCATATAAAAAATGATTCATGTACAACTTTACTTTACACTATAGTATTAAATTTTGTAGGCAATCCTAAAACCTATAGAGAAAGAGCTTCTGATTTCTTATTAAATTTAAAATGCCCCACATTAGCTGATTTTCGTTGGTATAAAGATGTATTTTTAACAAAAATATTTTTACGAGATGATTGTAATCAAGTATATTGGAAAGAAAAATTCATTGCTGGCCTACCTTCTACTTTTGCTCAAAAAGTTAAACAAGCACTTGCAAATGAAAAAGGTATATTAGATTATAATAGATATACATATGGTGCTCTTATTAATATTATTAATAAAGTTGGTTTAATTTTATGTAATGATCTAAAATTAAAGAAAACATTAGACTATGAAAGAAAACATACAAGAAAAGAATTAGGAGATTTTTGTGCACAATATGGTTTCCCAAAACTTATACCACCTTCTAAACATCATAAAAAACCATATTATAGAAAAAATAAATCATACAAACCTTATAAAAATTATCAACCCGATAATATTAAAAAATATAAACCTAAATATCGTAATAAAAAATCAAAACAAAAATCAACCACTGCTCCTGTTTGTTGGAAATGTGGTAAAACCGGACATTTTGCCGCTAAATGTTATGTTAAAAAAGCCATTAAAAATTTAGATTTATCAGATGAACAAAAACAAAATATTGCTAAAATCTTTTTACATACATCATATGATTCTTCCACATTTGATTCTGAAAATTCCACATCAACTCTTCACATCATTCACCTGCAAAAAAATGTAATTGTTTAGATGATATTTGTCAATGTAAAACAAATATTAGTATTAACAAAAACTGATCAATTATTATTAGATGCTATAACACATATATCAGATCCTACTATACAACAAGAATATTTAATCAAGATGAAAACTTTAAATATAGAAGACACAAAGTCAATACCTCAACCCTCTAGAATTAATTATCAAGATTTTAATAAAGTTCTTGCACGATTTGATAAAGAATCTCAAATACCTATCACTTTACAATCTTTACAAAAAGAAATACAAATACAAAAACAAGAGATTAAACAATTACAAAATACACAAACAAATCTTATCCAAATTACTGATAAATTATTAACAGAAATATGTTTACTAAAAACACAACAACCATCAACTTCTGAATTAACCACTAATGATTTACCTCCTGAAATTATACCCTCTACTTCTACTACTTTTGAACCTTTTTTACAAATCATTGATAGAATTATTTTTCAAAAATGGCATGTTGAAATAGTTATACGTATTCAAGATTACAGTTTTACTACAATAGCATTAGTAGATTCTGGTGCTGATTTGAATTGCATACAAGAAGGATTAATTGATTCAAAATATTTTCAGAAAACCACTGAACGCTTATCTCAAGCTGATGGTCAAAAATTATCTATTAAATATAAAGTTCCCAATGTACATATATGTAATAATGGATTTTGTTTTCAAACTACATTTGTTTTAATAAAAAATCTATCTTCCAAAGTCATATTAGGCAATCATTTTCTTGCATTATTATATCCTTTTATTGTAACAGAAAAGGGTATTACTTCTAAAATATTAGATCATGAAATTACTTTTCCATTTTACTATCCTCCTTTTACAAAAGATATACAAGCACTTAAACATGTTTCAATTCATAAAGAAATATATCATTTACAACAAGATAAATTATATCGTAAACAACAACATTTACAATTTCTACAAAAAGAAATTATATATAAAACAATAGAAGAAAAAATTCAAGAAACCACTTGTCAAGATGATATCAAGAAATTTCAACAATTATTAGAAAATACAGTTTGTTCTAATTTACCAAATGCATTTTGGAATAAAAAAAAGCATATCATTCATTTACCGTATGAACCAGATTTTTCTGAAAGACGGTTCAGAAGGGGAGGGATCTAAGTGAAGATTTTCATATCGAGGAAATTGTACATTATTATCTGTATATATTGTTTATGGTATAAGGGGTTCTATTGGTATTTCACTAGATGTAGAATTTCTTGATGTAGAAGGATTTAAATGAGAGAATGCAGATTGAAATCTACTTGATGGTGTTGATGAAAATGATTTTCTTGAAAATGAACGACTAAGATTTTGACCTTTTTGAAAAGATAATGTAACTGAACCATCCGTATGTTGTGTAAAATATTCAATAGCTTTATTTTCTTTTTTAGGTGGAGGAGTTATTAATGGTAATTTCCAATCATCTGGCAAGATAATATCATCCCATTTTATCATACGTGGTATAGTAATATTTGAAAATTCATTATTAGTAGTTAAAAGTAAAGTTTCTCCAGAATGAGGACGTACTTTTGATCTAGGATCAAAGTAGTCTTCATTAAGTTTATAATGGAGTCTGTATACGATAGCAAGGTACTGAGCACCTTCTATCATATCATGACCCATAGATTTAATATTAAGTATTAAAGAATGTATTATTGTAGGATCTGTTAAAGATAATGAAAAACAGGGATAGCAATTAGAATATATAGGACCTTGATGTAAAGATGATTCTACTATTCCAAGTAAAGAATTTGAAAATTGATTATGTCTACCATCTCTTAGACATAATAAAACAGAGGCATTTAAACCTTGTCTTGTTAAGGGTGTTATGGCTACTTGAACAAGACCCATATGCATATATTTAAAACCTTGATTTATATGATTTTGAATCATAGTGGAATTTAATAAATATAATATTTCATATTCTTTACCTATTGGAATTAATTGTTCTATTGTTTTAATTGCATAATCAGTATTAAACTTAAAGGTGGATTGTTTATATAATTGTGAATCTTTAACTTTTGGTATAATCCAATTATTTAAGGGTTTATTATGCCTAATGAAACATGATATTCATCAGTGTTGATATGAGATGCAGTATTATCCATGCTGATATTATCTATACTACTACTATTAGAAGTTCCATTTGCTAGACTTTGACTACTATTTGATCGTTTAAAAATTCTTTCATACTGAAGTGAGATTTCAAAAGAGACTAATGAAACGGGTCACACCAACCGGGTCCGGCCTTTTTCCCTTTAGGCTAATCCAACGGCTATTCAGGTGAAGTCCAACGTTTCAATAGGATCTTAAGAAATAATCACTTGAGGATGAAATGAAGATTTAAAGGATCAAAAATAATCTCAATCTTTGGCAAAAGGGACAAAAGAATAGTAAAGTATAGGCGATATGCTTATGCAGATGTATGGCTCTGATACCAATTTTCTTCCCAGGTATTATCTTCTTGATTTTCCATGCAATATTCAATGCTATAATCGGAATCATATTCTTCACAGTATGAATGAATAATATCGTCGATGGGATTTGCTAATGTGTATTGATATAAATAAGAATGTGGAATAAACAGCAATGATAATATGATATGCAATTGATATAGGCATAGTACGATCAATTAATAAAAAGAGATTTAATAATAGAAAAAGCTCTTGATTCATATTGACAGTACTTACTTGATACAAGTTGATACAGACTTTGATACAAAACACACTTGAGAAAATACTTGCACTCTTAATAGACAGGTATAAACAAGGAGAAGGATTTGATTTGAGAAAAGGATTGAAGGATGATTATTGGAGAGGAGAGGGTTGTCGGAGAAGAGGAGTGCTTGATCGGAGAAGATAATCGGTCGGAGGATGATTGGTCGGAGGGATGGTCGGAGGGATGATTGGTCGGAGGTATTTAGAGAGAGAGGCTCTGGCTTAGAGAGAGAAGCTGGATGATTTTGTTTGAGTCGTGTTTTTGAAATGAGAAGGCGAGGTCATTATATAGGCGAGAGAGGAGAGATAAAAGACCTTAATATCCCTAACTTTAATGAACAGTGAAGGGTAATTTTGGAAAGAAGGAACAGTAAACGGAAACAGTAAAAGAGGGGTAATATGGGAATTGACACTGACCTATATGACTAAATAAGCTGCTGCTGATATAATATGACTGATATAATGCTGTAATATTAAATTGCTTCTGTATTTTTGCTATTTCTTCCTCTGTGAGCTCCAATTGATAATCTTCGTATGGATCTTGAGCATCTTGATATTCTGGTATTGGACTTGATTTTGGTTGCAATTCTTCCGAATCATCGGATGATAATTGTGATAATACTTCCAGAAGTTCTTTTTTGTAGTCATCTCTTGATTTGGCTGCTGCAAGCTTTGATTGAATTTGACTTTTTTGTGCAAGAAATTGTGGATGATGTGCTATTTGCTGCTGAGCTTGATTGATTGCTGTGATAATATTGTCAAAATTATATACGGACCACCATTTGATATAAAACCGTTGAGAAAGGATTTTCATATGGTCTTGTTGGGTGAAAAGGAATTTCCAACTTAATATCCAAGGTACTAGGTTAAACTGTATATGGAAACGAAGGAAAAGGTATATTTTTGGCACGTGGGGTTTTCATGGCTGGATATTTTGGTAATGATAGAGTGTCAAAGGGTTCTGGGGCCCAATGATCATAGGCTGATTTTAATGGAGTGGGCAATAATTTTCTGAGGAACCGAATCTTTCCCACCATTGGATAAACCATCCTGGTATGATATCTGCTTGAAAATTTTTGAATCTTATGAACCATGTGTGACGATGGGTTTTATTGTCAAAAAACAGAGAAAAAGTCCATGCGTCTACATAGTCATAATATGTGATATTTTTCAAATTCTTATATGGTACAGTCAATGAACGTAAAGTCCATGGCTGTCCCCATTCTTTTGCCGATATGATTCTTCTGATAGTAAATTTTGAAAAACCAATTTGAGAAGGATCATATTTGCAATGTGTCTATTCAAATTCAACTGATTTAGTATCCATAATATATACTGATAAAAAGCTTGTGTAAAACAAGGATTTTTTGGAACATAGTTCCATCCTGGAGGTAATATTTGTGATGCTGCCTGATATGGATCTTGAAGATTGCTATAGGGTTCTTCAATGATAGTCAAATGTCTGATATAATCCTTGGCAATGATATTCTCATTTTGTGGAATGGCAGAGGTGGTTGATATGGAGGATGATTTCATCTTTTGACTATATGTGGCTGATGATATATGAGTAGAAGGAGGTGGTCTGGGACCAGGAACACGAGGAGTTGGACCTCTTGGTGATGATATTTGGCCAAGTACAGTAAAATGATTTGATATTGGAATTGTAGGAATAGGAGTACTATTAGGAGAAGGACTGTGAAAAGGAGGAAATGTATTATCTGAAAGAAAATCTTCATATGATATCTTTTTGGAATTAGAAGAGGAGGAACTCATTTTCCCTGTAGAAATTCACGGGTTAAAAAATCAGGGATAGAATTGGAATACCTTTAATATGTTCTATATTAAATTCAAAGACAGAAAGAAGGGCTTGCCAACGGGCAAATAAATGTTTTGATGCAAGATTTTTGACATCTTTTTCTAAAACTTCTTTGGCTGATTTACAATCAATACGTATTAAAAACTTTTGATTTAAAAGATCATCTTGAAATTTTAAAACATATAATACAAGAGCTAAAATTTCTTGTTTGATCGTACTATACTTTTGTTGTGTACTATTCCATGCATGTGAATGATATCTTACTATTTGTTCAATGATGAATCATGCATGCGTTGTTTTAGTATTCCACCATATCCAATATTTGATGCATCAGTTTCTACTATTTTGAATGCATGAGGTGATGCAATACCTAAACATGGTAATTGTTTAACATGTTTCTTTATTTGTTGTACAATTGCTGTATGTTGATCTGTCCAAGGAGAAGGTTTCTTTTTTAATCGATTAAATAAGGGTTTACATATTAATATGAGGTTTTTATAAAATTCACCAATATAATTTAGACTGCCAAGAAATCTTTGTAATTGTTTTTTATCAGTTATTTTATCTGGAAATTTATTTGCAAATTCTATAGCACGTGTGAAAGGAGTAATGGTACCTTGATATATAGTATGACCTAAGAATCTTACTTTTGTTTGAAATAATTTGATTTTCGGAGCAGAACTACTAAACCATTTTGTTCAATAATTTTATGAAATTTATGTAAATGAAACCAATGTTGTTTAATAGATGTAGAAAAGATTAATACATCATCAATATAAACTAAAGCAAAATCTGTATATGGAGTAAATATATCATTATAATATTATATATATATATATATATATATATATTATATGTGTGGATTTAAATATTGCAAATATAGATACAATGTAGAATATCTTTACAATCTAATTGATCATAAAAAGAAGCAAAAAGTTTGATATAAAAGCTGCAAATACTAGTGGGTGATTATAATAACATAAAAGGCATCAATACATAATATCCCAAAAGTCTCGACGCATAGTCATAATGAAAACATACAGTAAAAGACACAACATACTTAAAACACTGACTGATCAAGTGTCACTGTGTCACAAAAAATACTAAAATAGTATATTATCAAGTGTCTTGCTCCTTCCTTAGTTCATGGATCTCTGTCTCGATCTTGTCAAATCACTAGCCCATCCCCATCGTAATCTCGTCCAATAGCATGCCCATTCATGGAGGATGCTCGACCAAGCTTGAGGAACTCTGATTGACCACATAAATGGATGATCTACCTCATCGTGTGGGATGGCTACGAGGAGGTAGTCCTCTGTCCATGGCGTCCTCATCTGCATTGACATCCCCAGTAACATGTGCTCCATCCTGAGGAAGATGAGTTGCACTACGAGTGACCGTACTATGACCTAGTTGTAAATCCTAGGATTAAGGCAACCCAAGAGGGGGTGAATTGGATTTCAAAACTTTTTTGAAACTTACCCTTTAGAAAGTGTTCGCTAGCTATAAGTCTCACAAAGAAAGTGATTGCAATAAAAGATTGAACAAAAGAATATATATTGCAACTTAATAGAGAAATAAAACTTAGAATAGGAAACTAATAACACAATGTAATGAGATAAGTGAAGAGAAGCAAACAACAAATTTTAGGTGGTTGCAAACCCGCCTACATCCACCCCTCAAGCTCTTTACTGAGCCTTGAAGTTTTTCCACTATGCTCCCTTCAACCAAGGGAGAGCCTTCCTTAAACTTGAGAAACACCTCTTCAAGCCTCAAGAACGAGTTTGAGAACAAACCTCTCTAAACTCCTTCTTTTGATGAACAACCTTACAAAAGGAAACAAGAGAATCACTTTCTTAATAGTGTATGGGGATGAACAAAAATGCTCACTAAAACTCCCTTGATGGAGTAGATATTACAATGAGAAATTTCTATCTCTTAAGCTTCACACAACAACAAGGATGTGAAAGTGTTGATTATGTGTGAATGATGTTTGAACAAGGATTGAAAGGTTTTAGATCACTCTTAGCCTTAGCAAAATGATTTAAGTTGTTCAGCAACTTTTAAAAGGCGTAGGAATGGCTTTATATAGGCCTCATAAGAAAAATAGCCGTTATAGCCGTTGGGAGTCGAGCTGTTAAAAACTCACGATGAACCGGTCGACCGCTACATGAACCGGTCGACCACTGCAGGTTAACGTTACACAACGGTCATAATGTCAGAAGTCAGAACGGCTTTTTTTTTAAACTTTTTCAAACCAAACGGTCGACCGCTATACCAAGCGGTCGAAGACCGGTCGACCGCTACATGAGCCGGTCGACCTCCTCAACTTAAACACATGATCCAATTGTTTTAAAACCACAATTTTAACCACTTAAAATACCCAATTTAAAGACTAACTTCCCATAAGTATATAAAAGGTTTGGAGTTTGATTGGGATATTTTAAAGCCATTTAAAAACATTTTAAATCTTCAAAACAAGAGGTAAAACATTTCATGCAAGTTTTGAAGAAATATGCAAGTGTGTGGTTCAAATCCTTGTTAAAGATGAAGTCTTAGAGTTACAAAGATTACCCTAGCATCTTGAGTCTTCACTTTAAGAGCACTTCCATTGAAGGGATGTTACTTGATCGCTTCGTGCTCATTTTGGATCCTCTTTGCTTTACATCTTAATTACTTCTATTGTTATCATCAAAACATTGATTGTGACTAAAAGCCAACAATCTCCCCCTTTTTGATGACAATAAATTAATTGATCTTCTTTTGTTGTTCTTGTCTCCCCTTATCTTTTGTACTTTTATGTGGGGTTGTAAACATTTTAATACCTCAATGAAAAATGTTAGCATATAATATGAATGAGATTGCATATGAATAATAAAGAATTTCATCAATCATAGAACGTACATCAAAGTTGCAAAGGGTGTAAAGATACAAAAAGAGAGACTATTCTATTCTCTCCCCCTTTGTCATCTTAAAAAGGAAGTTACATAAGCAAGAAAAGAAAGAAAAATACAAAATATAGATGAAATACAGATGGAGGAGGAAAGCAGGCCATTCCTCGCCTTGCATATAAGTAAAATTGTCTTGAATGAACTTGTTCTGTGCCTCATGCATAGCAAGCATCCTCGCCTTGAAAGTAGTGAATTGAGTATCAGAGGAAGAGGGAAGGTCAGAATCTCTTGTAGGGGAAGGAATAATGGGAGGATCACAGCCAAATCAGCATCTACATCAAACTCCATCTCCTCAGCATCTATCTCCTCACCCTCAAGCTCATCCTCACCCTCAGCCACGGCATCAACTTCATCCTCATCACTATCTTGACGCTTCGGCACCCAAGTATTTCTAGAAGTCCTTCTATAACCCATCTGGGTTAGGACCGTAGCGTCAAAGTGTTCACACTTGGTCAAAGTGTCTCGCTCACGAGAACTGAGTGCAACCCCAAAATATCGAAATATCTTGGTAAACAGCAAGCCATATGGAAGATTGTTTTTAGACTCACATGCTGCTTCCATATGTTTGAGCATAATATGAGGAAGGTTGAACTTTCTCTCTTTCAAAAGTCACTCAATCACGAAGACATCCATAAAAGTCACCTCCTCTCGGTGCCCACCTTGAGGAATCAGGTTATGGGTGTAAATCAAATGAAATAACCTCAAACGTATGGATAGTTGGTTGGCATAGATCTTCCTAGGTACATCTTCTGCCACACCATTACCTAAGAGGTAAACTAGGGCTTCTCCATTATCAAAGTCCTTACACACGGGCCAAGTTTTAAACTCATAGTCCCGAATCCCGACATGTGGGATACCCAAAATATCTCCTAGAATAACTTCATTTAAAATAAATATCCGTCCTCCAACCATACTCTTCACGGAAAACAAACCTCCAACTTCCCACCCAATAGTCAAATTAGCAAAGAAAAGCCTAACATATTTAGGAAACACTTCGGTACCCATATCCAATAAATTCCTCCAACCCTGCTTCACAAATGGACGCTTAATCTCAAAATCTGAAAGTGACTCTACATCCACTTTCCTTCCCAACATGACTTTTCTCTTTGAAAAGTCATTGTAATACTTCTTAGCACATTCAGGATTACGGAAAAAATAATCAGGCTCACCCAAATGATCCGCTGAAGAACGAGAGGAACCAGCTCGCTCATTTCCAACCATGGCAGCATGCTTTGTCCTTGGCATGATGATTGAGAGCAAAAATGGAGAGGAAAAGGGCTGAAATGTGGAAATCTATGGTTAGGGTTTCAAAGGGGCCGAAATCCCTAATAAGTGAATTGCTTGATGGATTTTGATGTAAATCCACACAAAAAGGGAGGGTTTAGGCTGAAATTGATGGATCTAAAATGATTGGGATGGATTATAGGATAGATTATGGTGTTTTGAGAGGGTTTGAGTCGAGAGAGGAGAAGCAGTTCACGTGAGAAGAGGGGACGGGTCGACCAAAATGTGAACTGATATATATAAACTCGACTGAGATGGTTGACCGCTTGTTGTAGTTGATGCCATTGACCACTTGGTAGAACAATTCTACTAACCGTCAACCGTTCTTCGTTATTCGGTTCCACAATGGTCGACCAGCTACAAAGAACAACTTGAAAAAATAAGCTTTTAGTGCCCAAAATGAAATGGAATGATGTATTTGATGAATGTCAAACATGTAACAATATATAAGACATTCTAAACATGTTTAAAACATCAAAACCAAATGGAATCCATGGAAATCAACGAAAGACATACAAAGAGCATTTGCATCTAAAAACCCAATTCTCGTCTAGATTACAAATGAAAGTCATTACTCAAGGGTTTTGAAAAAATATCAGCTAGTTGATGCTCTGTACCAATGAAATCAAGTGAGATGTCACCTTTTGAATATGATCTCTTGAAAGTATGTCTTACCCTTCAATGTGTTTAGTCCTTGAGTGTTGGATGGTATTCTTAGGACAAGTTTAATAGCACTAGTGTTATCACCTGTTTATCTTCAAATTCCTTAAATTAAATCTTTTTTATCTTATCATACACACACACTTGAGCACAACAACTACCGGGCCTATGAATTCCGCTTCGATGTTGATAAAGCAACCCGGTTTTGTTTCTTGCTACTCCAAGATAACTAAAAGATGATCCTAATGGAAATGACAGTCACCACTAGTACTTTTTTTCCTCGACTTTGCACCTAACAATATGCGCGCATCGGAATAGCTTACTAGGTTCATGTGAGTGTCTCTAGGATACCAAAGTCCTAGTTCAATAGTACCCAAAAGATATCGAAAAATTCTTTCTCACGGCACTAAAATGAGATTCTTTTAGACATTCTTGGAATCTAGCAACATAAACACACACTAAAAAATACCACTACTCCGGCAACTACTAGCCTCCAATCAGAAACCCAATTATAGCTGATGATCACCTTTTTCCTTTTTCATCCTGCATCAAGCTTTAGCAATGTGCTCATTGGTGTTACCGCAACTTTCAATTTCACCATTCCAAAGCGTTTGAGTAGATCCTTTATATACTTTGCTTGGTTTATGAAGATTCCTTCTTTGGATTGCTTGATTTGTAGTCAAAGGAAGAAGTTACGCTCACCACCCCAACTCTTCATGCCCATCAAATTGAAAAATTCTTACACAACAACGACACCCTCCATCCTCAGTAAATACACCCCCAATA
>CM025854.1:9760680-9791141 GCA_003952965.2 Morella rubra
CTACCTGTAGGCCATGGGCAATGCAAAATTTATATGGCTGGTATGACTTTCAAAATATTATGCATTATGTGATTCTCTTGTTTCTTGACACCAGATTTCGAGAGAGTTGCGAGTCCAGTCTCTGTTGCACACTTCTCACAGTACAAGTTAACTGCGTCACTGCTGAAGCAGCTAGCTACTGCATGCTTTCCTCAAGCCCTGGAAGTATACACAGAAGAATATGCATTGTAATGTCCTTGTTGGGACGGAGCAGGAAGCCAGTCTTTGTACTGAAAACTAGTAGGAATAGATTTGAGAGGTGAGAGAGCTTTCATGCAAAAGCAAGGAAGGGAGTGTCCACACAGAAGAGCATGAGACCTTGGACAGTTCTTGGTGCGAGAAGACCTGGAATGCTATTTAGGAATCTTCATTTGATACTGAGAGCCATTGGAAAAGCTTGTTGTTGCTCATGATTTTCAAGCAAGGGGAATTTGTCTTGCTCAGGTACTGAGAGATGGTAGATAATGGTAACACGTGGACGGTGAAGGATTGGCTGGAGTGTCAGATTATCAGATGTACTGTCGGGGTGGGATCGATTATGTATAGGTTTCTTTACACAGGATCGATAATGTAATATGTATATATATAACTTGGCTCTGTCTCTGGGTTTCTGACCTTTTCACGTGTCCCGCGAGAGGCCGTAGCTGTCGGTCTGTCCTCTGCAAAATGGTTAATTAAAGGGTTGATAACATGGCCAGCTTGACCAAGTTTTTGGTTGTTTTCGACACTGCCGAGTGTGCTATGGAGAGGTCGCCATCTTTAAGGGCAGAGAGCAGGGCCAAGAGCATTAAAAATCACGCGGTACCATGTTGGCATTGGTAGGGGAGAATACATGCAACTTTTCAGAGGACCGTGTTAGATTCCATTCGGGGGACCTTTTTGTGGCAATTTGTTTGCCAAATCTCCCCATAAATTGTCCATCCCAAGTTAAAAAGCTAGAACTCCACTCAGATAATCTGACCCCATTTGATTAAAGGCTTAAGCCACCAAGAAAATATTTCCCTTATAGATTGACCGACCCTAAAGAGATCTCTAAATTTTCTCAAACTAGAGTTCTACGAAAGATCATGGAGACTGGAGTCCCTGGTTGATCTGAAGGTTCCTCGTTGCATGCCAAAGAGACGCCTATAATTTCTATTTGTTAATGGCAGTACTTGGGGACTGGGGGTTTTCCTTTTGTGCTGCTTGGATTTGCGGGTTGTGTCAGTTTTCATTATTTCTCTGCGTTTGGATTCATTAGAGCTTTGATTGTTCTTTCCAAAAAGTTCTTAGACTGCTTCAGTAGACGGCGTAGGCTTTCTGATCTCGACAGTCCATGTGAGCTAATCCATCGTCATGCTCGCTGTCTATCATAACTTGATTATTTAACACCCCCCTCCCCCCGGAACAAAAATATCTTAAGCCAATTGCGTTTTTTTTCTTTCTTTCAATTTACTAATTTTCTCTTGTGCATATCTATATAGCCAATTTACGACACAGTACAACATGTATGAGATTTATTTGTGCGCATTGTTCTTTGAGATCAGTAGATTTACATTGAAAAAACTGTTTCAAATGAGAGGATTTGTGCACAAGTCTCTTCAAATTTAATCTTCCAACAATTTTCGACCACTAAACCATTATGTGTCAACCATTGAAAACTACAGATGATCATGAATCAACTAATGATTGATCCGTTGGATTCACTAAGTTGTCGTTTCAGTTCGTGGCGTTTTGTTAAAAAAAATATCTATTTCTTTTAATTCTATTTTTTGGTATCGGTAATCTGAAAATGCTAACTTTAATTTATGCCGGGATGCTTATGGAGGTCTTATGTAAGGTGATATCTTTTTAATTTCATTAAATTCATAAGGTTCATGTAATGGAATGGAATGGCTTACGATGGTTTAAAATTTGTTAGTCGCCAGAATATATGTCGTTTCTGAAAAGTGATTTTTTTTTTTCCGGCGAGGTATATTCCTCTTTTTTCAACTCCTACCTTCTCGACGGTCTATGCAGAGTTAAGGAATCCGATTGACAATGACGGCTGCCGCTCTTTTTATTGTCAGGCATCACCCACTTCGTCATCAACCAACCAACGGCCCACATCTAACCACGTTGTTGGCTTTTATCTAAATTACCCCTGACGCCCTTTTACAACGTTGCCAACTCGGTGGCTCGCTCCGGCATCGCGTCGGCGGTCTTCTGTACGAGATTTTTTCACCTCCGACCTGAACTTGTCTCCATCTTCATCGTCATTCTGAGTGGCCTTGTCAGCTACACATTGCGACGCCGTTTTGCTGCTATAAACCTCCTGATATGATGAGGGTATTGGGGATTGTGAAGAAGAGCTTGAATGGCCTACACAAAAGGGGTAGGGCCAGAATTAAAGCACACCCACTTGGGTTCAATCAGATTCGAGGCAGAGGCCTATCAGACTCCAATGTTTTCAATTGCCACGAAGAAGATACAGTGCTTCCGGTTCTGATAGTGGGTGCTGGACCAGTGGGTCTCGTTCTCGCTATACTTCTGACCAAACTGGGTATTAGTTCTCTGACCCTTATGTTTTATTTTCGGTATTGTTTGGCTGCACAGAAAGTTTGGGGAGTGAAAATGAAATGTGTCATGTGTTCCTTTTATTTAAAACGTAGAAGGTTCTAGTTTTTATATGATGGGAGTTATGAACAAGGACAGGTCAAAGCTGGCGATGTTGGTGCTTTTGTGGTGCATCAGTTTTATGTTCATTGGGGTATTGAATGCTTGTTTCTAGTGATCAGTGACTGTGCTGGTACAGTGTTTGAATTGGGGTTTATGAGAGTGTGACACTGCATATCAAGAGGTAAGCATCGGTACAAAATTTGGGATTTCTTATCAGAGACTATTAGTACTGTTGTTCTACAGCGGATTGTCGTTGATCAAATCTCGATTTCGTTGTTTACCATTTCGTTTTGCCTTGCACATTGATGTCAGTGATGCAACTTTTGTGTTGTACAAAAGTTCTCTTTAATATAATTATGCTCCATGGTCTTTGTAGGTGTCAAATGCTCAGTTTTGGAGAAAGCAAATGCATTTTCTAAACATCCACAAGCACACTTCATCAACAATCGATCTATGGAGGTTGGTTATCATAGATGTAAGATACAATTGAATTGGTCTGGTTAGAAATAAGTTCCTTTTTACTGCTAGTGATTTTGTTTGTAAGCAGTTGCTTGTAGGATTCCGATTTCCTTGAACTGTGTTGATTTACCTTGTCAGGTGTTTCGCAAGATAGCTGGGCTTGCTGAAGAGATCCAGAGGTCTCAACCTCCAGTAAATCTATGGCGAAAGTTCATATACTGTACTTCGCTCACTGGTTCTATTCTTGGTTCAGTGGACCATATGTGTCCTCAAGGTTTGGTTGGTCTCTTCAGTATTGCCACTCTAAATGTAATGTTTGGGGAATATTTCTTGTTTGAAATTAGTCTTTCTCTGTGGAACGTAGAGATTAGAACATGCAACATACTTGTTTTTATTTCTGACGTCAGAGGCATTATTTTCTGGGTATTTTTGAAGTGTTTGATGCCTTTGACATAAGTGATTGTCCTACCTGTAGGCCATGGGCAATGCAAAATTTATATGGCTGGTATGACTTTCAAAATATTATGCATTATGTGATTCTCTTGTTTCTTGACACCAGATTTCGAGAGAGTTGCGAGTCCAGTCTCTGTTGCACACTTCTCACAGTACAAGTTAACTGCGTCACTGCTGAAGCAGCTAGAAGAGCTTAACTTCCATGTTTATACTGCACAAGCCCTGGAAGGCCTTAATCATCAGCCCCTCAAGGGAAGGGAAATTTTACTGGGGCATGAGTGCACATCCATTGATGCCACTGGTCAATATGTTAAAGCTACTGCTGCTTTCCTCAAGGAAGGGAAGTATACACAGAAGAATATGCATTGTAATGTCCTTGTTGGGACGGATGGTGCAGGAAGTACTGTCCGAAAACTAGTAGGAATAGATTTGAGAGGTGAGAGAGACATGCAAAAGCTTGTGAGTGTCCATTTTCTGAGCAGAGACCTTGGACAGTTCTTGCTCAACGAGAGACCTGGAATGCTATTTTTTATCTTCAATACTGAAGCCATTGGATACGGACATGATGACCTGATCTCTTCATCGATATTTCCTCCAGCTGGCACACATAGTCTCTACTGTCAGGTTTTGTGAAGAATTCAAGTTTTTGTAGATATGTGAGAAGTTGATATCCAAATTGGTTGGTCGAGAGCTTTCGGACATAAATGTGATCGATATAAAGCCATGGGTGATGCATGCAGAAGTTGCTGAGAAGTTTGTATCCAGTGACAATCGAATAATACTTGCTGGTGATGCTGCTCATCGATTCCCTCCAGCTGGCGGTTTTGGTAAAGTAGCCCTCTTTTGTGCAGACTGTGCAATTTCTCTATATGATGCAAATGTTTTGTTTTCTACCTGAAGATTTTCTCAATCTTTTGTTCTCCATGCAATAAAATGTTTGAAAAAATCCATTGTAACACTTCCTGGCATTGCATGCTGAGGATGTTCAGAACTCTGCTGTTATGCTATTTTCTTGTGGACTTTGACACTAGTAATGTGATGTGATGTGGATTTGGAACCTTAGTTAAGGTGCCAACAGATAAAGAGGTTAAATGCTATGTAGGCGTGAAGCGACATGTCCATCGTATAAAAAAAAATTCTCCATCACCAAGGTTCTATATGAAATTCAGAGAGTTTCTTAAAAAAAATGTGGTCCATGTCCTGCCTGCTTGATGAGGTTTATTTAAGCAGGGGGGGAATGTTTCTAAATATTTTGGTTAAGAAAACAATCGGCTGAACAATTTTACATAACTTGCCTCAGGTATGAATACTGGCATTCAAGATGCTCATAATCTTGCTTGGAAAATCGCTTCTATTGTAAAGGGTATCGCACCATCTTCAATACTTGAAACTTATGAAATGGAACGGAAGCCGGTATTACTTTTTCCTTCTATTATGTTGAGGTCTCCATTAAATTTCATGCTGAAGTCAAATGTATCCCTGACCTCTAGTATTCATGGTCATCAGATAGCCATTTTCAATACGGCACTTAGTGTTCAAAACTTCAAAGCAGCCATGGGAGTTCCTGCTGCACTTGGCCTTGATCCAACTGTTGCAAACTCTGGTAAATGAGCACGTCTTATTACTTTCGATAATATCATGGTGTACAATCACAAATAGCTGATTGATTTGTGCCCCTTTTGCTGGAATTTCAGTACATCAAGTCATTACTGGAGTTGGTTCTGTATTACCATCTGCACTACAGAGAGCAATTCTGGATGGAGTTTTTACAATTGGCCGTGCGCAGCTCTCTGAATATCTTCTGAATGAAAGCAACCCTCTTGGGTCCTTGAGACTGGCTAAGTTAAGGAGAATATTTGAAGAAGGAAAGAGCCTTCAACTTCAGTTCCCTGCTGAGGATCTAGGTTTCAGGTGTCACCTCTATTCCACTCAATATTTGGTGCTGCTGCTTCATTTGAAATTTTGAAGTTGGACTTCAGCTTTGTCCTGAAATCCACTGGTCCCATTATTGAATCTGATGAATGGATCATCGCCTGAAGGAGCAGTTTTTGAACATCTGTCTAATTATAAGCTATCGATTTAGGTACCTTGAGGGAGCAGTAATTCCTGACAGTGATAATGCTCTGGGTGCTCCAGGGCCTCCTAGTGGTCGTCGGAGGGGCTATGTTCCTTCTGCAGATCCAGGGTCAAGGCTGCCCCATATGAATGTTAGGGTGTTATCTAATTTATCAAGTGAGGTATGTAGTCAATTATTTTTTTTTCGGTTTCATCCTGTAATGTGTTTTGGAGGAGCAAATAAGCTTTTCTAGAATTACCTCTAAGAGTACTTTCATCGTACTAAACTGCTAGATGTTTGTATGATAATGTCCTTAGAATCTGTTTTAGAAACCAGAAGCTCAATGGCCCAGTCGCTCATCCAGCAATTTGCTATCTAATGGCTAAATAAACTATGTTCTAATGGCAAGTTTCAAGCTTGCCAGTGTTCAAGTGCTTTCAAATGGCAGCATATTGTGCATACTGTGATTTCCATTTACGTTAATTTAACATGTGAAGTGTGTTTGTACAGATAATTTCGACACTGGATCTTGTATCTGGTGACAAAATTGAGTTCCTTCTGATTATAGCACCAGTGGATGAATCCTATAATCTTGCTCGTGCTGCATTCAAGGTGGCTAAGGAATTCAACCTTTCTGCTAAGGTATGTGTTTTATGGCCTACTGGTACTGTTGATGGAGTTGACAAAGTAAGTAAGGCAGCATTGACCCCTTGGGAGAATTACATCGATGTGGTGGAATTGAAAAGGTCACCAACTTCACCATCATGGTGGGATATGTGTCAGATGACTGAAAAAGGAGCCATTCTAGTTAGGCCTGATGAGCACATCGCTTGGCGTGTGAAGGCAGGAGTTGTTGGGGAACCTATTACGGAGATGGAGAGGGTTTTTTCTGCTATATTGGGTGTAAAGGCAACCAAATATAGGAAACCACAGAGTAATACTTAGTAGTTATCCATATGTTTTGGAAGAAGCTGTATTACCTGCCAGTTTCAGGGGACACAGATCTCTTGCACTCTGGATGTTGGAGCAGACCGGATTCTGATTGATTTATTCTTTACAGACAATTCAATAACCTATTGAATTATAGTTGATTAAATTTTTGGCATGGCTTTTCGAGCTTCTTGGTTGGTTCTAATCACATTGCAGAAGCATCTGCCATTCTTCCTAATGAGTAATGCCTCGAGCAATTTGTGTTTTGTATTTTTTTGTTTTTGCCTTTTCTTTTAAATGAGCGAATGCCCTTTGAGCAGTTCGCATATCATCTATATGAACACGCCATTTAATTTGGTTCCTGCAACCCCGGCCCCACTCCCATATCAACCGGAGATTTCAGCTCCTATTCAACATTCATTGTTTTGTTCTGTGCGTAATTGTCTGTGCTCTCGCTCTTTCTAAAGTTGCGTTGGTATAACGAAACTAACTAGTAATCCTAGTTGTTTGGGCTGCCCGTTCACTAATTTCGAGTGCAGCTCATGACAAAAATGTGAACAATACTGAAGACATCAAAGGATTACGAAGGGTCGGCCGGAGGCAAAAGGTTCTCACGTGGCCGCACTTGTAATGAAACTTCGTTTGCGACTGAGCCACATAGACCAAACTCTGGCCCAAGGTTGAGTTACATGAAATCAACAATTGCATTGAGATCAAATCGAATCAAATCCAGCATACAAACAAGAGGCCCTTTTGTGGGAAGGTTAAAGAGGGTTTGTTTCATCAAACACTATGTAATCAATCCAATTATACAACTGAAGACTGAATTTATTTTGAAAGTACGTAGTTTACTACAAGACCAAGCATACAAGAATATAATCATGAAGAGCTTCATATTCCATTTTGAAAGAATCACATGGTAGTGGATCTGCAGAGTTGAGATTCTGTCCTATTGCTCCATCAGTATGGGCATCAGAAATGTTGCCTGATAATATTCGTGATCTACTTGACCATCTGGCTCAGCTGCAAACCAAGGTGATCAAACGGCCAATACCTGCTGTTATAATCCCAAGCAACCCACCAGCAATTACCTGTAACCAAACAACAGTATGAAAGAATGACGACAATAACTAGCACATCCAATTAATTTTGATAACTTCTGCTAAATAAATATTAATTTCAATTAGTTATTATCCTCAACTCAACTTTCCCCAGCCTTCTCTGGTAGAGATGGGATGCCCCCAAAGTACACGGTACCTCACTAGAATGTGAACTTGTAACCATCTGGAAAATACTAATCCTGACGTGATCAGAGAAATTTCATGACATTCACCCCATAAACATAAGATCAATGAGTTCTAATTCCTATATGGCATTACAGGGCCCTTGATGCCGTGTGAAAGATTTTCTACGATAATAGGCATTTAAATCCTCTGCAATCTTAGCTTCCAACTATTTTAAGCATGGAATTTAACATAAGTGCTTAAATTTAAGCAGCAACCATATCAACATCACTATTTCTAGCAGGCTTCAAGCAAATATTGTTAAGAGCGGTTATTATAGAGCCCATATCATTACAAAAAACCATCCATCAATAATCTCTGTGAAATATGCAGGTTAGGGAAGTAACTGTGTGAAAAAACGATACATAGATGTCTCAAGATATCTAGCCTAAAACAACTCCAATCCTAATAGATATGTTGGATCCACTGCTTAAGGACAAAGGCATCTGATTAATAGTGTACCTGGGGAGGGGTGTGACCAAGAAGCTCACGCAATGGTCTGCTCTCAGCCAGAGGATGCTCAGCAGGAAGTTCATATACAATTTGATTCAAGACCTGAATATTATATCGTTTTCATGTCAAGTGAAAACAAGGTGCACTTACAAAAAAAAAAACAATGAACACAAGATGCTCGTGCATTTCAGTGCTATAAACAAATACTGTAAATCAAATTAGTTCAATCGTTGGATATAACTCAAAGAGAGAAGTGGGAGAAAGCATGTGCCAGAAAATAAAGGCGGCATTTTGTTTTTGGTGTTGTGTGTGTTTGTTTTGTTTGGGGGGCGGCAGAGAGAGAAAACCAAGGTCAGCAAGAGCATCAAACCTCTGCTTGGCGTCCAGCCTGTAATCTCACACCAGTGGCATCATACATCACCTGCAACCAAAATCTTCACATCAGAGATCTCCTCAAAATAAGGGGTCACATTTCTTTGATCACATTCGTTGAATAGTTAGAAGGATGTACATAAATAACGACTAAACTCAAACCTCAAAGAGGTGTTTTCAGAAGGGATAGAACAATATGTTTTATACACAGAAGGGTCTCAGATATGCAAATCATAACTAAACAAAGAGAAGGAATCATACAACACATGCTAAGACTGATGCAATAGCAAACACGGATCCTCCAAAGCCTTCTTGAAACCCCACAGCCGCAGCAAGAGCAGTGACAGTGGAGGAATGAGAGGAGGGCATTCCGCCAGACCCAATAAGTTGCTTGAGGTCCCATCGTCTTTCCTTATACCTGCGAATCTATAAAGATTAAGACTCTTAGGATAAACTAAATTTATGCAGGACTCTTGCACTGACCTAATCTGAAGTATAAAGATCATATATATCTAGAAAGCTTTTAAGGTAAAAAAGCAATCGAAAAAAATAAGCTTACGACTCAAAATCTACCATCAAATCTAGCACTTGTAGAGACATTAAAGAATTCCTCAGCTGACATACAATTTTTTCACTAATTATAACAAACAAACAACACCCTTGGGTAATTAGAAAATCAATGAACACATAAACTCCTACTTGGTGTTATATCTAGTGTGGGTTCCATCAAGGCTATTCTTCAGAGAACATGGAGATTTTGAATGGCAGCAATATGCAAATTCAATTACCAGATATACAGAAAGCAAACCACCACACCCTCCCGCTCCTCCAACCCCCAAACCCCAAAAAATGAGAGGCAATCATCATCGTGAAACGGATAATGAGGTTATGGATTAACCTCACAAGACAAGACATTTTCCGAAAAAGACTTTGCAAGCTAGCAGCAACCCATAACTTGGTTGGGGTACAGCTGAATATAAAGAAGCAAAGTTGAACCCAGTGAACGTGAGATTTACGGCTTTTTATCGAAATGATTTGTCTAGTAGCTATTCTAATTCATTTCCAATATCTGGGGAAAGCTACAATGTTCTTTAAGACAATCAAAAAGCAAAATCACAGTGTCTTTTTTCAAAGTGACAGTGTCAGTATTGAATTTGGTCTACTGCAAATAACAAAATATGATTGAATCTAGAATCTTGCAATTATCACACATTTAGAAACAAAAAAGAAAGCGAAGTCCAGATCCAATTTTTCAAAGGATCTCCTAGAACAACAAAAACCCATTCAACACAATGAGAGAGAAAGATAGGGGGGAAGAGATACCAGGTGGTGAAGAACTTGATAGCTTGGGCAATAGCGAAGGCGACGAAGGCAGAAATGAGAGGGTAATTCGTAAAGAGCGACGATGATAGGGACGAATAGGAAGATGAAGCCGATTTAGCCGCCACCTCATCCATCTCTCTCTCGCGCGCGCGCTTCCTTTTTCCGCTTCAAAAATTAGGATCTCAGTTCCAGATTTTTCACGATAACACTACGTTGTCTCGTTGGGTGTTTCTGCCTTGTTCCCTGCTGTTTCTTTTTCCCTTCACGAGAGAATCAAAAAGATTGTTGATGTGGATGGAGGAGGAATGGTAGGACCAGTTGGTTGCAGGCAGCTCTAATAAAAGCGTTATTTCAGGTGGCGGGTTTAGATTTATTCAGAGAGAAGAGGAAGGGAGGGAGGGATACGGCTTCTTCAATGTTCTTCTTATTAACTTAACGGTCTACGCCTCTCTCTCACAACTGAATATGCCTCCCTTGAACCAATCATGGCTAGAATATACCATCCCCCACTCCCTCCCTCCCTCCCTCTTTTCTTTTTCTTTAGGGTTTTCCTTTATTTTTCTAATTTTCTTAAAACTTCCGCTAATATTTAGATATAATCAAAAGGACATGCTTAATCTTATTTCCATTTCCTCCGCCATTGGCAGGCCTTCTGTGCGTTATTAGTATTTTAATGCAAAAACGTGCGTTAATAAAGAACTTGGAGATCATGCGAGTATTTTAAGGCTCCTGTTCCGTGTCAGAGCCGGCTTGGAGACCGAGTCTCCTTAGTCCTATTTTCCTTCAAGCTGAATGAATTTGGATTCTTAAACCCCTTTTATTCCTTCCTTTTAAATTTCTTGATAATTATCCAAACAAGGTTTTTTTTTTTTTCTCAGGTTTTACACCAACGTGGCCTCTACATCCTCTTGGCGTATAAAGCACTCGGAATGCGTGGCTTTGACTGCTAAACGGGTTCGTGTATATCCAAAATATTAACGTGCATGAATTGGTAATATATTTGCAAAATGGTAATGCAGAGTCCCTAAGTTAGCACCCATGTCCGTCCCCCACGAAGCATCCTTCCCAATTCCCAAAAGCCAAAATCATAATCCTTTAGGACCAACAGGAAGTGCCGTTTATGGAGGCGTTTCGAAACGCACCTATCTCACTTCAAGCGAAAGGATGCAAATTTTGATTAGAAAACTGTTTTTTAATAAACACTGCTTTAACGGCAAGGCACCCGTTATACCGTGTGGAAGTAAGCACTCCAAGAAAAAGATGTAGTTTCGTCCCTTAACTTCTCTATGACCCAGCAGAAGGAAACTTATTCGAGATTACCATCTCTTTGATAAGAGTTTCAGATAACATTGTCTCCAGAGTTCAAAGGAACCGTAAACTCACTGTGCTTGGAATAGGTATGCCACATGTTTAAGAACTGCACGGGAAACTATGAGCATTTTGAATTAGGAAGCGATCATTTTTCATGGGATGAATATCCTTCACAATTTCTGTCTAAATTGCATGGTACAATTTTAAGAGAGATAGACATAACAAGTGATGTGAGATCCATCTATTATGTCTTTCTCCTTTCAAATTGTACTATGTAATTTGAATAGAAAATTACAAATAATCATAATCTACTTCCCTCTGTTTATGAGAACCTTGGCGTTACCCTTCCCGCCACAAAACTATGGTAACTGTGTCGACTGCTAATGCCACAGGATCATGCCAATAATGATTCCACATTGCATTTCGCATCTGTATTATAAGCTCTCAGTATCCGTTACAGCCAAAAGGAAGACTTGTTACATATTTTGAGAGCACAACAAAACTGCATACAGGAATAAAAGACGATGGAAATCCCACCTTAAATTAAGAACAGAAATAACCACTAGCGACGCAATTGATATCTTTTTTTTTTTCTAGTCAATCCAACAGTTTCTTTTGTTGGGGGAGAATTACAGCTCACAGATTACAAACAAAGGCTCATTGGGCCAGCAACAAGCCTACCAGAGGCCCAAACACATCACAACCAAGTGACACCAATCGGGCATGGGGCCCGAACCAACACAAGCCGGATCCAATTGTTATGTCTTCTGTTTTCATTTAAGTTTTTTTTAGGCTGTTTTTATTTAGGTTGATCATTCTTGAGGTGATGAAATTCTCCTATTCAGATAAAAGTAATACTGGTGATTTGTATTCATGCTGCGGTACAACTTTTTGTCCACGTATATCTCCGTTCATGTACTCTTCAAAGTCAGCATTGTAAATTATTCACACTTTTACATCGATTTGTTTAGTTATGCAAAGAGGTTAGTTGGCAAAGCCTGACTAATACTTGAACAGGAAGTGAGAGTAGGACATAGGAAGCAGGGGAGCAGCCCATCTGCATAAGTTGGCACCTTTGAACAGTGAAATAAAATCATCCAGTATGTTCCACTCTGGTCAAACATGTCTTTTGCTCCTTCGTGGTGTATTGGATTCAACCAGCAAACAGTTCTCAGGAACATTGGCTTCTCATGTCCTAAAGAGCAATTAGTTGGCAAAATGCTTGATAAACTCAAGGTAAATTTTCAATATTCTATTACCTTCAGAGGCCCTGCAGTGTAGTTGCTGGATGCCTAATCCCGAATTGCTAGAGTGCATCCTTCCCAGCAATACTCATGAGTTCTGCTTTTGCCGCTTCCATTACCACCTGGAAGTCAATCTGCTTATATCTTCCCCTGTGATACAAAAATAGCATAACTATCCCAGCTGCTTCTGTAGTAAAAATTTCCAAGTATAGCCAATTAGCTCCAGCTCAAATGGCATTTCTTCCCACTACAAGAATAGGGAGGAAGGTTGGGGCATGCTAGAGTGAGCCAGCTATGAGCAAGTGTCAACGAAAATGGAAGGGAAAAAGGATTTCAAGTGTCTACACCCACACTATCATGGTTTGCAAAGGGCGAACTGCTATGGAAACGGCTCAAATGTATCGAAGGGTAAAGCTCGATTAACCAGACATGGTCACATGTGGAAGATTATAAACTGTAAGTAATATCTCTAACTTTAGAGGTTTAGCGCAAATTGATGCAATTAGCCGTTGTATCCTCACCACATCAAAATAAGTTGACTCCATTTTTTTTTGCACCACTCAAGACATTGAAATTTGTCATGGGTCCTCAGCCTGACTGTTTTGAGGCTTGTGCAGCATCATAATTATGGCGGTAAGAATGTAATTTCCATTTGCTATTAAAATCTTTTACAGAGTATCAATAAAAGGTATTGTATCAATTGTTTCCATATACTATGAAAAAGTTTGTACCGCTGAAAGCTAGGCATAAGAAGGAAATAATTTTGGTAACTACAAAGCCACGAGCTTCATAAGGATACAGATAAGTGTCAAAAAGACTAACACACCTTCGAAGGCTATAACTGACATACTGCATTAATTTGGTCCAGGAAACCTCCAAAGAGAGATCTATAATATAAGTGGTCTGGCTGTGCACTCAATGGAAGAAGCAAGAAAACTATCATTTGACATTTACTAGATTAAACTTACACAATTGAAAGCCATTTTTTTAAGGTGGAACTATCGTCCATTATTAGCATATCAACAGAAGTGTTTTAGATAATATATCAAAGTTAAGATTTGTTACTACAAAGCCATGAGCTTCGGACGAATATGGATAAGTTTAAAAAAGACTAACATGCCTTCCAAGGCTATAACTGACATACTGCATTAATTTGGTCCAGGAAACCTCCTAATTTTTTTAAAGGTGGAACAATCGTCCATTATTAGCGTAACAACAGTAGCGTTTCAGATAATATATCAAAGTTAAGATTTGTTGCACATCTTTAAGCCACTTCTCCCCATCAAAGACGAATGGTTGAAGCTAACTAAAATTAGTGAATAAATGCCATATATTTCAGTGAAATTTGGAAAAGAGAGATTTGTTTTGAGATACCAGAAATGAGTTCTAGACCACATTGTAGAAGGATAGGCGGGGCTTGCAATTCCATGCATTATCCTCGCAACAGCTCTGGGGGTGAATTTAGCGTGTGAGTTACTCTGTAGAAAGACCTGTTACGCCAAAAACAAAATCAAATATGTCGACACTACCAAACACAAATCACCTTTAATAAAAATCTCAAGTACCCCAGCATGACTCATCACCTTTATATCTGCTCGCAAGAATGAGCTGCACATGTAAATGTTGGTGTTATTAGTAAGATGAAACACATTTACAAGTAAACATGCACATGTAAATGATGCCATTTATAGGACAGGATCATGGAAGTCAAGGTATTTAAGATTCGTATCAACCTGCTCTGACCCATCTTACTAGAAACGTCAGAATTATCATCTCCACTAAAGTAATCAACAATCTTCTTTTGCAAGCATGGCGTATGTTGACAACCATAGCAACCATGCATCTTCTTACACACATTCACTGCAAAGACTGCAGCATTAAACATCGCATCCAACTTCCGTACCTAATCCAGAAAAAGCAAGACCACGTATCATTTCTAGATTGGATCAGTGAAGAGCAGAGAAAAGAAAACAGAAAACTAAAAGAACCTTGAGTAAAAAGCAATCAACAGCGTATCAAAATCCATGAAGATTCAATAATGTATTGCTAGGTGATAGATTATGTGAGTTGTTCTACTAGAGGTCCTTCAACTATCTGTTTGCAATGATGCTATTGTGGTCCACTCATGAAGGTCAATCAATTGCTAGTTGTTCAGGACTTTTGCCATTATTGTGGAGGATTGTTTATCACACAATATCAATTCTATTAGTTGATTTGAAGAAATATTTACTGTAAGAACCGCAAGACTGGAACTCTAACCATCTAACCAAGAAACAGATATATGGAGTGTTCACCGCTATGCTTTTACGTAAAATTTTACATTATGACAATAGTATGTCTCCTTTAGGATAAATTGGCAGATAAATAACAAATTCATAGATTCTGTAAGTTAGATTTATGTTTTAAATCATTTCACTAACTTCCTAATGATGAAACCAAAAATTTTCCTGATATAATATCATTGATTAATATATTACAAAGAAACCAATTTTTATAAGTAGACAAATCTTTGTTTTTTCCATTTGTGGTGTCATGGTCTGATCCCAGTCAATCTCCTGGTCATCCCTCCAACCCTTAAACCTCTCTCTGTTTTGTTTTTCTCTTTTTCAGTTACGTAAGCAGTCTGGCTTTCAGACACTGGATATACCAAATATGACCAAATGTCAACTGGAGCTTAGGAAAGGCAATACAACATCCAGTGCCACTGCATATGATGTTCGTACATTATGAATTTGAGAAATGGTTTTAAACCTGTTAACAGTACAGTTACTTACCTTAGAGGTTTCAACTTCTGATAACCATTGTGTAAGATGAGCTGATAGAGAACAAAAGTCCCCAGGGACTTCCATGATTGTATAACAATATGCTGGATCCTTCGCCTCGTATGTTATTTCTCCCTTTAACTGAGATAATATTACAAAGAACAATGGACATAGTTTCATAGATGTACCATGCAAAAAGAGAGGGAAAAATAACATAAAAAATTTCCAGACTACAGAAGAAAATGAGAAATGAAATAGCTTTGGTGCATCTTTGAAGATAAACCTTTAGATTCTGCAACTGATTTGATAGGTTTATAGCTGTAATCCCAATGCTATTAGCCACAGTGGGTATGTCAAACAGATATTGTCCTTGCTTAGTTTCAGATCTGAAAAACTCATTTAGCATAACTTGATTTACTAAGAGTTCCATAAGCTAGTAGTATTTGGTTGCTTGTAATTGATATTAGGAAGACTACTCACTTTTTGAGAATTGCTGCAACAACTATATCCTTCTCAGCAAGCAACTCAGGCGGAGTCTACACTAGAAGATACAAAGTCTTTAAGCACCATAAATGCATGTTATAACATGGTTACTAGAAATAAGCAAGCATAAAACCAATAAAAAGTATTGCATGGCTCCTGAACCTATTAGAACTTGCAAGCAAGCAAATAGAGTACAACATAGACAAATACATATAAAATGTTTGCCACCCACCTTGTGGAAGTTTAGAGTGCAAGTTACATTCAGCTGTGGAAGTAAACGCAAGTATTGCACTTCACTCAACTCCAACTGAGTTAGAAGCGTCAGCATCACCTGCAAGAGCAAACACCAACGACAAACAATTTAGCAGACAGATGTGTAGGAGGAAATTCAACCAAGCATGTTACCATCGTTATTCACACATTTCAAGGCTTAAGAAGACACTGCTAGTCTCTGCATATGTGTGTCCAGTTACAAATGAAAATTTTCGTGTGTAGATAATCCTAGGAGATATAGTCTTAACACAAAAAGGAGACAAAAAGAAATATTTGTCAGTGCCCACAACTTCAGCTGCTGCATGGCAAATACATATTGGCTACGTAACTCATGTCACTAATCCAAACAGCTCATATAGCTCAAAGTTGATTATTAATTGCTTGTCAGGTTCTGATTACAAAGAGTTGTAGAGGAAGAAAAGAAAGACCCCAAATAAAATAAGTGCGCTGTGACAATTGATATATCAATCTCAACGAATTACCGAGAGCTGGTATACTTCCATAAATGATCTGGTAAAAGGCATCATATACAGACTCCTCTAATCCGCTACAAGCTTCATCCTAAGGAAGACATCTCTTTGCTTAGTTAATGTGAACTTTACTCACCCATGTCAGAATACTTCTAAACGTTTGGATCAACAAATAATTTGCTCGCATAAATTTTTAATTTTCCAATCAGCACAATCATCTGGAGAGAAACTATAACAGACAGGAAATTGTGAAATGGAGCCAGTAGAAAACCCGGCCAACCATGTACATTTGGAAGCGGATAGTACAGATTTACTAACTTGCAAAAAAAAGGGGGCAAAAATGTATCTAAAAGATCAATCAGCGCTACCAATGCAGAATTTAAAACATTGATATAGCAACAATACAAGAAAATGACCTCTTCTTTCATATCAAACTTGCGGGATGCAGATTCTTTGACTAACGAACATATTTTCCCATGCAAATTCCTATCATTGCTGAAAATTTGACTGAGAAACTTGTTTACTGCATATTCATCTACTCCTTCACTGAAAACAGAGTATTGTGAGTCACTCTGGGTTGATAGAAGCCTCATGTGACTTATATTTCATAGTGTCGATGCAACTTATGTTTGTTTACCTGTGCATAAGACTACGAAGTTTAAAGTACGTATCATTGTCATAGAGGATATGGCAATAGGACAACTGCCCATTCCTTCCAGCACGCCCAATCTCCTACACAAGTTTGTATGAAACAACTTAGGGAAAATCCTGTCAAAGAACCATTGCTTAAGAAGCATATATCCACCTGAACGTATTCCTCCAAGCTTTCTGGCAAGCTGTAATGAATTACCTAAAAATTGCAATTAGGAATTTTGTCAATTTCTATATGATAGTACCATACAATTGATAAATTGTAAATATTGCCATCGAAAGATACGTTAAATGAACAGCTAAACAAGCAAGTAAAGCAAAATGCCAGCTGAGTAAATCAAGGGTAAGGGTAATGTCGTACGGACAAGCAATCTATTAATAGCATGTGGTAATACAAGTGGCAGACCCAGGGGGTGGAGGGGGGCCCTCCCGCCCCCTTAGGTCCTCTGAAACTTTTTGCCAATTATTTTATAACTTTCGTAAACTTAGACAGAATAAAGAATTTGTCGTTTTTGCCTAGAAAAAAAAAATAATAATTTATCGTTTTCTTTTATTTATAAACTCTATAAATTGTTTCTTTACTTTTATTCTTAAAAAAGGTTTATTAATACTTTTTTGTACATAAATATATGAATTTTGTGACACGCACTTATATAATACTCTATTATCATTTTAGACCCCAAAAAAAAAATCCCAAGTACGCTACTGGGTGATAGCAAAATAGAGGGGTTTCAAAGATTAAAAAAACCAGATTATTGTTTCCGTTTTATGAGTCCATCCATAAAAAACATTCATTTAAGTAAATATGAGTTGTTTTATTAGGAGTTGAACTTGTATGAAGGAACTCTTGGAACCCGGAATACAGGACACAACAACTAGTGGATAACAGTCCAGGAGCAATGAATTTCACTGCACCAGTGGCACACCATCCTAATGGACTACTTTAATAAATAAAAAAACCAAAATTCACACTTGGGCACCAGATCATGATAATATTAAGCAGAGAAACAACAATGATGATGTCATGGTTTTTCTTCTTACAGCTCCAACATCCTGCTTGTCAAGACCCATGCCAAAAGCGACAGTTGCAACAACCTTCCAAAAAAAAAATGGAAGTCAACAACCTTCCAAGATATGAGTGCAACATAAAAAAGTACCAAAAACAATGAAAATATAAACCAATACTTATTCCAAGAATGAAGATAATTTTCTTACCACTCTAATTTTATTAGAGCAAAACAACTCCTGTGTATGGCTACGATCTTTTGCAGGGATTCCACTGTGATAGCTCTAAAGAGAAATTAGCATTAACTTGTCAGGATAGCAGGTAGCATAAAGAGCAATAAAGCAGTTGTGTATTGTGCAACTGGGAAAAATCCAACCTTGGCAGAGACATTGTTATCGCATAAGTGTCGGGTTATTTGATCAGTTTCAAACTGCAAAATCAAAATACAACCGTCAATTGCCACCAATCTATAAATGAAGTATGAATACATATGTCCACGTGAAGTTCAAGAGTGTCCCTCCCAGCAATAGCAAAGTGCACAATTTGGTGATCTTGAATTGGGAGTTTTGGGTGCAGCAAATTCAGACTGATGGTTTTAGACAATTGAACAGATGATCATATCCACCAGCATTATTGCAGAGAAACACCATATCCAATGGTGGAATAAATCAAGAGACCAACTATGAAGCGTTTGAGACAAACAATTGCACATGCATAGTGCATACCTGGAACTTGCAGTATATAATGATGCTCTGAACTTCCTCAAAGGGAGAAGACTTCATCAACATCAGCAAATCTTTCATTCTATTATCACATTCAAGTTAATACAAACAGATTAAACAGATTTAATCAGGTTGAGATAAGAAGCTGTGAATTTTCGAATCAACAATCAAGAACACTTGCCTATTTCCACTCAAGGATACTGACAGTTGTAAATTGTCCCTTAATTGTGCATTTCGAATAAGATTGGTTTGTGGAATGGCAAGCGCAAACATAACATCATGCATTGTTGGGATTGTGGCAGTAGCAGTCATTGCAAGAATGCATTTAACATTGAGCCTCGCATGAAGCATTGATGCCCGGAGTCTCATATATGAAGGCCGGAAGTTGTGCGACCTGTAAAAATAGTCAAATGCGTTTATGCAAGAATTGCACATAGTGATACAAAGTTTAGCAAGAAGACAGAGCCCCAACACATGATCTCGATTAGGATGAGCAAGGACATAACCAACAAGCCAAAATGCAAGGAAACAAGAGGCAGCGCAACCACTCACCATTCAGATATGCAATGAGCTTCGTCAACCACAACAAGTGACACGGGCAACTTTGTAGAAAACAATGACAAGAATTCTGAATTCAAAAATCTCTCTGGTGAGACAAAAAGAACCTGAAATAGAAACCATAAACGACTTTGAGTCAGAATCTACTGCCTTACGTTCATGATAGAATACCCCAAGAATTTATACTTGAGCAAAACACAATGGGAATGGCACCCAAATCATGTTTCCCTCCATAATAGCTTGTTATAATCATTCCTCAAGGTGTCTCTGCACAGATATGTTGGGGAAGCAGTTGACAAAGCTAGAACTGAAGGGGTTTTGGATGAACTCACCTTTATAGTTCCTTCTTGAAGTTGCCTCAATGTCTCAGAAACTTCTTCAGCAGTCTAAAACGAATAAAAGTACAGTGATCACCCAGGCCCTGCAAAAGTTTTGTATGTGAAAAAGAGAGAGTTAAGTACCTGACTGCTAGAAAGAAGACCACCACGAACCATTGGAGGCAGCTGTTTCAGTTGATCAATCATCAAGGCTACTAATGGACTCACCACTAATATTAGCCCTGGCAATATCATTGCAGGCAACTGATAACACAGTGACTTGCCAGCACCCGTCGGCAAAACCAGCATTGCTGATTCACCTGCGAGCACCATCTTGATCACCTCCAACTGCCCATCTCGGAACGAATCATAACCATACATTACCTTCAACAACTTCACCAAGTTCTCTTCCGATGGCTCATTTCTTGCAGCAGACACAGCCCCATTAATCAATTCTCGATCAACTTTTGCTCTGCCGGACTCTTGCTTCTGCTTCTGTTGTACTCTTTCGACAACCAAACCATCTTCTTCATATAAATTATTATCCCCATCAGCCTCGCCTTCCTTTTCCAATTTTCTCCTAGTTTTTCTATAGAATTTCCCACCACCCGATGCATAACAGTTTCTTCTTCTACTACCTTTGTTTAAAAACTTGCGCTTGCTCCTATTCATGTTGAGCCTGACAAAGTTCCCTTCATTGCCACCTTTTCGTAATCTCATGGGCTGCGGAGGCGCATTACCTCCTATCAGATTTGGATGTCGCCTGACAACTTTCCCCGTATTCACAGCCTCACCTTTCGCTTCTTCCGTAACCGAAGCGGCCGTAAAACGATCAGCTCCACCACCCTCAACCTTGGGTTCCGCAACGACCACGGGTGGAGGAGGAGAAGGAGATTTGTCTTTTTCGAAGATGAGAGAGGACCTCTGGAACTTGAAGAAAGATGCGGAGCTGGATAGGTGTCTGGCGGGGAGGTTATCGACGATGGAGATTGCGGAAAGTTGGTCTGAAGGGCGGCGGATTTGGAATGGGAGAGAAGATAGTGGAGAGGGGGTGGGTGGCGGGTCCTCGGGAGTGGGTTTGGATATGGGATTGGGGTCAGACTTCGAGGTTGATTTAGAAGAGGGGTTTTTGGATTTTGAAATGGAGGTAGAGTGAGAGGCAGACGAGGAGGCTCTAAACCTAACTCTGGACTTGTTGGAAGAGAGAAGAGTCGGTCGCAGTGGCGGTGGTGGATTTGGGTCTCTGGGAGGAGTGGCGGAGATGTGGGAGCCATCAGAGTCGGTATCGGATTCCATCGGAGGGTCCACGGACGGCAGGGGCCAACGAAACGAGGGTTCTGAAGAGGGAAGGGATTACTAGACATGCTGTTAATTTTCCCGCCAAATGCTTTTTGGATTTCTTTCCAAAAATTACCCTGAGAGTATCAGACATTTGGACTTTGGGTTTTTTTTTTTTTTGTCAATTTCACCCCTCTTTTATTTGTGTTTCACACCGATGGGCAAGCGGAAGCCTGCTCCCTTTTTTTTTTGGATAGAGAAACAAATTTGAGTTCCTATTTATATATACCGAGTTATAAAAAGAAATATTCAGTGTTCTTTTTGGGTTCTTTCCAAGTTTTCCTAAAAAGAATCTAACGGCTCATAATTCATTTTAGAAGTTGATCCTACACACTCAGAGATCTTGAGTCGTTAGATTCTTCCCAAGAAGAACTCAGGAAAAACACCAAACATTTCTCAGTTATAAATATATTTGATTTTTAGTATCTATACAAATTGAATTCAACACCACATCAAATTTCAAAAAGATTAATCAACTCCTATTTAAGTCCTAAATATTTTTTTGGAAAAAAGTCATAGTAGCCCTTTATTTTTAAGGCAAAATTAATTTTATATCCGCTATTATCAAAATAACGATTTAAACCTTGATCTTTTGAAAATCATCAACGTAAGCTCCCGTCAAAGACAAAAAAAATATGCAAAATGACTAAAATATCCCATCAAAATAAAATTACTAAAAATATTAAAAATAAAAAAATAATATTTAAAAAATAATAATAATTTTTTAAAAAAATAAAACTATTGAAACTCTATTTCAATAATCAATTTATTTTTAATTTTTTTCTTAATTTCTTTTAAAAAAAATTTGTTTTGGAAGGGGCATTTTACATGCTTTTTCCATCTAAATTAAGGCTTGATTTAGACAAGAAACGTACATTGATGATTTTTAAAAAATAAAGGGTTCAAATCAAAATTTTGATAATAACAGGTATAAAATTAATTTAGCGACTATACTTTTCCCCATATATATATATATTGTAAGTAGGAGCCTGTTTTTGATTAACTTCGAGCGAAAGAAAGGTATGGGACTATAGGTTCACAATCACAATGAATAAGAATGAGTGGGATTTCGTTCACACATCTCTTATGAAGAATAGAACCAAATGGAACAAGAATGCGACTACTGGAGCAAACACAATCTCCAGAGCCTTTCACTACTACCAGCCTAATGCCTAATGACAAATCAAAAGGTTAAAAAAAATAGACTTTACAATTACGTCACCAAAACCAACATGGCATTTCTTACAAAAAAAAATAAAGTGGATTATCAGCAACCAATTGGCAATAATTCAAACAGCCCCTTCAAGCATTAACCATTTAAATACAAGGGAGTGGCGTGGTGGTAAGCAATATCTGATAAAAAGTGGCTTCACATTATTGTGCAATTGCACTTGGATTCCAGCTTTGGAGGCTTCATGCTGTCCACCTTCGCTGGAACCCCAACATTTTGGATCAAAGAGTCATCGGCATTCTCGTCATTCTCGGTTTTGTTCAACGCAGGTTTCATATCCACTTCCACCTGCCTTTGCCTGGCTTTTGGGGCTTTTGAAGCACGTTTGTTAGGAGTTCTGCCCCGTGCAACCTTCCTATCAGTATTTGATTTTCCCAATATTGTAACTGTTGGCCAGGAACCTTCCAATGGAATTGACCTTTCCTTCTCCATCGCTATGGTGGCAGCCTGGTAGGCCAGATCGTGGACAATGGAGCTGCAGAAGAGTATTGTATCCGTAGCCTCCTCAAGTGTAAGACTTTTTGACTTACTTCCACCACGACAGTCTACCATTACTGTTGATTCCTCTGTCAAAAACATAAAGACTCTGTCAGAGAAGAAAGCTAACACTTGCTAAGTTTATCTCTCAAAACTGGGTCTTAGCAGATGATTTATATCGTATGATCACAAGACAAGAAATAATGAAACGCATAATGAAGCAAGAGCTGGTAATAGAGTTGCAAAAGTTGGTTTCTAATAGATCCTCTGAATCAGCAAATGGTTCACAGAATGCGATATATCCCATCATACACCAAATATGGACGTCACTTATAAAATATATAGTGTAAATTGTAAATGGAATTGACAAAATACAAATAAGAAAGAATGACAAGAACACAGACTAGATCATGTAGCCAATCAATCTACCTAAGCTTCCATAAATATGCAGATGCACATAGAATGTATGCACTGAATGGCATAAATGAGACTCAATCAATAAAAATTATCCATTCATTGGGGAAAAACTCTTTCAAGAGTATCCCAACTCAGATGTACAGTTTTGGAATCTGTAGCTATTTAGCAAGACATCTTGAAATTCACCGTTCATAGGATTACGTACTTTCTAAACTATTATAGAGAGGAAATTAAGACAATGTGATCTATCACATTCTCATTGTTAAGACATCCTAAAATCATTTTTAAAGATTCAATCACCAATATCATTCATAACAAGTCTGTTTAAAGTTTGTACAGAGATAAGTAAATACTCTCAGACAGAACGCTCACTTATGTGAACAAGCAACTTAAGTCTATTCGATGTCTAACAGAAGCCATTACTGGAGAGTTTCAATCTTCAGACCAGAAATGGTGTCACCAAATATGTCATGGGTTTGCAACGAGATGCAACAATGACAAGAGAAATCAGAAAAAGAGGAGCACAACACGAAAAAACACAAAACAAGGCATACCCAGGATGCCATGCATGTGATCAGAGGTGTTAGGCTCCAAAACAGCAGTGATCAAATCCCCATCCGAAGAGGTTGGAGCCAAAGGTTCCCATTCACCTTTGGTGCTCTTCAACAACAAAGAGACATCATCAATCTTTGAACCCGGGGTACTCTGAAAGCATTTTTCAGTTTCCCCTTCTGACGCAACAACAAAAGAGCTGTGTGAAGGAACCTGCGCAACATCCACTTCGTCAACACTACTGTTCAGCATGGTAAGTTCCTCTCCAGAAGAAGATTCTGTAGTTCTAATAGATGTTTCCATATCCATAACAATCATTTCATTTTCCAGGAAATTTTCGCCATCTTCATGAGAACTGCAATCTTCATAATTTGGAAATGATGCTACTGAATTGTTCTCTAGCTTAACACCAACAACATGACTCGACAATTCTAAGTTGGAACCATCAACTGTTCTACTACCATGATCACATTGAACATTATCATTCTCAACAAATGCTGTCCCAGTAAGAGAAGCACTATCACCATTTGCTTCTGCATATTCTGAAATGAGCGCTTGTTCATCAGATGCTGCTGGGGTTTCTACCATATCATGTTCCCCATTGCCAATAGAAACCTCAAAGTTTTCTTCTGTAAGAGTGCTTGATGCAAGATCTGACCATTGGCTAGCATGGTTTGAAATTCCAGACAGAGATGGCCCAGTGCTTTGAGGTTTCCTGTTTACATCATATCTGTAATTCTCCGTATCAGATTTACTGCCACTCAACTGCCGTTGTATACGAGTCCCCATTTGTCTAGCTAAGCTAAAATCAATAGAGGATGATGCCGAGAAACTGCCATGCCCAGTGGAGCTTCTCATACTGCTTCCACTGTCTCCAGCATGAGACCGATCATCATAATGTATCATACTAGCAGTAAATGTCCTGCCTTGGAAAACGGGGCCCTTGGTACTGCTTGACCTCTTCAGCAGTATGGAGATTCCTGTACCTTCTGAAAAGTCAACCTTCAAATCCGGAGAGTCATTAAAGTGATGTGATTGCTGACCTCCAATACCACGCTCAGTTATGCTAGAACCAACAATGGGTTGGCCCATCTCTTGCTGATTTGCCTCCCTGCAGTCAGCTTCCTCGACCAGACACCTAGCGTATTCTTGAGAGCAGTTTTGGTGTTGCTGACTCTGAGAAGTCTGGCTTTGCCCAACATTCTCCTCACCTCGGGAAACCTTTGGTTCACCCACATAACTATAAGCAATCTCTGCAAATTCAGGCCCAATCATCCGGGGCTCCATCTCATTAGAAGGTTTTTCTTCTTCAGAAATCTTTATCGATGTCACTTGGGAGTTTTCAGAAACTATGGTTGTTGCATCTGGAATTACGTTACTCAAAAATTTATCAACTCCCGCAGCATCAGCCTTGACATGAGAGTCCTCAGAAGTAGAAGTAGGACAAATTTCCAAGGCAATACCATAGTGACCAGAATTTTCAGAGTCAGCATAAACATACTCAACTGAAGGGCCTTTATCAGAGTCACCATGCTGAATGTCAAGTTCTTCATCATGCACTTCATGCCCAATATCTTCATTCACTGCATCCATCTTATCAAAGGCAAATACGCCTTCGGGAACATCAGGATATGCAACTTTCCCACAGTCACTTGTGGTATCATCGTGGTTCTGGTCACTACCTTCAGTATCAAGTGCCGCACTGATACCTTGATCAGAACTTGCATTGCTGCTCGTTGTGACAGAGGAATTCCTAGATATCAGAGAACGATGGGCAGAACTTGCCTTTCCAACATAAAAGGTAGTACTGGGGACACTAGATAAGAGTGGCCTGAACATATTCTGAGGACTTTTCCGATTATCCTGCACAGATATTAATTAGCTTAAACACATCAGACTAATTATTATGAACTAAAAACTGCAAAATCTTCATGACTTCGGATTAGTGCAAAAAATAAGAACTGAGAAGGGGTTTTAAAGAGGTAGGGGGTGCTCAGAAAAGTTTGATTCTTTACTGGCGAAAAAATGGACTGCATAGTTGTAAAATCTCCAAAGGAAATAAACAAGTAAAGTTAAGTACGAGGATAACTGAAGTCACCCAACCTCTGTTAGTCCAACTCTCATCCTCACATTCTGAGTCAATGAGCAATTTGTGCAAAGTCGAATGATCAGCTGAGGAGCTGTTTTCTTTACGCTTGATCAGAACTTGCATTGCTGCTCGTTGTGACAGAGGAATTCCTAGATATCAGAGAACGATGGGCAGAACTTGCCTTTCCAACATAAAAGGTAGTACTGGGGACACTAGATAAGAGTGGCCTGAACATATTCTGAGGACTTTTCCGATTATCCTGCACAGATATTAATTAGCTTAAACACATCAGACTAATTATTATGAACTAAAAACTGCAAAATCTTCATGACTTCGGATTAGTGCAAAAAATAAGAACTGAGAAGGGGTTTTAAAGAGGTAGGGGGTGCTCAGAAAAGTTTGATTCTTTACTGGCGAAAAAATGGACTGCATAGTTGTAAAATCTCCAAAGGAAATAAACAAGTAAAGTTAAGTACGAGGATAACTGAAGACAAATAAACAAACCAACTATTTCTTCACCCAACCTCAAAAAGTGATGTTAGAACTATTCTTATTTCCAACTCAATTCATCCTCACATGCACAAAGTCTGATGGTGGCCAAAATTTTCAATGAGCTAAATGAAAAAATACCATTTGTCGAAGGGCAAAGTCGAATGATCTTTTTGGAGCGGATGTTGAGGACACTATTCTAGCTGTTTTCTTTGAGAAGGCCAGAGCTCCGCTATTTGATAATGCACCAACTCTCTTGGAAGTTGCTCGGTCTAAACTACCCACAGGAAGGGATTGTAGAGAGTCGATATCATCATCACCAGATGATGCCACCGAGCCTTTGCTGTAAGAGCTGAACCCATCTCGGTCATGACTATGAGATGAACTGATGCTTCTAGTAGCTGTTGGAGATATAGACTGCCGGCTGAATTTGGAGGTAGAATCCCTACCATTTCGGGATGCTGGTGAGGAGCCCCTCACATATGACACTGGCCGATCAGCCAGAGAAGTACGAAGATTGGGAGGTGCATCAGAGGAGAAACCTGGAATATTTGCCTGCCAAGCCCTTATTTTTGGTGAAGCGGAGTTCCCTCTATTTGTTTTTATTGGGGAAGTTCCCCTAATCCCTGTGGAGGCCACGGTACCACTGGACCCAGTGCTCATCCTCCGAGGAGTTGGGGTAGAAGACCTTCGAGCAGGTGTTGAGGGCTTACTTGGGGGAGTAGATGGTCTCCGTGATGGAGTAGCAGGCTGTGGACCTGGAGGTGGGCTGGAATGAGCTGCTGAAGGTGGCCTTCCTCTAGATTGGAATGTGCTACTCCCAGACCGAGGAGATGGGCTTAAGCGATTTGGACTGGCACTACCCCTACTGCTTCGGTAGCTCTTCTCCATCTGCACCAAAATGCACAATATTATCTGGACAGATGAAGAACAAGGACCTATATATCTTCTCAAGGAAATTTTTCATGAATAAAAGAAATCTGAATACAGTCCATAAAATTATCAGAACACTTACCGTGGAGCTTCTTGATATAGAAATAGGTTGACTCCGAGGTCTGCCCCTGGGTGCAGCACTAACTGGTTGTGGTTCATCATCCAGTGAAGGAAACAGAGGGGTGTCTGGGGGCGTTAATAACCTGAAAAAACAGTAATGCCACACATCCTATCAGAACCAAGAAAAGTGAAATGCAGTGATACCAGCTAGAAATCATCACGCAGGAGTAAAAATGCATTATCTTACTATAATGCACTTATCGCCCTTGAAATAAATAGACGACATTTTCACAGTAGAATTCCCAGATTCGTGATGAAAGACTTGATTACCAGTAGAGATAAATTTCAATAGTAGTGTGCACTTGGAAACGTAAAAGTTATCGTTGCAACTAAAATACTCTCTCTCCTCAATCCATGATCTTTTATTTTTGCTACAATACCCCATAAAATTGCATTGTCTGAATATATGGGGAACCCCAATATTTATACAGTTATTCACACATGGAGATTTGGGAATGTAAGAATAGGAAAAAAGACAACTCACCAGTCATAGTCATTCTTCTCCTCATCAGCATTAAGCATGTCACTACTATCTCCTCGTACAGGCATGGAGATTCCCAGCTTGTAATCGGAAAAGTGCCTCAATTTTGTAGCTGTTAACAACAATCCAAAGCAAAAAACCAAAATTCTGCATCATTAGTAAGAGGAAACAGACACAGAAAACCAAACTCTTCATGTCACATATATCCAAATTACAGAACCAAGGTCAGTATAGAAGATTACAAAACGTGTCTTCAATGTCATCAGTTGACTGCAGCAAGAAATTCTCTGTTTCCCTGGTCTCCATTTCGTTGAACAAAGCAAGATCATCATCTTTCCCTCTTAACAACAATCCGCTCTCAAAACTCCGTCCTCGCCTGTGATTGGTCTGCCTTGGCTCCCTCCCGGGAGAGCATCTCAATGCCGGGGAAGGAGGCATCTCAGCACCTAAACTAAGATACACAAAATTGTTACCCCGACATCTCCATACTCTTCAGAATCATACAACTGTTGAGCCAAAACAAAAACTGCATTATCTCCGTCCAGCTAACCGCAAAGCTTACTGCAAAAATAACAAGCCCACAGTCACTTTAATTCAAAACCCAAGCTCAGTTCGCCGGCTTCCCAAATTGTTTCCCTGGCCCAATTCCATTAGAAAACCAGAGATAGTACGACCAAGTCAACTCAAGCTAGAATTGTATTGCTTGAGTACGTAACTGCATATAAAATCATACAAAATGTAGGAACCTTACTAAAAAACATGTAGAGACTCAACGGCCATAACTAAATTTAAATACGACCAATTGAGATCCTCACCATGTACTTCAACGCGAAGCCCTAGATTTTCCTCCAACTAAAAATCCCAACAGAGCCCGTAACCACTCCACTGAACCCTAATTCAGCATCCAGAAACCACCAATCCAGCCATTCGAGTTCAAACTACAGAACAAAACTCAACACTGAAAACTACTCGCAAAAGCTCGACTTACCGAACTTTCTCGAGACAAATTCCTTCACGGAGAGAGAGAGAGAAGCCGCGTCGAGTGCGACTTCGATCACAAATTTCAAAGATAAAGCAGAGCTTAAACACCCCCCACAAAATGCAACTAATGTCGCATCGTACACTCGGATCTACAAGCATTTATTGGTCCGTCTGGAAGCACGGATCGGAAAACTCGACAGGGATCGATCGGTTCCAAGGTGCACTAAAGAAATTTCCTCGCATTCTCTCTCCTCCGAGAACAATGATAGGAAAAGGAACGCGAATTCGGAGTACCTAACCCTTTTTTTTGTTGTAATTTAGATTTGCTTCTTTCCTTCGCAGCAAGCTTTCATTTTCATTTTTTTTTTCTCTCTCATTTTTCCTTCCCTTCTCTGCTCTGAGATATTTCCTGCCCTTTTTCCTTTTGCTTTCGCTACTCTCTCTTTCTTCGTCCTTAATTTTTACAGAACTGCCACCTAAATGTTTTTCCAGTGCAACTTCCTCTTAACGTCCCTTCCTCCTTCCCCGCTTCCCTTACGCACTGTTTGATTACATTTTTATGTCCAAACAGACATCCTTTTAATGTCTGAATTTATTAAATTAAATGCTTGAATTTACATATAATTATATATAAAGACTTTCTTCTAAAAAATTCCATATAATTGGATATTAGAAAGAGGGGCTTCATTTATAACGGGTGTTCATTTAACAGTGAACGGGTATGGATTTATTAAAGGAGGAGATTTGGAGGACTACTTTAGCTACGCCGCTAAAGAATTAAATGTCTTTTCTTTTCTTTTTTACAGTCAAAATTTGACCTAAAAATTAAATAAATACTTTTTTCAATTTGTACATAAATATAAATTTTTTTTTTTGAACAATATATGAAACAGCTGCTTCAATTCTAAATAATTGGTCTGGATGGTCAAGTTCTGGAACTTAGCTATTTATTATTATGAAATTTTATGTTCAAATTTCTCATCTGCAAACAATTATTTATGAGCACCTGACAAAACTGACCTTCTAACTTGCATGCCTAGTTGAATTTTCAAACAAATGCTTCATGATTTTCAATCGAATCTTATGTTAATTTCTTAATCGATAAGGTAATTAATATATATCATGACATGGTTTAGCAACCTGACAAGGAAAACAACTGCTGATTCCTAAATTATTTCCGTGGGACTACAGACGTATGTAATGACGGTTACGGAATCATTGAGTAATCAGTTTTAGTGTGCTAAATAAGGAACCGAGAAGTGGGGGCATGTTCGGGATAAGTCAACATAAGAACTAAGCTGTCATAGAGGCTATGCCCCCAAATGAAGATATATAAAAATGATGTCGTTTTAATTGGTTGGTGGTTTAGATAGCTTGGGGGATTCATGGTAATGATGACTGTTGATACTTATCCAATTATGAGGTTTCAACAAATCTCTCTCGCGATTTTTAATATTTAATAACATAAGCTTTTGTTGTTCTTAAGTGTTTTAATAATGTGCGGTGAAGAACTTTGTTCTTTGACTACAAGATTTGTTAGAACTAGACTAC
>CM025854.1:9794121-9809442 GCA_003952965.2 Morella rubra
CATTGGATTGCGTTTGAGGTTAGTCGGAGTTTTAAATTTTTTTTTTTTTAGGATGAAAAGCATGGATTTTAGGATATACGAAAGCATGTGTTTTTCAAATTTTTAGGGTCTAAAATGATAGCAATGGAGTTTGAGGTTGGTTGTGATGTGTTTATATTGAAGTGTTTGTGATTTGGGTTGATTTTGACAAGAATTTTGGTGAAAATAGAGTCTGCGAACGTCTTCGACAATCAAGTCCGGAGATGTTGAACTCTAGATTTTAGTTCGGATGCTTTGCTGAAGACATCCGGACACTAATATATATGGTTCGGACGTTTATGAACACGTTTGAATGGTTTTTGCTGTTATGTTAATGCATTCATTTAGTAGTCTTAGCCCCTATTTAAGAATTACACAAAGTTTGGATAACGAACTCGGTGTAATTCTTGAATTTTTCACGTTATGGACAGTTTGAGTTTACAGTATGCGTAATTGTATCTGCTATTGTGACAGATGTGTTTAGAAATTTCAATGCAAATCTCCTTTTGTCCTTCGGATACAAAGTGGGTGTTTTTACTCAATATTGTAGGTGTGTCTGGGGACTGAGGAGAAATGTTGTACGTATATTGTAAACTTGAATGGGATAGACCTATCACTCGAAAAAATTGGAGTTGAGTATGAATGTCATCATTGTTTGCATTTTCGTCTTTGAAAGAACAATATGGATAAGAGTTGGATTTATGAGGCTGATAGACTAAAAGTGCAAAGTATAGTGATGGTGTTAGGATTTTATGAGTGTTGCCCGTAGTTATGCAGATAGTCGTGGACTGATAAGATATCCATGTAAAAGATGTAAGAACGTGTTGAGGAGATGGAATATCATTTATTCATAATTGGGTTTCGACCAGAGTTACACTCATTGGATATTTCATAGAGAGTTAATATTCAGAAGTTTCTAACCGGGTAGTGACTTTAGAACCTGAACAAGCAGCAAGAACTCTAAGGGAAACATAAATGATGATATGAGAGACATGTTAGAAGATTTTGAGGCGGGAGCAGGGGTTGATGAGAACGCTGGTGAAAATATGCTGGATCCTGAAACAGTAGAGTCGGGTCTGGAGACGGGTTTTCTACGTATACCAAGTTATGGGCGGATGCTGAGCGAGAGTTGTATCCCAGGTGTAAGAAGTATTGAAGTTGTCTTTCATTATTAGGTTACTTCATGTGAAGTTGGAGAATAATTTGACTGTAAAGGCGTTTGAATGATGTGTTGGGCTTGATAAAAGATGCGCTGCTGGAGGGGGAGACACTTCCTAAATCTTATTATGAGGCAAAAAAGTTAAGAAAGAATTTAGGATTTAGCTACGATAACATACATGCGTGCTTAAATGACTGTGTACTATTTTGAAAGGAGCACAGTGAGTTACAAGAGTGTCTTGTGTGTGAGGAATCGAGGTGGAAGTACAGTCAGAATAGCAAATCAAAGGTTCCTCAAAAAGTGCTGTGGCATTTTCCCTTGAAACCGAGGTTGCAGAGATTGTTTTATCAAGGCAAACGGCAACGGATATGCGGTGGCACCAAGAGAAGCGTGTGATTGAAGATGGGGTGATGAGGCATCCTGCAGACTCTAGGGTATGGAAGGACCTCAATAAGAAGTATGAATGGTTTGGTCGGGAATCTCAGAACGTCCGATTGGGTTTGACATCTGATGGGTTCAATCCGTTTGGCAACATGAGCTTATCGTATAGTATATGGCCAGTGGTATTAATTCCATACAATTTGCCACCATGAAAATGTCTAAAGGATTCAAGTTTTATGATGTATCCAATAGAAAGGTATATGGGAAGATGAAGCATTTCGTTAAGAATAGGGCATGGTACGAGGGCTCCATTGCAGAGAATTATGTGTTAAATGAATGTTTAACTTTTTGCTCAATGTATCTTAGTACGTTGAGACGAGATTTAATAGAAAAGACTGGAATTATGCCAACATGGATGATCGAAGTTGTCGTTTTTTGTGTTTACTCAAAGTGTTCGACCGCTGGGAGCTGGTAAGGTCAAGATTTGAATAAAAGGAATTTACAAAAGCACAGTGGTACGTACTCAACAACTATTCAGAAATCAGCCAACATATAGAGTAAGTGCTTATAAGAATATTTGCTCACTTCAAACACTTATCAGTTTATTATATTTTAATTTATTATAAAATATCTTATTTCTTTATAGCGAGCACTTGAAAAGAGATGAGGAGGGAATCACCAATAAATGTTGATAGGAGGCACGAAGAAGAATTTCCATTATGGTTTAGAAATTGGGTATTTATTTAATTTTTCCTATTATATGTTTAATTTTAAGTGATCATTTTTTTAGAGTCAAAGTTAACACATGTTTACTATTTTAGGTTCAAACTATACGCAATAAAAATCTAGGCTCGGTGTCGATGATTTGTATGCATTAGCATCCAGTCCGGATCAGCGGGCACTTTGTTACTCTAAGTGTGTAGTAAATGGAGTTAGATTTCTCACAGTCTTTCGTGAACAGTTTCGTAACACTTAGAATAGTGGTGTGGTTGTTCCGGGGGACCATGATGGGAAAGATGTTGATTTGTATAGCGAAGTCGTGGATATTTACGCGTTGCGTTATTTACATGAGAATTTAGTTTATTTACTAAAATGTGACTGGTTTGACTTGAGTACTCAAAATTTAGGTCTTGATAAAAGTGGTCGGTTTGTTAGTATTAACACATCCCAAAAGTGGTACAAAAACGGCCTGTTCGTGCTAGCTTCTCAACGTAATTATGTGTTTTATATCGATGATATGAAGTTGGGCAGTCAGCGGAAGATTGTTCAAAAGATTAGTCCTAGAAACACGTATGATATTGCACATATTGAGGAGGAAGCTATGAAGATGGAGAAGGACTGTTGAACCGTGAAGCATACCAAAAGAATGATGGACGTACGGGCGGTGATGACAAGGCGTCCTCAATGCTCTCGAGTCATATTGGTGCGCTCGTTCGACAACATGTCCCATTTGAGATGAGTAAGTGGAAGGAGGTCCCCGATGGGTTTAATCATATGTGATGAACCGAGTGTTGGTAAGTATAATTTGTTAAATTTTAATTTTTGAAACTTTTTTGCTTTTCTAACTATTATATATGTTAAGGATGACTTCCAACTAGATTATGACTGAGCTGAGGATTGCATCACTGTGAAGTCTACGATGAACACAGCATACAAGACACACAGAAATAGAATATTCTAGCATTACTTGGTGTTCAATTCCAAAGAAGAGGCATTAGAGCACCCATATCCGATATGAACAAGGAAAAATGGACTCGTGTTTGTGATTTATTCTCGAGTGGAGAATTTCAGGTTAAACATTTTTATTCCGTCCTGAATGTTTATTTTATTTATTATTAATTGTGGTAACAACTATGAATGTACAATGCTGATGAGGAGTGCAATCAACAAGGAGAATAGAGCTAAGCTGAAGATTGTACACACATCGGGAGCGAGGTCTTTCCAACGTATGAGAGCGTTGTTAGTAAGTAATAAATTTAAATTTTTATTATTTATTATTTAAATAAGTGACTTAGGTATTTTAATATGCACGTTTTATATTTCTTTTGATGTACAAAAAAATACAGAATCTGATAAGATTAGTCCTACGTTGCATTATAAAAAGACGCATACTAATAAGGATGGCATGTGGACATCAGAAGATGCACGGAAAAATTTTTAAGTTGTAACGTTAGATTTAATGATGCATTTGTGTGCATTTATGTTTCATATGTGCTAATTTTTATCTTCTTTTCTAATTTTGTAGGAAAAAATGGAGGCATTACAGTTGCAGCATGAGTCAGAGGGAAAGTCATACACCGAAGTGGAGATTTTCGCTGAGGTGTTGGGGACGAAAGCAGGTTACGTGCGAGGTTTAGGCCATTCAGTACGGTCTGTTGGATCATCTTCATCAGCATCGTTCCGTTGATTTGTCCCGAAAGTTGAAAGAGGCCAGATTACAGATTGAGGAGATGAGAGCTAGATAGTTGGAATATGAAGCGCTTCTCGTCAAGTGTCAGATATGGAGCAGATGATGCGAGAGCATCTGCATGTGATGGAGGAGCAGCAATGGAAAAAAGACGAAGAGCTGATGCAGATGATGGTAAAGCAACAACGAAAAAAAGACGAAGAGCACAGGAAGATGATGGATGAGCAGCAAAGGAGCCTAGTGGAACAATAAGAACGGAGGATGCAACTAATGGCAGAGCAGATGCATGAGCAGCTGATGGAGTAGATCGAAAAGCTACAATCTCGTTTGACACCCAAATAAAACTTTAGGCAGATTTATATATTTTTAAGACTTCGTCAGTACTTATCAATTATGTATTTTATTTACTTTTAATAACGATTGCATATTTATAGATATTTTATTATATTATGAGCATTAAATATCTTTCTATTTATATTATTTTTAAAATTTTGATTAAACTATTTCAAATCCGTAGAAATCCATTCGAACGATGTCAAAGGTCGTCCAAATGGTTCTTTGGTGTTAATAACGTGCGCACGCATAACTATCCGTCCGCACACATTGCGTTAAATTCGTCTGTCTACACAGTTATTCTTGCATGCACACGATCTTTTATTAAGAAAACGTGCACACGATACAACAATACATTATTAAGAAAACGTCATAGTTCAAACGGACGATGACATTTCACAATACATTCAAATGTGTTCATAGTGAACAAGCGTCCGAACTTTAGACGTCATAGTTCAAACGGATTTCGAGGATGACATATAAATTTCATCATAAATGAAACAACGTCTTTACACAATCGTTTGGACATAATGTATTACCATTCAGACTATGTTTTATACTCGTGCGCACGGATTGTACATGACGAAATTCATTTCGTCACCTTGGACGAAGCATGAGCTGTCCGATGTATGGATAGTACGTTAGCTCATGCGAACGGATGGAATATTGGGCATGAATTTTCAAGCTATAAAACTTTGAATAGTTAAGTACAGAATACCAAAATCGTCACCTAAAACTTTGCTGATTTTAGGTGACAAACCGGGTGACAACTCGGTTTTGTCACCCAAAACATTAGCTGACGAAATTAGCACTTTGGGTGACAAATTTTTTTGTCACCCAAAGTCTTTTTTCTTGTAGTGTTGGTGTTGATATTTCTAACTGTATATTTCTTTTGAAAACTAAGTTAAAGGAAAGCCAAAGTACTACTACAGCTCATAAGTTTGGCATTGACCTCTTTGTTTCTGTTCAACTTGTAGGGCCTAGATCGGTGGGTTATTGTTCATATGGCATCCTAATGTTCCTGTGCAAATTTTAAGTTGCTGTCAAAGTATGATAAATGTGTTCTTGTATTCTGCTCTCTCTCAGCAATCGATTTTATTGACTTTGGCTTATGGTCCTTTACGTTATTATGACAAATGCATCTTTCCGGATTCTCTGCATGCACTAGCTGCTTCTCACTCAGAACCATTGTTGTTAATAGGGGATTTCAATTTGTTAACGTCTCAATTAGAGAAAAGAAGAGGTAAGCCTTTTGCTAGTTCTTCTAAACGGAGCCTTCATCAGTTTATTGACACCAATGGGCTGGTGGATTTGAATTTTAACAGTAACCCCTTTACTTGGAATAATGGTCGCAATGGTTGTGCCAATATTCGGGAAAGGCTTGATCGTGGTTTTGCCAATCAAGAGTTGTGTGTATTGCATCCAAATGCATTGATTTTGTATTCACCGACAATTATCTCTGGCCATCTCCCAATGATCCTCAATACCTTAGGTCATGGTCAGCTTCACTTTCGTCCTTTCAAATTTGAAGCTATGTGGCTACGTGACCCCAGTAGTTTCTTCATTGTCCCTTCTGGATGGCGGTAGCATGCTAATGGTAGCCTAGAGCGTATTTCATTAAAAAATCTTGATAAAGTTAAAAATACTCCCAGTATTTGGAATAAACAATACTTCGGTTTCATAAAAGACCGCATCCAATCTCTAACACGTGCATTAGACCAGGTATAGTAGCTAGACCCTAGTTTGGAGAATATTTCTTTGGAAGCTTCTATTAAAGGCTAGATTCATTAACAGCTTACACGGGAACAATTACTTTCGCGGCAAAGATCCCGAGTTGAATGGTTAATGTTGAAAGATTTAAATACCAAATTTTTCAACACGTCAACTATTGTCTGGAGAAATCTGAATTCTATTATTTCTCTTCAGACGGATGATAATATGTTGATGATGGGGCACGAGGAAGTTCGAGATTTTTGAACCTACAACAATATATTAGAAGGTCATTAAAAATAAAAGACACAATATTAATTTGAATTATTTGTCAATAACACTTACTCGCCCTAAAAACCAATCTGGAAATTGTTCCTCATGCGTACGAGAAATGTCACCAACTCCTTTACGCGCAAACAGTAACGATAAGGTTAATCAACAACTGTATATTATAGAAAACCTATGAAATTTTATTTTACTTACTCTAAGTAGTTGCTGATGCCTTTACAATTATTCAGCACAAAACACCGAGCTTTCTTGAACTCTATTCGGTCTATGTCATGTCCTTTTGCAGCTCCATCAATCTAATTCTCTGAGTGAACACATCCAATGACCTTCTGGTACCTCCGTTCAACTGTTACATCATATTGTCTTTGTGATCCACACTTCTTCGACCCCTCGGATCATCACTAAAGAATCAACAAGAACATCATGACTTTTCATTCCAGACACCTTCAACTCATATAGATTCACACAATGTGAAATCCCAGTAGCATAACCATTGGGGAACCTCACGTCTTTTAACCACTCACAGGCCTCCTTCGCTCTTCCCGAGTTAAAGTATACTCTGCTTGAGGCATCAATTCAACCCGACCATCATACACCAAGTGCAAGTCTTTTTTGGCCCCCATTTAGCTAAATCTCTAAGTGCACCTTGCTAAATCTCTGGTCTTGAACTCGATATTCATCACCGTTCCGATCATGTTGTCACATATGTTCTTTTTGATGTGCATCACGTCCAAGTTATGCCGTAACCCTAACGTACTCCAATACGACAGTTGGAAAAAGATGCTCTTCTTCATCCAATTCAAACATTTTGACAATTGTTTCTTCTTTCCCCTATTCTTCCCTGATGCTTTACCAAAGATAGTCTCCCGACATGCGTCAATTGTTCCAATATGTCCTCACCAGTTAACTCCCTGGGCGAAAGTCTATGTTCTTCTTTCCCATCGAACGTATCCACATCATATCTCCATGCATGCCCGGTGTCAAGTATCTCCTATGACCCATATAACACATTCTTCTCCCGTGCTTCAACCACTTATAGTCAGTGTCTAAATTACACATTGGACATGCCAACTTCCCTTTGGTACTCCATCCAGATAAATTGGCATATGCTGGGAAATCATTTATGGTCCACATCAAAGCTGCATGCATCTTAAATGTCGTCCCATCTGAAGCGTCATGTGTCTCAACTCCATCTTCTCATAGTTGTTTCAACTCGTCCACTAAGGGTCGAAGATATACATCTATATCATTTCCCGGTGACTTGCGACCCGGGATCAAAAGAGTCATCAGTGAAAATGGGACCTTCATACACCTCCATGGGGTAAATTATATGGAAACACAACGACTGGCCAAATACTGTACGCATTGCTCATGTTTCCGAACGGATTAAACCGTTAGAAGCAAGACCAAGGCGGACGTTGCGGGCATCTTGAGCAAACCAACCATGGTCCTTATCAAAATTCTTTCAAACCAATGAATCTGCAGGATGCCTCAAACTCTCCCCATCGTCGACCCGTTTCTCCTTATGCCATCTCATGTCATGAGCTACATCTTTTGTGGTAAACAAACGTTTAAGTCTAGGGATTAAAGGGAAATGACGCAACACTTTCTTGGGAATTCGATTGCGCAAGTCATTTTCGAATTTCCACCGAGACACCCCACATACCGGACATCTGTCTAACTCACTGTTTTCCTTCCAAAACAACACAATCATTTTGACATGCATGGATTTATCATAACTAAACCCAAGACCTTTCGCAATTGTTTCGCCTCGTAATACGATCCCGGTAACGTCTCCCCCTCTGGCAATGCCTCCTTAATCAACTGTAATACCATATCAAATGCCTTAACCGACAACTTATTCTCCGACTTCACATGCAACAACTGGACCGTAAATGACAACTTACTAAACTTGGTACATCCAGGATACAATTCATGTTCTGCCTCTTCCCATAACTTATAAGTGGTGTCGAAGCCTTCGGTCCCGAAGTGGGGGTTTCCCTAATATTAGGGTTCTCCGTTTCAACCCCTACGCCCCACCTTCTAATCCCGCACGAACATCGGTTAACATTTCCTCCATTCATCAGAGCTATCTCCCTCTAAATCTCATCACTATGTGGTAAGCTCGCACCGGACTCTTGACTCAAATTTGAAGTAAGTTGAATACCCTCCCCGTGAAACACCCATAACTTATAGCTCACATCAAACCCATTAATGTATATATGATCTTCCATTTTATCCAACACTTGAAACACTACATTTTTGCACTTCCGACACGACATCTGATCTGACCCCGAGAGTCTACACAACAAGCAGCCATACGACAAACCCATGGACCCCCTCCGCATACTTTTCACCAAACCGATTTTTCTCGTAAACCCAACTCTTATCCATCGCCACCAATTAAAAAAATACACGAATTAAGTAATTCATAAACACCCAATCATTGGAACTTGACTTTAAGCCCAGCTGATAGGTCCTATCCCATTCAAGATTGTGCATTCGGAGTTGAACGTTAGTTCGACTTGTGTCCATCCATACCTGAAAAAATTCGGCAGCATCTCCCCCAGTCCCAAGTACACGCACCAGCGTTGGGGGCAAACGTCATCAACGATAGTTGTATGACGTCATACACCAATGCTAGTAGTATACCAGAAGACAAAAGGTAGATGATACCGAATTTCCTCCAAGACTGGACAGGACACAAGTACCGAACTCGTCCAACCACGAATACACAATCTCAAACTGTCCATATTTTGGACAATTCAAGGGTTATTACGCGATAAACGCATATTTATCGCGTCTTAACCCTTGAACGGGTCTAAGGGTACACACATTATATCCCAAAAATAAACTCAAACATAACAAGTCAAAAACACTCCAATATTCATCCTCCATGCTTCTCAAACTCCATAATTTATTTCCAGAACTCAAGCACTTCAATAATCAAACATTAAATATAATAGCTCAAATACTACACATGCATCAATAATAAAAAAACACTCCTATAATCATCCTCCAGTCTTCTCAAACTTCATGATTCATTTCCAGAACTCAAGCACTTCAATAATTAAACATGAAATATAATAAATGCTACACAAGGTCAATAACTTGCAATCTGCCCTAACCCAGCGATCGATCGTACTATTGACGATCGATCGGGTTTCAATACCGATCGATCGTCACACATAGACGATCAATCGCCGAACCTCCATCTAACAAACGATCGATCGTCCGAAAATGGTGATCGATCGTGACTAACCCAGATCGAAAAAAACTTGCCAAGCCTCCCACACACTCAAATCCACGCCCAAAACACTCACAAATCATCCTCATGCAATACTCATTCTAATATACATATTAAAAATACTCTAATAAGCTCTAATCATCACAAATCCAATCCACAATACCCACAAATAGACAAATAAAAAAAACACCAAATAACCAACCAAATCATTCCTAAATCATAGTGTAGGTTGATTCAATTACCTCTTGCACGAAATGTAGACCAAAACGAACCAAATCCACACCAAAATCTCACAAATGTCGCCCAAATTTTTCAATATTCACCGGTTAAAAAACCAATGAATTTGAGCTTGGGCTTAACCTTAAGCACTTCTAAACACTCTCACAACTAAAAGGACGGTATTTTGACAAAATTTAAGGGAAAATAGCTCTTGCCGCAAGCCTCTAGTCTCCTCCTTGCCGTGGGTGTGTTTTTGCTTCACCCACGGCCTTAGAGCATTTGGCATTTCAAGCTCGATAAACACCGATCGATCCTGATCGATCACCTTGTCAGCTTTAAAATTCCTGCTAAGTTTTACAACCAATCGATCATTACAAACATACGATCGATCGGTATTAAAATGACGACGCATGCGCCATCGATTGGTACCAACGATCGAAAATAATAAACGACATAACCAAATTCGATCCATCGTACCAAAATATTAAACGACACCGTTAACCGATCGATCGAGCGATCGATCGGTTAACCTAATTATTAAAAAACGGTTTTTAACCTAACAAATGACTTAATTATTAAAATTAATTTACTTATAATATCATCTTAATACATACCTCATACTGATAACTTATAATCATGTGTTAAATAAGCGTTATGTCACTAGTTTCTAACATCTTAATACCTTACTCATACTAACACTAAAAAAATGCATCTATGATGCAACATGTACAACTTATACATGCTTTCTTAAATATTAATGATATGTACTTGATATGTTTTTATGTAATCTAAATACATCCTAACATACTTTGTTAATATATATTTTTATGTTTCTAATCATTTAAACTCACATTATTCAATAAATGATGGTTAGAAAAAAGTGTGATGATCGATATGGATAACACCGATCAATCTGTCTTAGCGCTTAAAATGAGTGCGATAGACTTTATGTGATGATCGATCGATTATTGTACACAAAATGACAATGAATAACATTGATGGATCACATTAATGATCGATCAATCGCTTCAATCGATCGATGGGTAATGCAAAGGAAACGATGACGTATAACAACGGTCGCTCGATCTATCATGTACCGATTGATCGTTTAGATGTCTAAATGACACTTTAACGATCCATCGGTAAACCGATCAATTGGTGAAAAAAAAAAAATGATTTCTTGTTAAATTCTTATATTACTTATTTGATCGACCACTTATTTCGTTATTTTTGCCGACCAAAGGGTATATTGGTCATTTTACGTATCTAAGTGTCGGGAAAGAAATACAAATAAAAAAACACATAAACTGTAATCAAAGTTACTGCATATCCACAGATAAACAGAAATGTCTCAAATACGTAAATAAAAAAACCAAATCCAAATAAAACAAATGTCTCAAACAGATAAATAAAACATAAATCCAAATGTATGTCCAAATAGATAAAAAAAAATAACATAAAAATCATCAACGTCGAACAGCATCACGGAAAGTGGCCATGTCATCAGGAATATCTCCAGGAATCCTCTGTGGATCTGCCTTCGTCTTGAAATCATCCAAAGTCTTCTTAATTTCTTCCAACTGCTCGCTGACGTCCGCCATATGAGCCACGACCGACTTGTTGCACAGCATTGTCACAGTGCACTCCCCTTCGAAGGCGGTCTGGAGCTCTTTCATCTCCTCTCAATGACTTCACCTGCCCCTCAAGAGGCTGTAGAGCAGCCTTCACAGTTGCGCTGACACGACAAAGTGAATTTGTTTAGCGCACTCATAACCCCCTTACTAGTCTCCTTTGCAATGATCACGATACCCCGAGAAATGAGGAACTGAGTTAGAAACACGCCGTATGGGAGGCTATATTCCTTAATTCCCCAAGCCTCATCCATAATCAGCTCGAACATGTACAGCAAAATCTATCCGCGTCTGCTGACCCAGTAAGAGCATGCACTGAGCTCTCGTGAACGGGCACTCGGTAGAATGAGTTCTGCCATCGACATTCGGCGTCCAGATAAGGTGCAAAATCTACCAAAACACATTGAACTCACTCTGCTTGATTATGCTGCCCACCACTGCAGAGGTCTTCCTCAGTCATCAGCGTCCACAAATCCTGCTCTGATGTCCTCTGTTCATCGTTAGGGGTACCGCCGGAAGCAGGGGGGTCTCGGGCCGAGGGTAGCATAGAAATCGGCAATGACGTCTGCCGAGAATAAGAACTGCAGGCCTCGCACCTCCATCTGCACCTCAAGTGCTCTGTCTGTCAAGACAAGTGCACAAAAGAAATCTTGCACGAGGGTGTCGACATAGAAACCCTCCACCCACGAGAGCTGATGAAGAATCCCTGGTACTCGAACAGCTGGTAGAGGGTGTGCTCCTCGTACAAAAAAATTTTCAAAATCAGAGAGCGTCAATGGACGCTCTTTGGCCACCAATCGCACCTCAAGTACTTCATCTGCCTCTTTATGGTCATCATTGCATCAACGAGCACTTGTTAGTGGGACGAAGATCGAACCCCAGCCCTTGTTGTGTGAGCACGCTTAGCTCCTGACATTTTACAAATGCTACAACAATTGTTTATCAATATGTGTTAATAAATAACCACAACAACATAATTAAAATATTAAAAAAGCTGCAACAAAATGGCGATCCATCGCCACAACAGCAATCGATCACTCCATAAAGCGATTGATCGTGCCAAAAACACCAATCGATCGCCTCAAACAAAATGTTGCGTTTGGAGTTTTAGCGATCGATCGGTACATGCTAACGATCGACCACTACAAAACGAACGATCGGTCGAGATTACTAATCGATCACTACATTTAAACGACGCATTTCATTGCATAGACGATCGATCGTCCATTAACAAAACGCACAGTATCACTAAGCGATCGATCGCTACTTCGTCAAAACGTTGTGTTTCAATGTCAAGCTGATCGATTGATCACTTCGGTATAAGCGATTGATCGACCGAGAATTTTTAAAAGCACAGCATCAATTACCGATCAATCAGTCACGCAAGTGATCGATCGGCCCAAAATTAAAACGCACCATTTTATGGACTGATCGATTAGTCCATAAAGTATCGATCGGTCCCTAATAATTTCTTTTATCGTCTAGTTTAGACGATCGATCGTTTGACTCAGCATCTACATAACGATCGATCGGCCTTAACAGGTAATCAATTGTCACGGGGATGAAAATGCATAGATTATATAAAACCCTAAAACACACCCAAAATCAGCCCAAATTGATCCCTAAACAATTCTAAACTCCAAAAAAATACATCAACACTAAAATAAATACATTTTATAGACCTAAATGAATGATATAGCAAATTAAAAAATGTAAACTAAAAACTCATTTAAAACCGCTTAATATCACTTAAAAAACAACATAACTATGTACCTTTGATGTAGATGACAATAGGAGATGATTCCACGCACTTTGGAAGACAATGCAGCACAAAATGGTTCCTTGAAGTTTGAGAGGATTCGAGAAATTTTATGGAGAGATAACCGGAAAAAATTGTTGGCTTTTAGTCACAATCAATGTTTTGATGATAACAATAGAAGTAATTGAGATGTGAAGCAAAGCGGATCCAAAATGAGCACGAAGCGATCAAGCAACATTCCCTTCAATGGAAGTGCTCTTAAAGTGAAGACTCAAGATGCTAGGGTAATCTTTGTAACTCTAAGACTTCATCTTTAACAAGGATTTTGAACCACACACTTGTATATTTCTTCAAAACTTGCACGAACTGTTTTACCTCTTGTTTTAAAGATTTAAAAATGTTTTAAATAGCTTTAAAATATCCCAATTAAACTCTCAAACCTTTTATATACTTATGGGAAGTTAGTCTTTAAAATTGGGTATTTTAAGTTGGTCAAAATCGTGTTTTTAAAACAACCGTATCCTGTGCTTAAGTTGAGGAGGTCGACGGCTGGTGAAGCGGTGACCGGTTTTCGACCTCTTAGTATAGACCGGTTAGTTTGAAAAATCGACCAAAGAAACCAAGAATGTTCGTTGTGACATTAACCGTACCTGCAGCGGTCAACCGGTTCGTTGTGAATTTTTTAACAGCTCGACTCCGAACGGCTATTAAAGGCTATTTTTCTTATGAGGCCTATATAAAGTCATTCCTACCTTTTAAAAGTTGCTGAACAACCAAAATTATTTTGCTAAGGCTAAGAGTGATAAAAACCTTTCAATCCTTGTTCAAACATCATTCACACATAATCAACACTTTCACATCATTGTTATTGTGTGAAGCCTAGGAGATAGAAATTTCTCATTGTAACATCTACTCCATCAAGGGAGTTTTAGTGGGCATTTTCGTTCATCCCTATACACTATTAAGAGAGTGATTCTCTTGTTTCCTTTTGGTGACGGTTGTTCATCAAAAGAAGGAGTTTGGAGAGGTTTGTTCTCAAACTCGTTTTTTTTGAAGAGATGTTTCTCAAGCTCAAGTGTAAGGAAAGCTATCCTTTGAATGAGTATACCAATGACGACAAGAAGAAAATTTCTATAAATGCTAGAACTATGAACATTCTTTATTGTGCTTTAGAGAGAAGTGAATTCAATAGAATATCTACTTGTGTTAGTGAAAAAGAAATTTGGCATCTTTTAGAAATCACTCATGAAGGTACAAACTAAGTGAAAGAATCTAAGATAAGCATGCTAGTTCATAACTATGAATTGTTTAAGATGAAACCGGAAGAAAACATTGGTGACATGCTTACTAGATTTACTAATATTGTAAATGATTTAAATGCTCTTGGAAAAATGTACACTAACTCGATTTGGTGAGAAAAGTTCTTAGGTCACTACCAAAGACTTGGGAAGCCAAAGTCACCGCTATTCAAGAAGCAAAGACCTCACCAAATTGCCTTTGGAAGAGCTTGTTGGATCCCTCATGACTCACGAAATCATCATGAAGGAATATGAGGAGGAAAGTTCAAAAAGGAGAAGTATAGCCTTGAAATCCTCCATAGTTGAGATTGAAGAAGATAATGATGATAGTGGAGATAAGGCTATTGTTCTCATGACAAGAAATTTTAGAAACTTCCTCAAGAGAAAGCAAGGAAGGAAGAACTTCAAAGATTTCAAGAGAGAAGAGCCAAAGAAGGAATACCCAAAGATGGATAACAAGAAGGACCACATCACTTGCTACAAGTGCAAGAAACTCAGTCACATTAAAGGCAGATTGTCCCACTTCTAAAATATAAAAAGAAGCTATGAAAGCTACTTGGGAAGATAGCGATTCAAGCTCCTCCGATGAAGAAGATGGGGGAGAAATTGCAAACATGTGCTTCATGGCTCTAGAAGATGATGAGGTATATTTCTCGGATCTTTAAGATTCAAAACCTTCATATGATGAATTAGAAAATGCTTTTGATGAGCTATACATAACGTTTGAAAAGCTTAAATTCAAATACAATGTTTTAAAAAAGAAGCATTCACTAGCTACAAGTGACCTTGATTCCTTAAATGATGAACAAGGAAATTTGAAGCTAGAGAATGAGAAATTGAAACTAAAAGTTTCAACTTTAGGAATTGAGAA
>CM025854.1:9812591-9852656 GCA_003952965.2 Morella rubra
CACCTACAATATGACAAATTGATCTTATCAACTTGTGTAATGGTGTTTAAGTCCGCTTAAAAATAGTTTAAGGAAATAACTTCAATCCTTTGACATACATTATAGAAATAATGGATTGATAATTGTAAAATCTTAAAATACTTCAAAGCAATTTGAATTTTTGTTATCATCAAAGTCAATTATGGATTGTTTGCAAAACAACCTTGGGCTTGAACAGTAACTCCAAGACTTCAATCTTTTAACAAGGATTTTGAACCACACACTTGCATATTTTTTCAAAACTTGCATGAACTGTTTTACCTCTTGTTTTGAAGATTTAAAAATTTTTAAATGGCTTTAAAATATCCCAATTAAACTCTCAAACCTTTTTATATACTTATGGGAAGTTAGTCCTTTAAAATTGGGTATTTTAAGTTGGTCAAAATCGTGTTTTTAAAACAACCGGATCATGTGCTTAAGTTGAGGAGGTCGACCTGGCTCATGAAGCGGTCGACCGGTCTTCGACCGCTTGGTATAGGTCAACCGGTTGGTTTGAAAAATTAAGAAAAGAGTCGTTCTGACTTCTGACATTATGACCGTTGTGTAACGTAACCTGCAGCGGTCGACCGGTTCATGTGAGTTTTTTAACAGCTCGACTCCAACGGCTTAACGGTTTTTCTTATGAGGCCTATATAAAGCCATTCCTATCCTTTTAAAAGTTGCTGAACAACCAAAATCATTTTGCTAAGGCTAAGAGTGATCTAAAACCTTTCAATCCTTGTTCAAACATCATTCACACATAATCAACACTTTCACATCTTGTTATTGTGTGAAGCCTAAGAGATAGAAATTTCTCATTGTAACATCTACTCCATCAAGGGAGTTTTAGTGGGCATTTTTCGTTCATCCCTATACACTATTAAGAGAGTGATTCTCTTGTTTCCTTTTGGTTGAGGTTGTTCATCAAAAGAAGGAGTTTGGAGAGGTTTGTTCTCAAACTCGTTTTTTTTGAAGAGATGTTTCTCAAGCTCAAAGTGTAAGGAAACTCCCTTTGAATGAGTATACCAATGAAGACAAGAAGAAAATTTCTATGAATGATAGAGCTATGAACATTCTTTATTGTGCTTTAGAGAGAAGTGAATTCAATAGAATATCTACTTGTGTTAGTGCAAAAGAAATTTGGCATTTTTAGAAATCACTCATGAAGGTACAAACCAAGTGAAAGAATCTAAGATAAGCATGCTAGTTCATAGCTATGAATTGTTTAAGATGAAACCGGAAGAAAACATTGGTGACATGCTTACTAGATTTACTAATATTGTAAATGATTTAAATGCTCTTGGAAAAATGTACACTAACTCCGATTTGGTGAGAAAAGTTCTTAGATCACTACCAAAGACTTGGGAAGCCAAAGTCACCGCTATTCAAGAAGCAAAGGACCTCACCAAATTGCCTTTGGAAGAGCTTGTTGGATCCCTTATGACTCACGAAATCACCATGAAGGGACATGAGGAGGAAAGTTCAAAAAGGAGAAGCATAGCCTTGAAATCCTCCGTAGTTGAGATTGAAGAAGATAATGATGAAGTGGAGATGAGGATATTGCTCTCATGACAAGGAATTTTAGAAACTTCCTCAAGAGAAAGCAAGGAAGGAAGAACTTCAAAGATTTCAAGAGAGAAGAGCCAAAGAAGGAATACCCAAAGATGGAAACAAGAAGGACCACATCACTTGCTACAAGTGCAAGAAACCCGGTCACATTAAGGCGGATTGTCCACTTCTCAAATATAAAAAGAAAGCTATGAAAGCTACTTGGGAAGATAGTGATTCAAGCTCCTCCGATGAAGAAGATGAGGGAGAAATCGCAAACATGTGCTTCATGGCTCTAGAAGATGATGAGGTATATTTCTCGGATCTTGAAGATTCAAAACCTTCATATGATGAATTAGAAAATGCTTTTGATGAGTTATACATTACGTTTGAAAAGCTTAAACTCAAATACAATGTTTTGAAAAAGAAGCATTCACTAGCTACAAGTGACCTTGATTCCTTAAATGATGAACAAGGAAATTTGAAGCTAGAGAATGAGGAATTGAAACTAAAAGTTTCAACTTTAGAAATTGAGAACAAAGCTTTCAAAGATAAGGTTACTCGTCAAAACACTATTCTTGAAAAATTCACTCAAGGAAGCAAAGCTTTGGAGAACATTCTAAATAATCAAAGATGTGTTTTTGACAAAAGTGGTTTAGGCTACAAGCCTCATAAAAATGAAAAGTATTTCAAAAATTTCTTTGTCAAAGCTAAATCCTCAAATGAATCTCTTCATACTTGTAACTTTTGCAACAAGAATGGACATCTAATATTTGATTGTCCTCTCAAGAAACTTGGGTGCAAAGCTCTTAGAAAGATATGGGTTCCAAAGGGAACTATTGCTAACCCAAATGGACCCAAAAAGGTTTGGGTACCAAAAGCTTCATCTTGATTTTGTTTTGTAGGATTCAAGAAAAAAGAAATGCAATAGTTGGTTCTTGGATAGTGGTTGTTCAAGACACATGACCGGTGACCCATCAAGATTCTCAAGCCTATCAACCATCAAAGGTGGAAATGTAACATTTGGCGACAACTCCAAAGGGAAAATCATTGGTATAGGTAATATTGGTGGTAACTCTCTTCCTTTAATTGAAAATGTCCTATTGGTTGATAAATTGAAGCATAACTTGCTTAGTATTAGTCAACTTTGTGATAAAGGTTATAGAGTTGTATTTGAATCTTCTCGATGCCTTATTGAAAATGTCATAGATGGAAAATTATTGTTTATTGGCCATAGGAACTCAAATGTGTACAAGATTGACATTGATCAAAATGCTTGTGTGGATAATTGTCTTGTGGTCAATGTAAATGATAGTTGGCTATGGCATAGAAGATTGGGTCATGCAAGCATGCATCAAATTTTGAAAATCTCTAAGCATGATCTTGTGAATGGGCTACCTAAGTTGAATTTTGAAAAAGACCAAGTTTGTGAAGCTTGTCAAATGGGAAAACAAGTGAAAACCTCTTTTAAATCCAAAAACTTCATTTCAACTAGTAGACCTCTACAATTACTTCATTTGGATTTATTTGGTCCATCAAGAATTCAAAGTCTTGGTGGAAAGTCCTATGCCTTTGTAATTGTGGATGACTACTCTAGGTTCACTTGGATTTTGTTTTTAGCTTCAAAAGATGAAGCCATTCATGAGTTCATTAAATTCTCAAAAAGGGTGCAAAATGCAAAAGGATACACCATTGTGGCCATTAGAAGTGACCATGGTGGTGAATTCGTAAATGAGAAGTTTGAATCTTTTTGTAGCATGAATGGTTTGAGCATAATTTTTCAACACCTAGAACTCCTCAACAAAATGGGGTTGTTGAGAGAAAGAATAGAACTATTCAAGAGATGGCAAGAACTATTTTGAATGAAAATAAGTTACCAAAATATTTTTGGGCCGAGGCCGTCAACACCTCTTGCTATGTTTTGAATAGAGTTTCTATGAGACCCACTTTGAAGAAAACTCCTTATGAGCTTTGGAAAGATAGAAAACCCAACATCCATTATTTCAAAGTTTTTGGTTGTAAATGCTTCATTTTAAATACCAAAGACAACCTTGGAAAATTTGATTCTAAAACCGATGTTGGAATTTTCCTTGGATACTCTAATTCGAGTAAAGCTTATAGAGTTTATAACAAAAGGACTCTTTGTGTTGAAGAATCAATGCATATCACTTTTGATGAAACTAATGGTCCGTTTGAGAAAAATGCAAGTGTAGATATTGAAGATATTGAGGGGGAGATGGAAGAACTTGAAATCAAGGATAACCCCACTCAAAACAAGGAAGCTCAACCTCCAAGTGAAGAAATTATTCAACCATTGCAAGGAGAAGGTACTTCACAAGAACTCCCTAAAGAATGGAGGTATGCTACTAGTCACCCTCAAGAGTTAATTATTGGTGATCCCTCTCATGGAACTAGAACTAGAGCTTCACTTAGAAATATTTGTAATCATCTTGCATTTGTGTCTCAAATTGAACCTAAGACTTTTCTTGAAGCCGAAAACGACGAAAGTTGGATTTTGGCAATGCAAGAAGAGTTAAACCAATTTGAGAGAAATCAAGTTTGGGAACTTGTCCCTAGACCCAAGGATCAAACCATTATTGGCACAAAATGGGTCTTTAGGAACAAGGTTGATGAGCACGGTACTATTGTTAGAAACAAAGCTAGATTGGTTGCTAAAGGCTATAATCAAGAAGAAGGAATTGATTATGATGAAACATATGCACCCGTAGCACGTTTGGAATCCATTAGAATGCTTTTGGCCTTTGCTTGCTATAAAAATTTTATGCTTTATCAAATGGATGTGAAAAGTGCTTTCTTGAATGGATTTATCATGGAAGAAGTCTATGTAGAACAACCACAAGGTTTTCAAAATGAAGCTTATCCAAATTTTGTTTTCAAATTAAAAAAGGCTTTGTATGGACTAAAACAAGCTCCTAGAGCTTGGTATGATAGACTTAAAACTTTCCTTGTTGAAAAAGGTTTTTCCATGGGTAAAGTTGACACAACACTTTTCACCAAGTCCAAAAACAATGATATCATAATTGTGCAAATTTATGTGGATGACATCATATTCGGTGCTACTAATGACTCTCTTTGTCAAGAATTTTCAAATTTATGCATGAAGAGTTTGAGATGAGTATGATGGGTGAGCTCAACTTCTTCCTTGGACTACAAATCAAGCAATCCAAAGAAGGAATCTTCATAAACCAAGCCAAGTATATAAAGGATCTACTCAAACGCTTTGGAATGGAGAACTTGAAAGTGGCGGAAACACCAATGAGCACATCGCTAAAGCTTGATGCGGATGAAAAAGGTAAAAAGGTGGACATCACCAAATATAGAGGTATGATTGGAGCTCTCCTCTATTTGACGGCTAGTAGGCCGGATATTATGTTTAGTGTGTGTTTATGTGCTAGATTCCAAGCATGTCCTAAAGAATCTCATCTTTGTGCCGTAAAAAGAATTTTTCGATATCTTTTGGGTACTATTGACCTAGGACTTTGGTATCCTAGAGACACTCACATGAACCTAGTAAGCTATTCCGATGCCGACTTTGCGGGTGCAAAGTCGAGAGAAAAAGTACTAGTGGTACTTGTCATTTCCTAGGATCATCTTTAGTTTCTTGGAGTAGCAAGAAACAAAACTCGGTTGCTTTATCAACAACCGAAGCGGAATACATAGCGGCCGGTAGTTGTTGTGCTCAAGTGTTGTGGATGAAACAAACTCTCAAAGATTTTGGACTGGAGTTTGATAGTATACCCATCAAATGTGATAACACTAGTGCTATCAACTTGTCCAAGAATCCCATCCAACACTCAAGGACTAAACACATTGAAGTGAGACATCATTTTCTAAGAGATCATATTCAAAAAGGTGACATCTCACTTGATTTTCATTAGTACTGAGCATCAACTAGCTGATATTTTCACAAAACCCTTGAGTAATGACAGATTTCGTGATCTTAGACGAGATATTGGTTTTTAGATGCAAATGCTCTTTGATATGCTATTTTATTGATTTCCATGGATTTTCATTGTTTTGATGTTTTAAACATGTTTAGAATGTCCTTATATATTGTTACATGTTTGACATTCATCAAATGCATCATTCCATTTCATTTTTGGGCATTAAAACCTCATTTTTCAAAGACTGTAGCAGTCGACCGGTTAGTAGAACATGTTCTACCAAGCGGTCGATGGTCATGAACCGCTATACCAAGCGGTCGACCGCCTCGTCGAGCCTATATATACTACAGTTCACATTTTGGTCGACCGTCCCTCTCTCACGTGAACCGCTTCTCCTCTCTCGACTCAAACCCTCTCAAATCCCTTCCCAAAACACCATAATCTATCCTATAATCCATCCCAATCATTTAGACCATCAAATTCGGCCTAAACCCTCTCTTTTTGTGTGGATTTACATCAAAATCCATCAAGCATTCACTTATTAGGGATTTCGGCCCCCTTTGAAACCCTAACCCTAGATTTCCACATTTCAGCCCTTTTCCTCTCATTTTTACTCTCAATCATCATGCCAAGGACAAAGCATGCTGCCATGGTTGGAAATGAGCGAGCTGGATCCTCTCGTTCTTCAGCGGATCATTCGGGTGAGCCTGATTATTTTTTCCGTAATCCTGAATGTGCTGAGAAGTTTTACAATGACTTTTCAAAGAGAAAAGTCATGTTGGGAAGGAAAGTGAATGTAGAATCACTTTCGGATTTTGAGATTGAGCGTCCTTTTGTGAAGCAGGTTGGAGAAATTTGTTGGATATGGGTACCGAAGTGTTTCCCAAATATGTTAGGCTTTTCTTTTCTAATATGACTGTTGGGTGGGAAGCTGGAGGTTTATTTACCTGAAGAGTATGGTTGGGGGACGGGATATTATTTTAAATGAAGTTATTCTGGAGATATTTTGGGTATCCCACATGTTGGGATTCGGGCTTATGAGTTTAAAACTTGGCCCGTGTGTAAGGGCTTTGATTATGGAGAAGCCCTAGTTTACCTCCTAGGTAATGGTGTGGCAGAAGATGCACCTAGGAAAATCCATGCCAACCAATTACCATTCGTTCGAGGTTACTTCATTTGATTTGCACCCATAACCTGATTCCTCAGGGTGGACACCGAGAGGAGGTGACTTTTATGGATGTCTTCGTGATTGAGCGACTTCTGAAAGAGAAAAAGTTCAACCTCCCTTATATTATGCTCAAACATATGGAAGCAGCATGTGAGTCTAAAAAGAATCTACCATATGGCTTGCTGTTTACCAAGATATTTTGATATTTTGGGGTTGCACTCAGTTCTCGAGAGCGAGACACTTTGACCAAGTGTGAACAATTTGACGCTACGGTCCTAACCCAGATGGGTTATAGAAGACTTCAGAAATACTTGGGTGCCGAAGCGTCAGGATAGTGATGAGGATGAGGATGTGATGTGGCTGAGGCTGAGGATGAGCCTGAGGGTGAGGAGATAGATGCTGAGGCGATGGAGTTTGATGTAGATGCTGATTTGGCTGATGATCCTCCCATTATTCCTTCCCTACCAGAGTTCCCGACCCTACCTCTTCCTTTGATACTCGATTCACTGCTTTTGAGGAGAGGATGACTGCTATGCATAGGAAGAAGTTCCTTGCAGGAGAGTGCAGTTCTTCGAGAGATGAGGACTTTTATGGCCCGCTTTCCTCCTCCATGATTTTCATAGCATATGCATTTCATTTGTATTTTGTATTTTTCTTTGCTTATGTATTTTTCTTTCTTATGTATTTCCTTTTTATGATGACAAAGGGGGAGAGAATAGTCTCTTTTTGTATCTCTGCACCCCTTTGAAACTTTGATGTACTGCTTCAATGATATGAAAGCTCTTTATTATTCATATGCAATCCTTTCATATTATATGCTAACATTTTGTCATTGAGGTATTAAAATGTTAAAACCCCACATCAAAGTACAAAAGATAGGGGAGACAAGATCAACAAAAGGAAGATCAATTAATTTATTGTCATCATCAAAAAGGGGGAGATTGTTGGCTTTTAGTCACAATCAATGTTTTGATGATAACAATAGAAGTAATTGAGATGTGAAGCAAAGCGGATCCAAAATGAGCACGAAGCGATCAAGCAACATCCCTTCAATGGAAGTGCTCTTAAAGTGAAGACTCAAGATGCTAGGGTAATCTTTGTAACTCTAAGACTTCATCTTTAACAAGGATTTGAACCACACACTTGCATATTTCTTCAAAACTTGCATAAATGTTTTACCTCTTGTTTTGAAGATTTAAAAATGTTTTAAATGGCTTTAAAATATCCCAATTAAACTCCAAACCTTTTATATACTTATGGGAAGTTAGTCTTTAAAATTGGGTATTTTAAGTTGGTCAAAATCGTGTTTTTAAAACAACCGGATCATGTGCTTAAGTTGAGGAGGTCGACCGGCTGGTGAAGCGGTCGACCGGTCTTCGACCGCTTGGTATAGCGGTCGACCAGTTAGTTTGAAAAATAAGAAAAGAGCCGTTCTGACCTTCTGACATTATGACCGTTGGGTAACGTAAACCTGCAGCGGTCGACCGGCTCATGTAGCGGTCAACCGGTTCATCGTGAGTTTTTTAACAGCTTGACTCCCAACGCTATTTTTCTTATGAGGCCTATATAAAGCCATTCCTACGCCTTTTAAAAGTTGCTGAACAACCAAAATCATTTTACTAAGGCTAAGAGTGATCTAAAACCTTTCAATCCTTGTTCAAACATCATTCACACATAATCAACACTTTCACATCCTTGTTATTGTGTGAAGCCTAAGAGATAGAAATTTCTCATTGTAACATCTACTCCATCAAGGGAGTTTTAGTGGGCATTTTCGTTCATCCCTATACACTTTTAAGAGAGTGATTCTCTTGTTTCCTTTTGGTGAGGGTTGTTCATCAAAAGAAGGAGTTTGGAGAGGTTTGTTCTCAAACTCGTTCTTGAGGCTTGAAGAGGTGTTTCTCAAGCTCAAGTGTAAGGAAAGCTCTCCCTTGTTGAAGGGAGCATAGTGGAAAAACCTCAAGGCTCGGTAAAGGAGCTTGAGGGGTGGATGTAGGCGGTTTGCCGAACCACCTAAAAATCTTGTGTTTGCTTCTCTTCCCTTATCTCCTTACATTGTGCTATTAGTTTCTTGTTCTAAGTTTTATTTCTCTATTTGAGTTGCAATATATATTCTTGTGTTTAATCTTTTATTGCAATCACTTTTCTTTGTGAGACTTGTAGCTAGCAAACACTTTCTAAAGGGTGAGTTTCGAAAAAGTTTTGAAACCCAATTCATCCCCCTCTTGGGTTGCCTTAATCCTAGGATTTACAAAAATGACTTCGGCAGTTTCATATAATCCTTCTCGATGATCTATCGTTAATCATGAACCGACCGATTGATCACTTGCTCTTTCACACGTGGCACTCTCTCATTCGCTGCAGGCACGATCGATCGCTACATTAATGATCAAACGTGGATTCGAAAAAACAACGATTATGCTTACTGATCTATCGGTATACATTATTGATCGATCGTCGCTTCGTAGTTTCTGACAGTTACGCTAAATGATCTATCGTTTGTTTAAACTAATCGATCGCTTATCAGAGCCATGTGCTGATTCGTAACCGCGATCATGTGACGACGTAAATTTGTTGCCAAAAGATTTAGTGACGGAGCTTCTCATCACAAAATAACGATCGATCAATAAGTTACAGATCGATTGCTATGTGACGAAATTTTTTGCGTGACGACGTATTTGTTGACAAAAGATTTAGTAGTGAGATAAGACCGATTTATGTGACGAAATTTGGTGTTAAGAAAAATGTTTTCGTCATAAAAACCCCTTCTTTAGTGATGAAAATAGAATTTCGTCACTAAAAATAGACTTTTAGTGACAAAATTCATTTCGTCACCTAGAATTTCGTCACTAAAAGTATTTTTTCTAGTAGTGATTGGGGTGATATGAAGCCATTAAAAATATTTTGATCTTCCAAACAAGTGGTAAAACGGTTTATGCACGTTTTGAAAGATATGCAAGTGTGTGATTCAAATCCTTTTAAAAGTGAAACTAAGAGTTACAAGTTATATCCTAAGGTCTTGAATCTTCACTTTTGAGCTCCTTGCATATTTTTGATCTTCAATCTTCTTGTCTTTGGCTCTTTGATAAAAATGTCTTTGTCTTTGAAGATGTCTATTTTGTAAACTTAATCCATTTATTGAAATCATCAAAATATTGGTTGTGAATAAAAGCCAACAGTTTCGCGTGTCTTTTATGGCAACAGTGAGGAATCTCTTCTCCACCTTCTCTTCTCTGCTCCTATACCCGTGTCATTTGGCGTCTTAACCCTCGGGCGTTGAATGTTGTGTTTTTTCAACATGGTACCCTCCAAAGTTGGATTCATAGCACTCTTAATCCCTCCAGGCCCTTTGTTATCCTGCCACGAGTTTGCCATTTGTTTCAACTGTTTGCTGTGATTATGCTGGATTTTCATTGGATGGCTAGGAGAAATTTGATTCATGAGGATGTTTGTCTGGACCCCTCTTTCCTCCTAGGGAAGATCTTACACTGTCATAAGGAGCACTCAGCTGCGTGGAGAGTTTCCCCTCGTCTTCTGAACAAGGTTCCAGCCACCTCTTTTCTTTTGGGAAACTTTCATAGGATGACCTTTGATGTTGCCATCCGTCCTTTCTTTTATATGAGTACAGTGGTCCTCTTTCACTCTAATGGCGATATTCTTTGTGCCTGGACCCTGCAGTCTTCTTCTTCTGATCCGCTGATTGGTGAAGCGGATGGATGGGTCTGTATCTGGGTCTGTGGTTCCTTGGAAGATTGCGTCGCTCATCCTCAACTCGCTTTCCTTGATCTGTTATTTTCCTCTCTTTTCTCCCTCCAAAGTTCTTCGAGCCAATAATGTGGAGGCTCATTCTTTATTAGCCTGGGTGGTTGTCCACTCCTTTTCAGGAGATCTTCCCCCTTCTTTTATTCTTAATCGTGGGCTATGGAAATTTAGTGGTGTTAAAGCCGCCTTAGCTGGTCGGTTTTTTTCTTAGGTTTTTGGTCTTTGGCTTCGAATTTTTATTTTCATGTTTCTATTGCTCTTTCCTTCTGCTTTGTAGTGTGTTTGGTTTTTTGTATCTGCTTTTTTCAATATATAAGATGCTTGGTTTAACAAAAAAAAAAAATGCTCTGCTGCAATGCCCTCTTATTTGATGTCTACATTTTTATTCCCTAAGGCATGGTGCCGAGAGCTGGATGATAAGTTCAAAAAAAAAAAAAATTTTTGGGTTTTTCGGATAGCAAGCATCACTTCACACCTTTGGCATGGTCGACGATCTGTAAATCGAAGCAACATGGAGGTTTAGGGGGTTAGGAGAATGCAGGACACAAATAGAGCGCTTATTACCAAACTTGGTATATTATAATCGGTCAGATCCCCCTTTGGGTAAAAACCCTCCCTGCCAAATATCTCAAGCAGAAACCTCTCCTTAACTGCCCCCATAAATCCAACTACTCTTAGATTTGGAGAGGTATTATGGATACCCAGGCCCCCTCTTGCTAAACGACTTATTCACCACATCAGAGGACGAAATGAAGTTGAAGTCTGGAGAGACCCCTGGATCCCGAATATGTATTCAAAGCTCAACCTCGGTCTCTCAATCAACCTCTCCCGCCTAGTTTGAAGGTTAGTACTCTGATTGATCCCAATTCAAGGCAATGGAACAGACGGCAGTTTGAACGACTCTTCTTCCCGACTGCATGCGTGGCGAAAATTATAAATATCCAGTTGCCTAACTCAGCTCAAGGTGACACAATATGTGGCAGCAAGAGAATACTGACGCTTTTACTTACAAGTCGGCGTATTATACTGAACAGGATGCAAGATGGGTGCCCCTAGCTAAGGATATGAGCTTTGATTTGAAACTGCTGCGGTCTTTTAAAATTCAAGACAGAATAAACTTCTTTCATGGAAGTTTGCCGCAAAAGCCTAGCCTGCTAGAGCAAAACTCCAATTCCTGGTGGATAAGTTGATGAGGAGTTCTTTCTCTACCCTTTATGCCACTCGGAGAGAGAAACTGAAGAGCACCTAGCCTTTAGATGCTGTTTAGTTCAGATTTTGTGGCGAGAAGCTTTATGGCCCCAAAATGTGAATGAAATGTAGAGTCTAGATATTTTATCTTGACTGAAGTTAATGATGATCCAAAGAGAAACCTGAACCTCGTAAGTGTGCATGAGAGAGCTAGCTTTGATTTTATAAGTTGCCATCATCCTTGACACAATTTGGTATGCACGAAATAATGCAGTCCATAATGGAGTACCGCAACAACCTCCAGAACACATCAGAAATAAGTAGAGCAGACTGATAGAACATCTAGCCATATGGTCTGAGCATGATCAAGAGCCTTTGTTGAAAGCCACCTGAAGAGGCAGGGCATCTCAGGGAATAGGCAGCCTAGGCGGTTACATAAAGCTCCAAAATAGGAATGCCCTCAACTTCCTATTTTACTTAATATTAATAGACCCCCAATTTATGTTTAATATTTTAAATTAATAAAAGAATAATAAGTCTCAAAATCTCATTTAAACTTTTTAAAATTCCCATTAGATGCAATGAAAGTATAATTCAAAATTTTTAAAAAGACCGTTGGATTTCTAATTTTAAATTTCAAAGAAGACTATTTGACTTCCACCTTTTTAAATCCTAAAAATTCTTTTTTCTTAATATATTCCAGCCTTTAGTCATACTTTCACCTCTTCACAACTTTTCCTTATTTTAAATCTATTCTGAACACCTTATCCTTCTTTTTTTATAGCTAACTTCTCAACTGTTAACTCAAAATATATACTTTCACTCTTTTCTAAAAAAAAAAAACAAAAAATTAACAATAAAAAAAAAAAAAAAAAAGCTCTTGAATACAAAACTTTGTTAAGTAATTTTGCATTTGAAAAAATAAGAAGAATAATTTTGAACTAAAATTATTTATAATTCTAATATAATAATTTATAATTTATTATAAAATGCCTTTTTTTATTATTTCGCCTATGCCTCAGTCATCTGAGAAACAGCCGTGCGAAGGGGGTATCTGGAAGCTCAATTTCGATGATGCCGCTATGTGGGGTGACATGGCTTATTTAGCAGCAGCTTGCCGAAATTCAACAAGACTAGTGAAGGAGGCTCGGGGTGGCTTTCTTTTGTTCAACAATCCCCTTCTTGCAGAAACTCAGGCGGCTCTCCTTGCTTGCCAAACAGCTGAGTACTTAGCTTTAGACCAGGTTATTTTCGTGGGTGACTCTCCCTCTTATCCTACAGAGCAATATCAGAAGAGAACATTCCCTCCTCTGGTCCTTTGCAGGATGTTACCAATTTGGTGAAGTATTTTTTGAAGAGGGATCCTGGTTGGGCATTTCAATGGGTACCAATGCGACAGAATTTCTTAGCCCATCGTCTTGCGGCTTGGATAGTGCGTTCCAAGTGTTTTGGTTTCTTATGTTTACATGTTATTCCTGCTTTTGTTCTGAACTCTGATAGCTACTTTCAGCCTCCTTGAAGTAGCTATATCCTTCTAATAAAGTATTTCTTAATTTAGAAAAAAAAAAAAAAGTAATTTTGGGAAACAAGTTCTATAACAATGACGTTTTTATTAATACGCCTCCAGAATGGACTCTTAAAATGTCGTTCCATGTGGCCAATTTTTTGTCCATAGCAGGGGCAAGACCTTAATCAAGAATTGCTAGTTAAAAGATTTGAAGGCTTGATATGACGAGGTTTTGGTAGTTTAAGCTGTAAAATAACATTGAATCCATATATTTTGTTGGAGCAATGTGTATTTTGTCGGGTAATTCTTGTGATTTGGAAACAAAGATAACATGACGTAAATTTAATTCAAACAGAATATTAATTTGCGGCCTCATGGAGATTATTATACTCATTTATTACCACCATGAGATAAATCTTGAGCACAAACATCTTGTAACATCTAGTAACATCTAGTAAGTGTAATCACAAATTAATTAACGTTCTCTATGATAATTTATGCCCTGCTTTCCAAATGGATATACTAACTGAGAATCTGAGTTTCTGAGATTAAAATCTCCAGTTGATCACCCATCCGAAAAGCAAAGCATGACACTAGTAGATGATGGGCTGGCTTTTTGGGTCATCGACCTCATCAGCAATGATTTGCTTCTCTTTTGCATTGAAGAGTCCTTGAATGTTGTTTGGGCCAACAGAGGGACGGGATCCATTCCAGAGATACTTGGCAGCTGGCGCATAGAGGGCCTGTGTGGGATGGTAAGAATCCCACCATATGCGGTACTCAACATTGTCGCATAACTGGTAATCCGTGGTCTTTCCGCAAGTGAAGGTGCCTCCAAAGGGTCCGCTTCCACAACATGCATCGATCCCATTCTCCAAACCTTCACAGAGCAAAAGTATGTCACTTCAAAACTTGATGATTCATCTCTGTATTTTACGCTTAATTTGGAGGTTAGGTTCATGCCTCATGGGGATGATGCATCTTGAGGTTGATGGCAGAATTTTCAATGCATTAATTCCAGATAAAGAGTTACCATGAGATAAAGAGTTATCTCTGTAATGAATCTCTCCTACAGCCTACAGAAGTTAAGCTACAGCTAGCAGACGTACCGTTCTCAGCTGGGTAATTTATTCTTTCAAGGCACCAATCATAAAAGTTCGAGTCGCAGTACTTGAATCCTTGGAGTAGATACTCAAGGCTTGCCAACACAATTTTCAATGCCTTATTATGTGCTTGAGCGATTGCACTTCCCTCTTCAAAGCATCCACCCTTGCTGGTGTCGAGATTTAAAGCTTTAAGGATTGGCATGCAACCTAGTGGAGCCAAGCTCAGAAAGGCAAACTTTCTAGCTCCTTTCTCATGCAGCACCTGAATGAATCGACGACATGAAGAGAAATATCAGACCTCTTCAACGGATATTGACTGATGTTTTACCTTCAAATTGTTCGTAATTGATTAAGGCTTACTTGTATTGTCTTAGTCAAGTTCCCAATCACGATACCAACGTACTGTTCAGGGTTATAATCTTCCCGCACTTTTGGATCAGCCAACAGATAACCACCCAAGTAATCATTGCTTCCGACGCTAATGAAGTAGACAGCTTCGGAGATGAGTTCCTTCGCTATCTCCTCTCCAAATTTTTCTGCGAATGATTTGTGAACCTTGTCGAAATTTTTGACTTGTGTCGGAAGATCAATCGCCTAATAACAGCAACATTCAACTACTTAAAAAGTCCCAAGAGTCATGAATTGGAACATAATGCAGATTTTGCTAACGAAACTATGGGAATGTATAAATTTGTTACCAGCCCTTGATTGGTTTCTGGGAGGACTCCAGCCCCACCAGACGCGAAGTTAACACCATAAACAAAATCGGCATCGGGTTTCAAAAATGGAGGAATAACCGGCAGCCCTGCATATTCCGCTGCACGAAAAACAGAATTAACCTCGGCAAGTTTCCCGCATGCTTATAATTAGTCATTAGCAGACAAAAAGATTATGAAAAAGAGAGTTAATGAGTTGAGTACCTATGAAATCGACAATCAGGCGGCCATTTGAGAAACGTCCTGTTGGTTCTCCAAAGTAGCCACTCTCTCCGTAAGGCTTGTAATTTGCTTGCATCTCCGGAATTGTGTCGATGTAATTATTGTTCCCCGCATCCACAATGGAGTCTCCAAAAATGAAGAAGGGAGTCTTCACCAGTGTAGTAGTACTACCCCATGCCCTGCAGCTGATTGCTAAAGCCAGAGTTACGCAGACAATGGAGAAATCCACGCGAGAAATTAGCCTTGCCATGTTGGAAGAGCTCAGTAGGTTCCACGAGTTAAAGCTTACGACTACAGATTGGTCTTTAAATAGATCATCAAATTTTTGCTTTAGACTTGCAAAGCCAATTCTTCAGAAGCCCTGTGCTAAGTAAAAGCATATTCCCTTAGTAATCATCGATCGAGAGCCAAAATTTACACATTAGCTCGGGATCATCGAAGCGGTATTAATCTATATATAATAACAAATCATACATGCGGTTGTAAGTCCATTGACAATAAAAGCGTCTAACGTTGTACCTCCATTATCCTATATGAGTCGCCGTCACGTTATAATTTAGGAGACCCCATTTTATACAATGTTGGCGTCACGTACGTAATAATTTAGTAAGATCTCAATTTTTGTGGTTTTCCACGAGCTCCAACATCTATGTCTATGGTTAAGATAACAAGAAACAAAATAATAATAATAATTAAAAGTACTCTGGCCTGCATTTAGACCAAGTCTGTTAAGTAGATGAGAATAATTATTAATCATTAACATGAAACTGAATGAGGATAATTCATGACATGATTAATAATCAACATCTATGTCATAAATGGGTCCCCCTCCTATTAAGTTTTTTATTCATTATGAGACGAAATATACTAACTCGACCAAAGTCGAGATTTAACTGAGTCAGTTACATAAAAATAAATTTTGAAAAATTAAAATACAAAAATTATGAGAAAATCGCATTAAATAAAATATTTTGCGAAGTAGATTTTTTTTTTTAATGATTTTTGGGGGGTGGGGGACCATGTCGCCCCTGGCCCCTAAGGTCCGCCTCTTGCCCCTTATAACGTGTTTAAAAACGTGTCCACTGCCTGATAAATAAAAAAAAATACAAAAATCAACACTTAATAAAAATCTCGTAAAAAATAAAATCAACAAAAAAAAGTATAAAAACTGAAGAATTTAACAGAAAGCACAAAAAATAAAATTCAGATTTAAAAGACAACAAACATAATTCACTACAAGAAAATAGGTTTTGGGTGTCAAAATTTTTTATCACTTAAAATTAAAAATTTGTCAGCAAAAGTTATTAGTTTCAACAAAATGTTGACACCTGGTTTAATAGAAGAAGCATGTCACACTAGTTTTTGAGTGACAATTTATGAGGTTACTCAGGAAATAGCATCCGAACGCCAACTTAGAGAGTTCAGACGGTTATCAGGTTGTCTGACAATTATAAATCCATCACTACTTATTTGTTTTTGTCTGTTTCCAGGAACCGTGCGAACATTAATGTATTACATGACACCATACATTTCGTCACTAATATCCATACGAACGTCTCTAATACAGGTTCGCACGAATTGAATTTCTATGTCAAAATGTAAATTTTGTCAGCAGATATATCGTCTACACGCTAATAAACTACATGCAGACTCTTATTGTTTTTATTTTAAGAAAAAAATGCCATGAATATATTGTGCAAACGACTCTATAACGTGCGGACGTTGCTTACATATGGACATGGGGAGGGTGGAATTTCGTTTGGACATTATTCAATGGTAACCGTGCAGACATTTATTTATTGCGTGCAAACGAATAACATATCATGCGGATGTCCGGACAGTTCTAAATTATAATATAGAATCTTCAAATTTAATTTATTTAATTATACATTTAAAATTAAATTGGACATGAATACGAAGATAGTATATTAAATATAAGATAAAATTAATAACGGTCTACAAATATTTCATCGACATAATAGTAAATCAAATATACAATCTAAATCAAGTTTGAAATAAACAATGTACCCAAATTTGCATTGGGCACGAAATGCGTTGTCACCTTCCCTATGTGTTCCATCATCTACTCATGCATTTATGCTTGCAATAGCTTGAGCCTCTTTTCTTACTCTGCTTGTTGCTTCCGTTGCTGCTCCTCTAAATACTATTGCTACTCCTTTTAACATTGTTGTTGCTCTTGCATTGCCCTTTCCATTTCTACCTGCCTGACAACTACATCATCATATTCTCTATGTCTAGCCTTCATCTCCTCTATCTCCACTCTTACCTCTTCCAATCTCCAGGCTATATCAATGGACGACACTGAAGACGATAATCCAACTTGCCACATTGAACTGCTTAAATCATGCACGTATCCTGCTTTCGTCCTCAAGACCTCTGTGAATGACCTTCCCTCATACTTTTATTGTAATTGTAGTGCCTCCATCTTTTCCTACAAGTTAAGGAGAACATTGTGAAAATTAATTTATCATATATTAAAAATTAATAATGCACAATAAAACTTTATAGAACTTACAAAATTTTCCCATGCACTATCGGATGTCCACGCGCCATCCTTATTAGTATGCGTTTTTTTGTACATCAATGCAGGATTAATCTAATTAGTTTCTGAATCTTTCTGCACAACAAAAAATGACATATACATTAAAATGCTTTAATTACATAATGAAATAACAACAAAATTACACTTAAATATTTGAGTTGATTACCATTAGAGCTAAAGCACATTGGAAAGACCGAGCGCCCAAAATGTGAGCAACCATCATCTATATTCCCTTCAAACGCCTCACTACACAGCTCTGGCTCCCATTCAGACACTACCTAACCAGAAGAGGTGATTCTTGGAATTGGTTCTCTGTGCAATATCCAATCAGTATAACTCTTCTCAAACTTATTTATGAACAAGTGATCCTTCATTTCTTTAATAATTTGAAGCAAAACATTCTTATATCTACGACGGGGGTACCTTATTTGACCATGACTATCTTTAGAATTTCTGGCGATACTCATAAATTTTCGGACACCTTTCTTATACTTCACACCAGACCTATCTACTTAATGAATCCAACTCTTATCCATTTTTTGCGTCTTTAGTCATAGATATGCAAAAAATAATCATGCATAGAGTAATGATGAGTTCACATTTATCACCTTATTTCTCTAGGGTGATAGGTCATATCCCATTCAAAATAAAATTATCCACAAAGTACGTAAATGTCCCGAGCATTGTGCCTGACGCACTAGAAATTTCAGCAGCATCTTCTCTTAATCCCTAGATTCAAGCATTCAGCGTTGAGATTATACACTTGTCGAAAAAATACAAGTGTGGAAACACAACGCTAAATATGCATCGAAAGAACAAAACGTGAGCGGCGCTAAAATTTTTAGTTGCATCACGCACAATGACCAGAACATTTACATACATTATAGATAGTCTAATCCCAAACTGTCCACAACTTGGACAATTTGGGAATAACCGCACGTTCAACAACTAAAATGCACGTAATTCCCAAACGAGTCTAAGGGTTACTAAATGCAAAACAAAAAAATATTAAACAAACTTCACGCATAACTACCTGGATGGATTCACAACCGTCCGCACAGCCAAAACCAAAAAGATGTCATTTCGTGAAGATTCGTCCAAACCATCTATATTGCCCTAGAAAACTGTTCAGACGGCTACAGTAAATGTTTAGATTGCGATTGTCAATGAATAGATGCTTCAACAATCACTCGCCCATAGATACATTTCAATCCCAAAAACAGTCGTATTACATCATCATTGTCGCACCCAATCAATACCAAACATGTTTCTAAACTACCCAAAGCATTAAACAATCAAAAATAAAGCAAAACAACACATTTTTACTCAAAATTCACAAAAACCATAAAACATTGTACCTCTCAAAGCTTCCAAATCACACAATGCTTCCAAATCCCTCAAAGTTGCATCCTCTACACTAACTTCCTACAATACAACAACCATTGAAATTGTCAGATGCATCAAAACAGCCTTCAGAATCGAAAAAAACAACCAAATTTGAAATTTTGCTGAAAACCCATAAACCGTAAATAATTCGAGAAAGATGTGCTCCAATCCACCCAAAGCCTGAGCAATCTATGCTTGAAGCTCCTAAACCATTCAAATGACTCTTCTAGAAGAAACCAAAGCTAGGATAAATTCAAGAGGATTTTGGGTGTTTTCGAGAGAGTTGCCCAACGTTTCATTGGTTCCAACAGTGGCAGCTGCAGAATATGCTATTAGGTTAGCCATTTTCATTATTACTTTTCGAGTCCGAACACCAGTTTCTGGGTTTCGGCCTCTTCATTCTATGAAAAACACGTCTAGACGGTTATAAGTAATGTCCGGACCCTAATCTCAAAAATTTTGGTGTGAAAAGTTACCGCCAACAATTTCGGCCCTATCCAGACAGTAAGCCACGACTAAATGAAACTTTTTGTAAAACAAACGACCCTGTTTTTAGTAGGAAAGAAATGACGTCGTTGTTAATGGCTACTGTCCGGACGGTCACGAATAAAATCCAATAACTTATTCAAACCTACCAGCGACACCATTTTACATACAACTCAACAATGTCGTTTTAAGCAATGTTAGTCACGCACAGGAAGTTAAAACTGTGCGGAAGTCATATTTTTTATAGCACGACACCGTTTTTCATTAAATAAAAGGCGCCATTTATACAATACGACCATCTGAACGGTTTATTAAATTTCTGAACACTACCCGTCTACATTTATTAATTGCATGAGAATAGTATTTTCTTTCTTATAAAGTATTCATAGTGATACTAATAAAAATTTTAGTACTTACATAATCATTTTAAATAACGTATGTAATTAATATTCCTTTTTACTTAACATTTCTAAACCGGCAAGGGTAAATATTAAACCATAATAAAAAAAGATGCATAATAACCATCATAAAGCAAAATCAACAAAAATATCCAAAATACAAATCATACTAAAATAATTATGTAAGTACGGACCAAACTCAGTGGATTCGTCTCCCGAGGAATCGCTCATTTTCTCCATTTGATCCTCAATATCACCCAAGCTCTTCGACATCACACGCAACGTGCTCGGAGTAGTAGTGAGAAATGGCTGCAATACTAACATTTGAAACTCCATAGAGCTCAAACAGGTCCTAAAGTCGATGCACAACTGATGTGTCGGCGAAATAGTAGCCTCAACCATCCCTTTTAGGTCCGTCATCCTATAAGTAGAACTTTTCCCAACATCATGATGAGGGGGCTCATCCATCGGCTGTAGTTCTTCGAGAGCAAGAGCTGGCAGTATCTACTGCCGCCTAACCTGAGTTGAACGGCTCAAAGTGGTCTGACAGTTAGGACCAAGAGGCGCCTTCCTTTTCTCATCCTGATTATCCATGCAGCCCACACAATGGAAGAAGTGTGTCAGGAGTAGACTGTACGTCAACACAACTACAAAACTGATCCTCGCTTCAGATCGTAAAGTCAAGAAGACGTATAACAAAAAATCTACAATACCTCTAGCCATGGACATCATCAGCTTACCTCTGACTATAGGACACTTTGTCGTGTAAGCCCTCAACTCGATGTCGTAGGAGAAGATGAGGTGCAGAATACTCCAAAATGGAAATATGTACTTCTGTCTTACAAAGGGTTCAACGACCACCACATCCCAACCCTGGAATGTACGAAAGATGTCCTCCGCATTTGACTTGTTCCCCATCTCCACAGTAGGGTATGCTCCAATCGGCCTTTGCATCCCCATAAATGCTGCTAGGATGTCTGCTGATAACTAAAAAGTCACCCCGCGTACAATGACAGTCTATACCAGTGCATCAAGATCCACACCATCCAACAGTGCTGGATAAAACTCCCAGACTACATCTACAGAAGTTACTTTGTCTTTCTTCAGATGCCCAATCCAACCCTAGTCATCTATAATATTGCCAATACTCCAGCCCTTATACTTCATCTCCTCGAAGTTAGCAATGAAAACCTCATGCTCCACGATAACTGATCTGCTCAGGATCTTGGCCCACTGTTGGGCCAGCTGCTCCTCCCTCGTCGTATAATCCTCATGACTCTAAGGATTTCACTATGTAAAACTCTCGGCAAATGAGGAAGATGATGAACACTAGTGTTTAGACATTTCTTAAACAGTAAAAAAAAAAAAAGGTAATTTGTTCAGTTAGAACAGTCTTCATGGTGTCATATAGCATTCTCACAGCACATAAAATGCTGCTGTCTAATCCAAACATACATTTGAACACCGTGTAGCTGTTCAAAAGTCTGATAAAACGACCTAGTTTTAGGGAACACACTTGTGCATGCTACGATAACAATCTGCAACAAAAATAATCCTAAAAAATAAATTTTTAACCTGTGTATATATCTAAACAAACCGACAGCGTATAATGGAACATAGTCCACATGCAAGAAAGAAGCCATCTGAACAGCTAATAAAATGACCTAGTTTTAGAGAACATATGTGCGCACACTACGATAATTGTTCGCAACAAAAATACTCCTAAAAAATAAATTTTTAACATGTATATATATCCTAAACAAAACAATAAATATAATTAACAAAGTCCACACGGACCAAATATGACATCCGAATGGCTATTAAAAAATGACATAGTTTATAAAAACATAAACGTATGTATATATCTTAAACTAAACGATGCGTATAAAGACAATGTTGTTGGCACGGTGCACTTAGGATGTCTGCATTGCCGTTGTAAAATGGCAATGTTTGGAAAAAATAAAACGTCAACATGCGCACAGCTGAACAATGGTTTGGACATAATAAATAGCTGTTGAAAATTTAAAACTCTCCGTCCCGATGGCTTCAACCATCCAGACATATGGTGGGGAAGAACACTAAGTCATCTCAGCCATGGCCGCTCTTCACCACCTCCACAACTAATCAAAACCAACACCAAACAACACAAAATTATAGCCTAAACAATCATAGAACATTAGACAATCCATATCATGACAAAGATTGACCATCAAACAACTGTGATGGCTGAAAATCGTTCATGAAAATTTCTACGTAAATAACTTAAAAAAAAAAACACAATTTTTAAGCTAAAAAATGAAATAAAAACGTACCTGGATACAAAGACCTTCACGAAATAGGACGGAAAAGTAAGATTGCTGGACGAGAAATGTGAATGAACGTCTGAGAAAGGGGAGAAAATGGTGAAAGGCCAGGGTAAATTGTCATTCAAATGGCTTCTGTTTGTCCTTCACATTTGTCCACACTGTCCGGATGGCCCTTTAATGATGTGCGGGTGATTAAGATTTCCACGTGGACCAATCAAATTCCCACGTATTTAATTTCAAATCGTGAACCATTACGAAAATCTTCTAGAAATGATGGCGTGCGGACAGTCTAAGTAAATGCGGATGGCAAAGGGCGGGCAGACATTTGGAACGTGCAATGTGAAGTACCACAATTCGTTGAAATTATAGCCATATGAGTCCGGACAGGATAAAACTGTGCGGACTCGATCAGCTATTCTCCACAGTCGTCAAAAATTGACGCATGTTGATTATGCGCGGATTGTCTCGATCGTACAGATGACATTGTAGTTTTTGTGACGATTTGACCTGTGTCACTGATGGGTGACAACTAGGGACGAAGTCAAGGAGGTGCTATGGCCCCCCAAAGTTTTTTTTAAAAAAAAACTTTATATATGGGTATAATTTCAAATTTTTGCAATTTTTTTTTAATACAAGGGTAAAATTGATAGTAATCTTTGTAATGACCTCTCCAAATTTTTTGGAAAAATAAACCTGAGAAGAAGAAATAATGTGAGAGGGGAAATAACTCTTTATAAGTGAGTCCTCCAATTTTTAAAAGAAAAAAAATACTAAGTATGTCTTTTTTACTTTTCCCTCTCCCTCTATTTTTTCTAAAATCCCTCCTTCCCTCCTTCCTTCTTTTCTAGAATCTTTCTCTCTCTCTCTCCCTCTCTTCTAGATTGTGTATTTCTCTTCTATCTCTCTCACTTCTGCCTCTCATTATTTTCACTCTTCTTGATCAAATTTTCTCTCAATGGCCTCTCTCTTTTCTCTCTCTCCCATTATTTTACCTCATATACAAAAAATAGCAAAATCCATATTCAATGCTTGGAATACAACAAACTTTTTTTTTGCACAAAAAAATTCCTCTTCAAAGTTAGAATTCTAAATGTTATTACATTTAATTATTATTGTCTTTATTTTCTAAAAGACAACACATTTCATTATTATGTCTAATTAAAATATTATTGCTCATTTTTTTCTAAACAAAATATTATTATTGCTCTATTATTTGTGTGTACCTATGTTATTTTGGCTAGATTTTAATATTGCTTCGTGCCTTTGTCATAACCTATGAGCCCATTATTCCAAAGATTTTAAAGTTTTGATTATATTCGGCCACACAAGGTTTTAGTACTGATATAATAATTGATGACTTTAATTTGTTGAAGGAATGTCTTGTTCAATTAGCTTTAATTTATTATAATTTGGTTTTTACACTTAAGTTAAAGTTTATAATTTTTTTTTTAAGTTTTAAAATATGTTGTAACATTTTGATTATAATAAAAATTTGAAGGCCCTAGGATTAGTCAAGTACACATAAGATGATCTCGACACCTAGTTAGAAAAAAAAAATTAAGCAAAAATTATATTTTGCCCCCTCTAAGGGCAAATCTTGGCTTCGTCCCAGGTGACAACTGTGTTTTGTCACCCAAATGTTGTGCACATGTCTGCACAGAGCATGCGGATTGGTTTGGAGATTCTTGACGAACGTGTCATGTCACAAATTTGTGATGTTTTGCCTTTCATCACCTGTAAAAATCGTGCAGACCAGTTTCAGTGCTGTCTAGACGTGTTTGCAGATTCCTGACGAAATGTGTCTTGTCACAAATTTGTGATGTTTTGCCTTTCGTCCCCAGTAAAAACCTTACGGACCAGTTTTAAGGCCATTAGAACGTTCTTGTGTTTCCGAGCACACCTTCTGTATCGAAATTTATTTGTTGATAAAGAAGGGTATGATTTAGTGACAAAATTTGTTTTGACACTCGGAATTTCGATACCTAATGTCTATTTTCTTGTAGTGATTTGAAAGTACGAATTAACACACCTGAAAAATTCAAAGTTCAAAATCCAAAAAATAAAAAACAATAAAACAATTTAAAATTAAAATTAGGAAAAAGCACAACAAACGGAACAAAAAATTAAAAATAAGAAATAGGACAACAACAAAAAGAATAATATTTTTGAACAAATAAAAAAAAATTTGTTCTCGAAATTGCTTTTGATTTGTTCTAGATTTTTTCAATTACTTCTATTTTCAATTTTTGTTTCTTAGATTTTTTGTTGATATTAGAAAAATTTTAAAATAATCCCTCAGTTTTGTGTAGAAAAAAAATGGATCACTGGGTTTTCGAAGTCATAAAATAAGTTCCAAAGTTTGTCTTTTGAAAAATAAGTCCTTTGCCAAGAAAAAAGAAAAAGAAAAATAAGTCCTCTATCAGCTAACCTTTTACGGTTCTTCCCCCAAGAGGTTCTCTCTCTTCTCTACTCTAACCATTGATGGTCCCTTCACCTCTTCTGCTGCTCTTCTTCCCTTTTCTTTCTCCATAACTTACTTTACTATCAAAAACAACTACCTTCTCGTTACCCAATACCCATTCCCACCACTCACTCATTCTCCTACACAGATCTCCCATTTCTCTCTAAAGCTCCCATTGCTGTCTAACAACTTCCCCAAATCTCACTCTTTCTAGTCTCACCTCGATCTTGACCTATCTCCATCTAACCATTACGCCCCCTAACCATCTCCCTATTTTTTCTCCTACCCAAGTCCCAATTCCTTACCCATAGAAATACCATCACTAGAAGCTACGATTGACAGAATAACGCATCAAACCCAATCTCTCTCATGGGATGATTTACTATTGAAGCTAGCTACAACCAAATGAGGAGTAAGCCAGATTTCTTTCAGTCTGATTCGGATCGGAAGATTGGTTACAAATAAAGCCCTAAATAAACCTTCCTTGCTAGAGACGATTCGCAAAGTTTGGGACTTTGCTACAGAGCTCTTTTATTGTGGACCTGAAGAATAACAAATTTCTGTTCATAAAGACTAAATGCACTCCTTGGAACATCAAAGGCCATCTAATGATTCTAAGAGAATTGCATTGGGACTTTGGCATTGAGAAAATTGACCTTTCAAAATCCCAATTTTTTGGGTCCAATTGCACGGTATACTGCTCTCCATTGCCTATTTACACAATATTGCCTTGATTGGTAGACACATGGAAAATTATTAGAGCTTGAACCTCTTTTGTTTGGTGTGGCATGTAAGAAATTTGTCATTGTGTAGATTACCACATAAAATTTTTCCTAAATTGGCTCCAAATCAACATTTAGTACTTGTGGAAGCATGTTAGATTCATTTCAAAGTTCTCTAGCTCTATACATGGTTGAGGTTCTCATTTGTACTCAAAATTTTCTAAAATCTTCAGGTGTTACTTTTGATGCTCAACAGGACATGATAGAGGATGCTGGAAATTACCAAGTTGGTTCAGGTCTCTTGTTTTTATTTGCTGCTTAATATTCTAAATCTGTATAAAATTGAACTCAACGTTTCGTTTCTTGCCTTTTTTAGCTTGTCTTATTGTTGGATTATTGTAGGGCTAACTTCAAAGAATATTTTGATTGGCGATGACTAAGGATTAGTTGCTTGTTTTTTTAGGGTGTGTTTGCTTTTTGGCTTAATTATTTTATTGGTTCTTTGGGTATTTTGCAAATCTCAAACTAGAACCCAGGGTATTTTCTATTCTAAAATAGTCCCTGTGGAATATTATTATGTCAATACAGTCCTTTCCATCAACTAGCTTTTGCATCTAAACAATAAAAGTCTTAAGTAATTAATAGGGACATATCAAAACTAATACAAAACACTAATGGCTGCCACCTTGCATGGTATATTTGATATAGTTGGACCCTTGAGTTTGATGTGGCAGCGTATATGGATTACAACGATTTATTTTTCTAGAAATGGACAAGTGGAGGACTTGTATGGGTTACCAAATGTTCCCATTGACAACATAGAATTTTGTCGCTAGGACACTGACATCAGTTGACAAAAACAACTATTTCAGCATAGTAATATTTCACTAAGACTACTTTAGGTCGAAAAATACGCTGAGGACTAATTTTAAATTTTGAAATACCACAGGGATCAATGGAATAGTTAAGTCTTATTTTTTAAATTTTGTACTAAAGTTCTAGATTATGATTATGTATATGTTCAGTGGATGTTGTTTTTGTGTATTTAAGAATGCTACTAAATTCTGCTTTTATTTTTATTTTTCTTGGTTAGGTGTCCTTTTTTGTTCTTTGATTCAAACTAGGCTGTAATAGTCTGGACCATGAAGACCTCTAGCACTGTCTTATAGTAATGGACACCGCTATTAAACTGAGGTTACGATCAGTGGGAGGATCGTTAAAGCAACAGGATTCTAAGAAATAAACATCATCAAGACCCTTTATTCCAATCTTTGTATCACAAAAGAGTACCAATTCTGCTTTCTATGTACATCTACAAAACACGAAAGAATAACTACTACATTAAGTACAATCCACACAGTCTTGATCTTATTCTCTTCTACTCTTCCTCTTCATATTGCTAGAAAATATAATCAGGAGATCCTGAACCAATCCATCTACGCTCTCAACAATGATGTCTAGGTTCTCAGTCTCCCAGTGTCCCTCTCTTAGTATCAAGATCTTAAGTCAAACTCTTAGTAAATTCTCTTAGGTACATTTTGAACTTCTGCTAAAAGAATTTAACAAACAATGGTGAGTCCAAATGACTCAGCAAAGCAAGTGGTTAGAAAAAAAATAGCAGATAGCATGAAAGACATTGAAGAAACTCGTTCATCAATGCAATAACAAAAGGTGAAAATAAAAGAAAAGACTCAATTCTTTAATAATGATCTTTTTCAATTTTCAACCACCACTCCTCTCATTGCCAGGGTGAATCATTGGGCTAGAGTAATATATGTAACCTCCATAGCTTTGTAGCAATACTCCTAGAGTACAATACAGTCTCACTTCCAGCGTGAAATATCCTAACAAAGCATCTTTCCGCGTACGACGGAGTAGCCAGAATGCCACAACAAGTGGTACACATTCTCCTGTGCACAATACTGTCACGTCTTCATATGCCAGAATATCATACATTATATGCAACACCTTAACCCTTTTCTCTTGGAAATCACAAAAATATTATCAAACATTATTCAAAAGAAAGTGTTGTGAAGGAAAAAACAACACCTTGATTTCTCGATTAAAAACCGCTTAACCACCACATAGAAAAAACTAATTTTGACATAATCAAAGACAAAGAGTTTTGAAAAATAATAAGTTCAAGCTATGAAAAACAAAATTTGAGAAAATTTGAAAAGAAATGGATCAAAGTTGAAAAACACTTTGAAAATGAATCGAACTTTAAAAACGATACAATTTTGAAAAGACAAGCTTGTTCTTCGTCAAGAACAAGAAGAACAATAGGAATATGAAAAATGCTAACAGCATTAGAATAGTTGAAAATACAAAAGATTCACAAAATTATCTTGAAAACTTTTGAATCGAAATCAAAGATAACCAACTAAACTTTACCTCTAGTGTAGCCGAACTCCTCCTATGATTTCTAAGCTTTGATTCTTCCTTCTCTACTCGAATTCACTCTTCCTTCTCCTAGTCTTTCCTTTTCTTCACTACCCTACTTTTCTCTTCTCTGTGAAAGCTCTAAGATTTCACTCAAATGGTGAGATTTTCTAATGGCCAACCAACCTATTTATAGGAAAACATAGCCGATTGCATTCCAACACGTGTCTGGCTAGCTTTGGTGAGTCAATAGGCTACATTCACCTCACTCGACACCTAGCAACCTACAGCAGCTGCAAGGCAAGGTAGCTATGGAGAGTCACAATCGAAACTCTTACGGTTCGACACTTCGTGCTCTCTAGGTTTTAGCCTTTTTCGTCGATCTTTCAAGCCTTGATTTCTCTTGCTTCCTAGCCTTGCTATGTGTAATTCTCTAGGGCTGCCAAAATTTCATCTCTATCCACAACTTTATCTCTATCCACAAGTCATCTCTATCCACAATTTCGTCTCTATCCATATCTCATCTTTATCCATAATTAATCTCTATCTACAATTCATCTTTATCCATAACTCCATAAATCAACCTACTAGCTTCTGAAAAATAAAATGTCTCAAAATTGAATCATAACTCGTGGATGAACTCCCGACATATTAGTAGAATAAAAATCATGTGGTTCGGTTTTTGATGAAAACTGTCCTACTAGCTTAAAAAATTAAATTGACTCAAAGTGTGCTGCTCAACATCCTGAATAAAAACTCAGTTACTGCGAACTTCAATTCTCACTTAATCAGGTCCTAATCAAGGTTGTGAAATTAATATATTAAGTACAAATTAATCTCACTTAGTCACTAATTACCCCCTAATGCACTACTAAACCCAAACTCGATTTTACAGAAAAATATGTTATGCTGAACAAAAGCTTAGGGTATGACATACTGCCCCACTTAGAAATAATTTCGTCCTTAGAATTTAAACATAACACAAGAAACAGACTAGTTAGTCAAAAAACTGTGGATACTTCTCACGCATGTTTGCCTCTAACTCCCATGATGCTTCAGTGATATCATGACTCTGCCATAACACCTTTACTAAAGGAATCTTCCTGTTACACAACTCTTGCTCCTTTCTATCTAATATTGCCACAGGTTGCCCTTGATAGGTTAAATTATTTGCTATTTTTAAAGCATATAATCTATCACATGAGAAGGATCTGGAACATAATTCCTCAGCGTAAAGATGTGAAAAGTATCGTGTACTCCTTCCAATTCTGGTGGTAAGGCTACTGATAAGCTGTTACCCCTACCTTTCGTAAAATCTCAAATGGTCCAACATATCGGGGTCTTAACTTCCCTTTCTTTTCAAATCTCCTAACTTCTTTCATAGGAGTCTTTTAAGAATACTTTATCCACTTCTTTGTATTCTAACAATCATCTATGATTGTTAGCATAACTCTTCTGTCCACTTTGTGCTACTTTCAACCTTTCTTTGATCAGTTCTATCTTTTCACAAGTCTTTTGTATGAATTTCAGATCCTATCATCTACAATACAATCTACAATACAATCTGCACTTAATCTCCATAATCCTTCTAAATCTCCAATGAACCATTACATCATAATTGATCTAAAAACTCCCAAAAATCCTATTCATTAAATCCATAAAAGGTTTTTGATGCAATAATCAATCCTAATGGCATCAATAGGAGTCATAATAGCAATATCTAGTGCAGAATACCTTCTTAGATGTATTTCTTTTCTAACTCTGAAGATTGCACCCCGAAAATAGATAAACATTAGTAAATACCTGAGCTTATTACTATCGATCAACAAATCATTCATCGGAAGCGGTATAGATCTCCAATAAATTCCTCAATTCCTTGCGCATGCACTATTTTATCTTTTAGGAACTTCAATGACAAGTATAGATCAAATCTATCATACCTAATCAAACCTCAATGATACCACGGATCAAATCTATCATAGCTTAATCAAATCTCAACGATACCACATATCAAATCTATCATAGCTTAATCAAACCTCAATGACAATCACCTCATACTTTCAAATCTAAGATCCAAGCTCAACAATATCAATCCCAAAACCAATTAGAATATATTATCCTAAAACAACTTCAAAAGTTTTAATTTCCTAAGCCTCAATGGAATCAAGATCAAGACCTTCATTTAGATTGGATTTAAGCCTAATTCTCTGACTTTGATTTAACATTAGGACCTATTAATCTTCAATCACAGTCTTTTATCAATTATAACCATCTCCTCAATCTCATATTCAACATACTTCATATCCTAAAAAGGCATCTATCCTAGAAATTAACCTGCAATAAATCTCCTGTAATATCAAGCCTAAGAGACTAAGAATCTCAAAACGCATTAACTAGCCTTGGCCAATTGATCATCGCCTATACATTACCAGGGTCCACCAATCCATTCCAAGGATCACATCAAAATTTCTCATATCCAAGATAATCAAATCTATAGATAATCTTTGTCCTTCTATCTCCATTGGACAATTCTTAATCTTCCTTGTACACATACTACTTATCTCCAATGGAGTTACTACATCAAGTCTAACAAATAATGGTTCTACCAATACTCCAAGTCTATTGACACAATTATGCGAAATAAAGGAATGCATAGCACCTATATCGTTTACTACTCCACAAGAGAGGGAAAAATACCTGTCATCACGTTCTCAACCTACTATGCTTCTTTCATAGATAAAGCAAACACCCTAGCTAGTCTAGTTCCCCTCTGTTGATTACCAGAGTTTCCTCTCTGTTGATTACCAAAGTTAGTAACTTGATTACTACGCATATTCTAAGAGGGTCCTTGTCTCACATGACAATTTTGAGCATAATAATCTAACTTTCCATAAGAAAAACAAGTTATCCCTGCAGCACTAGGACCATTTCTTCTATCCCTTTCTTTGTTGCCTCTATTTCCAAAATTGCCTCCTCTCTTCCCTAGTGACTGTCCTTGGGAATTATTTCCTTGGAAAGATTGTTTCTTGCTTTGTTCATAAAGAATAGTACTATCCAGTAAAGTATGTTTCACAATCGAGGCTCTATCCACTAGAAGCTGAAAATTCTCAAACTTATAACAACAAACTGTATCCTTAACACGAGACTATAATCCTCTCTTAAACTTACGAGATTTCTTACCCTCATCAACAATCAAATATAAAGCAAATCTAGATAATTCTATGAACTTAGTAGCATACTCAGCTATTGACCTTGTTTCTTGACTTATGATACTAAATTCGTGGGCTTTGGCTTCTCTGATCATTTTAGGAAAATAATGATCTAGAAGTTCCTTCTTAAATTGCTCCCAAGTCCACTCGATTTCCAAGAGTTCCTTCTTGGCTTGCCAACACCATTTGGCTTCTCCTTTTCGTTGATACGTGGCAAATTGTATCATTTGATCATCAGAACACTCTAAATCCTGCAATAACTCCTCTATGTTCAAAAGCCCATTCTCAGCAAAAAGGGTTTCGTACCTTTTTCATAACTAGGGGATGGGGATAAGCAAACATTTCAAATTAGGATCCTCCATGAACAATTTCCACTCTTCTTGCTCCATCCCTATTCCAACTACTTGCCACTATCTCCAAAGATGCAAGTGTATGTTAAAGTTCAAAAATCATAAGGCAATAAACATAGTATCATACTATTACTCCTATTTACGAAACTGTGTTTTTCCTAGCACCCTCATTTTCCTTAAGTTTTGCTAACTATCCTTGCTTTCCTAAACCTCAGCTCTGATACCATCCAATAGCCCGGACCGTGAAGACCTCTAGTGCTGTCTTATAGTATGGACACTGCTATTAAACATGGTCAGTGGGAGGATCATTAAAGGAACAAGGAAATAAACATCATCAATGGCAGTCATAGAGTACCAATTCTGCCTTTTATGTATGTCTCACAAAGTACAACGGAAGAATAACTACTACATCAAGTACAATCCACACGGATCTTGATCTTATTCTCTTATACTCTTCCTCTTCATATCGTAAGAAAATATAATCAAGCGATCCTGAATCCATCTATGGATGCTCTTAACAATGATGTCTAGGTTCTCAGTGACCCAGACCCAACTACCAGCTTAGTATCAAGACCTCATGAGTCAAACTCTTAGTAAATTCTCCCAGGTACATTTTGAACTTCTGCTAAAAGAATTTAACAAATAACGGTGAGTCCAAATGACTCAGTAAAGTTAGTGGTTAGAAAAACAAATAACATGAAAAGACATTGAAGAAACTCGTTCATCAATGCCATAACAAAAGGTGAAAATAAAGGAAAAGATGCAATTCTTTAATACTGATCTTTTCAATTTTCAACCACCACTCCTCTCACTCCTAAAGTGAATCACTAGGCCATAGTGATATATGTAACCTCCGTATCTTTGCAGTAGTACTCCCAGAGTACAATACGGTCTCACTCTTAGAGTAAAATATCCTAACAAAGGATCTTTCCATGTACAACGGAGCTATTAGAATGCCAAAACAAGTGGCACACATACTCTTGTGCACAGTACTATCGCGTCTTCATAGTACCGATTAAGTATGCATGTCTCATGTCAACGCCCATACATATCATTCATGATATATGACACCTTAACCATATTTGAACATCAATATCCTTTCCCAAGTTAAGTATGCATGTCTCATGTCAATGCCCATACATATCATCATGATATGCAATACCTTAAGGACATTATACAACATTGATTTCTTTGCTTACGTAGAAAAGTTGACATACTTCAAGCTTTGAAAAACATCAAAGTTGAAATCGAACAATATAACCTTTCTCTTGGACAGACATAGAAACATAGCACCTTGATTTCTCAGCTTAACCACCACGTAGAAAAGACTAATTTTGACATAGACAAAGAGTTTTGAAAAAGAATAAGTTCAAGCTTTGAAAAACAGAATTTGGGAAATTTTGAAAAGAAATGGATCAAAGTTGAAAAACTCTTCAAAAACAAATCGAACATTAAAAAAGATACTATTTTGAAAAGACGAGCTTGTTCTTCGTCAAGAACACGAAGAACAATAGGAGTATGAAAAACGTTAACAAATCAATAGATGCTAGAATAGTTGAAAAACACAAGAGATTTACAAAAGCATCTTGAAAACTTTTGAATTGAAATCAAAGATAACCAACTAAACTTTACCTCTAGTGTGGCTGAACTCCTCCTATGATCTCTAAGCTTTGATTCTTCCTTCTCTACTCGAATTCACTCTTGCTTCTCCTAGTCTTTCCTCTTCTACACTACCTGACTTTTCTCTTCTATGTGAAAGCTCTACGATTTCACTCAAATGGTGAGATTTTCTAATGGCCGAACCCCCTATTTATAGGACACAACACGGCCGGTTGCATTCTGACATGTGTTCAGCTAGCTTTGGTGAGTCAACAGGCTACATTCACCTCATGTCAACACCTAGCAACCTACAACACCTGCAAGGCAAGGTAGCTGTGGCAAGTCACCAACGAAACTCCTACGATTTGACACTTCGTGCTCTCTAGGTTTTAGCCTTTTTCATCATGCTTCCTAGCCTTGATTTGTCGTGCTTCTAGCCTTAATTTCTCTTGCTTCCTAGCCTTGCTATGCGTCATTTCTAAGGCTGCCGAAATTTCATCTTTATCCACAATTCATCTCTATCCATAATTCATCTTTATCTGTGAGTAAAGCTAAAGCAACGGTAGTATTTATATCATTTGTAGGTGTGGCTAATTCCCCATGAGGTAACTGTATGATTTTCCAAGGTAAAAGAGCACCTGACCAATTCGAAACAAAAATAAATAGAAACAAAGTTCCAATAAAGGAAACCCATGGACCGTATTCTTCTCCAATTTGAGTTTTGCTCACGTCTCGAATGAATTCAAGGACATATTCGAAGAAATTCTGACTGTCACTAGGAATGGTTTGTGGATTACGAACAGCTATAATAGCTGAACCTAATAAGATAGCAATTACAACCCAAGAAGTAATAAGTACTTGGGCATGGACTTGAAAACCTCCTATTTGCCAATAGAAATGTTGGCCGACTTCCACACCAGATATATCGTATAACCCTTTTAGTGTGTTGATAGAACATAATAGAACATTCATATTGCCCTCTAAAAGAAATAGAACTTTAAAAAATTATTTTGATTCAACCATCTATTTTTTGACTTGCCTACTTAAATTATATATTTTGGATATCAACTAATCGCATAATACCCCTAGTTACTTGTATCTCTTTTGTGTGATTAAGGAATCGTAACCGATTTCATAAATTTATGGAGTTCAAAAAATAATTTATTTATCTTATTATTAATCACGGATTTCGTATATAGCTAGAACGACCCTCACAAATTGCAAATACTAATTTGTTAAGAATTAATCAGATTGAAGCTATAGCGTCATCATTTGCTGGAATCAAAATATCTGCGAGATCGGTGGTCACAATTTGTATCGATTAAACAAATCGTTGGAATTCCCAAAATGATACATTCTCGAAGAGCCGTATATTCTTCTTGCTGATCAACAATTATTACAATATCGGGTAATCTCGTCATATATTTAATCCCGCCCAGATATGTTTGCAAGTGAGATAATTGTCTCTTCAACATAGCTGAATCTCGTTTCGGAAGACGGTGGAGTCTCCCCATCTTTTGTTCCGTTCTCAAGTCCCTGAACTTATGAAGTATGGTTTCCGTAGTATACCAATTCGTTAACATTCCACCGAGCCATTTTTTATTAACATAATGACAACGAGCCCTTATTGCAGCCCGTGCTACTGAATCAGCTGCTTTATTTTTGGTACCAACAATTAAGAATTGTTTTCCCTTACTTGCTGCATCAAAAACTAAATCACAAGCTTCTGATAAAAAACGAGCGGTTCTAATAAGATTTAGAATATGAATACCTTTACACTTTGAAGATATATAGGGTGCCATTCTAGGATTCCATTTACTAGTACCATGACCAAAATGAACTCCTGCTTCCATCATCTCTTCCAAATTGATGTTCCAATATCTTCTTGTCATTTCTCTCCCCACACTTTCTCTCTTTTTTTTTTTAAAAAAAAAAGAGACGAGGTACCCTGAAATAGAAATAAATAATTGTTCCGATGGAACCTTCTTTTCTACCTCTAACGGATATTAGCCGTTGATACACGATTCAAGCCATTAATTTCTTTCTATTCTATTTGTTATTATTTTTATTACCAAAAAAATGACCACAAATAGTTAAGAATCCGCTCTTAGGAATCATTAAATCCTCCCAATGATTGTTTGGGTGTATCGTGTAAATTCTTTGAAATGAAAAAATCAAATAATTCTCTGTGGTGGAACAACATATCTCTCATTTCCACCTCGAATAAATCATTCTTTTTGGTTTCGAAAGGAATGTTGTTAGATTGCCTTGAACGTTGCACTAATCCTTTGAATCCAGTACCAACGGGTACCATCCCCCCTAGAACAACGTTCTCTTTCAGACCTTTCCAACCAATCAATACGACCTCAGAGAGCAGCTTTTACTAAAACTCGAGCAGGTTCAATTCATCTCTATCCATTTATATCTATCCACAATTCATCTCTATCCATAAACTCCATAAATCGACCTACTAGCTTTTGAAAAATAAAGTCTCCAAAATTGAGCCATAAACTCGAGGATGTATCTCGACATATTAGTAGAATAAAAATCATATGGTTCGGTTTTTGATGAAAATGTCCTACTAGCTTAAAAAAATTAAATTGACTCAAAACGTGCTCCTCAACATCCTAGATAAAACTCAATTACTTGCGAACTCCAATTCTCATTTAATCAGGTCCTAATCAAGGTTTTGAAATTAATACATCAAGTACTAATTAATCTCACTTAGTCTCTAATTACCCCCTAATGCACTACTAAAACTCGATTTCATAGAAAAATATGTTATGCTGAACAAAAGCTTGGGGTATGACATAGGCAACATGCTATTTTTTTTTATTATTTGAAATGTGAAACACTATTATTGGTTTTTGGGGCTGTTTTTTGTTTTACAAACGGTGGTTTCTTGAATTGAAGTTGACTCATCCTCCTAGTAATGATAACTTTACAGAGATTATCATTAGGCATACAATACTACACCAAGACCATGCTCAGTTACATTACCACATACCTCTTGTACACAATCCCTTACTGATCAGTATGTCAAGTTAGATAGACATTTGAGAAGGTCCTTGGTAGCTTCAAGCTAAAATAGACATAATTAACCAGGAAACAACTAGCATATACATCATTATGCACCTTTTAATTGTCCAGCACATGCTAATCTACTTCTCTAGCATCCTCAACTTCCACAACAACTTTGAAAATAGCTCCTTTTCATGTTGGCAAGTCCTCTTAATATGCCATTCAAAAAATCCACAATGATCATTCCTCTACAATACAAAATAACTTTATGTTATCAACCATTAAAGGAGTCCTGCTTTAAAACATTTCCTTGGACATGTTATTGACTTACCAATCTCCCATACAATGTATAGTTGTAGAATCTTCTCTTAGGGTTCAAATTGTTCCAAGATATTCTAAAGATTGTCTTCAATCCACACATACAACTTGTGACTCCAATTTTCACTCATTTGTTGTGGCAGAGGAAGATGTCATTGGAAAAAACTATCTAAATGTGAGATGTGGATGCAAAGAGAAATTCTTCTAGTAACACGGTGGCTACTAGCCCAAGAAAAATTGTCTGTAGGCTACCAACCAACTAGGAGCGAACTCTAGGATTTGGGATCAAATTGGAGATTTGGACATTTTGGCTACTATTATGTTCAGTTGGGAGTTTATGTATGTAGTCGAGATATCAATTTCATCTAGGTCTTGTCGACTTCTATTCCATGCTTAGAGGCTAAATGGCCAATTCTATTCCACGCTCAGAGGCTAAATGGCCGAGTACCAATCCTTTACAAACCATAAATTGACATTTTTTTCCAATTCAACAACAAATTCTTCTATTCACATCTTTTCAACACAACAGTCACATTTCTCATACAGACATCAAAAGATTTACCAACATAGAAAAATCATCCATAAAAACTTTACACATATCACCCAACATGCTAGAAAAAATGCTCATTATACAACGCTGAAATGTAGAAGGTGCATTACATAAACCAAATGACATTCTTGTAAAAGCATAAGTACCAAAGGGGCAAGTGAAGGTGGTCTTCTCTTGATCATTTGGTGCTATCACAATTTGATTATATCTAGAAAAACCATCCAGAAAACAATAAAAAACATTACCAGCTACTTTCTCAAGTATCTAATCCAGGAAAGGAAATGAAAAATGATCTTTTCAACTTACTGAATTCAACTTTCGATAGTCGATACACATTATCTAACCCGTTAACTTCCTAGTTGGGATTACCCACTTGTTGCTAGAGATAGGATAAATGATGCCCATAGCTAACAATTTTAGCATTTCTTTTGTCACCACCTCTTTTATGGTGGGATTCAACCTCCGCTATGCATCATGAATTGGTCTTCCATGTCCCTCCAGAAAAATATTGGTGGTACAAATTGAAGGATTAATACCCTTGATGTTTACAATGGTCCAGCCTGTATGTGATACCTCAAATCCCACTTGAAGTGGAAGAAGAGAAAGGAATTAGAGATGGTCAAGTCCTACATTTAAACTCTTAGTAGGTTGAATTGAGCTTTAAATAATCTTCTCGTAAGTGCAGCTAATCTTGCCTGAACATTAGTCTATTCTTTCAGCTCATGTTTCTCTACCAATATCCTTGAGAGGTTGCGGTTTCAAAGGTATCCAATCAAACCGTGTATTCGACACTACAACAAATTTGCTCTTTAGCGACCAACTTATCAGCAGTGAAACTAATGTCGTCGCTAAATATATCTCTTTATCGACAAAATTATTTGGATTGTCACTAAAGAGTTAAAAAATTTGTTTTTAGTGATAAATATCAATTTTGTTGCTAAAATATTTCTTTGCGACGAATTTATTAGCGACAAAACCAATTTCGTCACTAAAAATACTCTGTAGAGACAAAAATATTGGTTCGTCTCTAAAAAGTTAAAACACGTGTGTTTTAGCTACGAATATCAACTTTGTTGCTAAAAGTATTCTTCTGCGACGATATTATTTCGTCGCTAATGAGTAAAACACATGTTTTTAGTGACAAATGTTAAGTTCGTCACTAAAAATAGCTATTTAGCAACAAAAATATGGTTCGTCGCTAAAAGTTATCTTCTGCAACGATATTGTTTTGTTGTTAAAGAGTAACACATATGTTTTTCCAATATTAAGTTAGTCGCTAAAAAAACCTCTTTAGTGACAAAAATATTAATTCGTTGCTAGAGTTAAAACACACTTGTAGTACTAAGAGAAATAATGTGTAAATTATGTCAATGTAATTATAATGGTTAGCGTTTGATTTCAAACATTGAATTTAAACAAATAGAAATTTGAAGGTGGTTACAGAATTTGTTATCACCGTTTTTTATATTTGTTTGTTTAATTTCCTGTTTCTTAGTAGGAGTGGTTTAATTTGTTGCTCGGCTATATTATTAAGTCACTTTGAAATAAAAAAAACCATGGCAGTGAAACTAATGTCGTCGCTAAATATATCTCTTTATCGACAAAATTATTTGGATTGTCACTAAAGAGTTAAAAAATTTGTTTTTAGTGATAAATATCAATTTTGTTGCTAAAATATTTCTTTAACGACGAATTTATTAGCGACAAAACCAATTTCGTCACTAAAAATACTCTGTAGAGACAAAAATATTGGTTCGTCTCTAAAAAGTTAAAACACGTGTGTTTTAGCTACGAATATCAACTTTGTTGCTAAAAGTATTCTTCTGCGACGATATTATTTCGTCGCTAATGAGTAAAACACATGTTTTTAGTGACAAATGTTAAGTTCGTCACTAAAAATAGCTATTTAGCAACAAAAATATGGTTCGTCGCTAAAAGTTATCTTCTGCAACGATATTGTTTTGTTGTTAAAGAGTAACACATATGTTTTTAACGACCAATATTAAGTTAGTCGCTAAAAAAACCTCTTTAGTGACAAAAATATTAATTCGTTGCTAGAGTTAAAACACACTTGTAGTACTAAGAGAAATAATGTGTAAATTATGTCAATGTAATTATAATGGTTAGCGTTTGATTTCAAACATTGAATTTAAACAAATAGAAATTTGAAGGTGGTTACAGAATTTGTTATCACCGTTTTTTATATTTGTTTGTTTAATTTCCTGTTTCTTAGTAGGAGTGGTTTAATTTGTTGCTCGGCTATATTATTAAGTCACTTTGAAATAAAAAAAACCATGGCTTTTAATTTCAAACTTTGAATTTAAACAAATAGAAATTTAAAGGTGGTTGAAAAATTTGAAGGAAGTTACAGAATTTGTAATAACCGTTATTTATATTTTTTGTTTAATTTTTTTCTTAGCAATTGTTTAATTTTTTGTTGGCTAGCTATATCATTAAGTCATTTTGAAATAAAGAACTGATTGCGTTTGATTTGAAAACTTTGAATTTAAACTTTAGTGAGCTTCTACCTCGAGAGATTTTCAACCGTTGATGCTAAGCTTACGTCAAATTGCCAATAAGAGTGACATAAAATCAAGCGCGCTCAATATCACTTTTTCGAGCCTTGTCGATTAAGTTTCCCCGGGAAGAAAATGAGCTATGTACGGGAGGGACTTTCACACTAAATATATCCTATGTAAACGCCCAAAATTTTTTAATAAAAAGATAAATTAAGTATTTAAATTATGTTTTATATTTGAAATTTAAAACATTCTCTATAGATTTGAAATTTGAATTTAACTCATTTAAATAGTTGAATCCGTATCTTTGATATAGCAAATTTTAAAGATCTTTATGATTTTATTATTATTTAAAATTTAAAAGTTTAAAATTTTTAAATGAGATTAATTTTAAAAATTTAAACTATATTATTTGTTAAAAATAAGATGGATTTAAAATTGGAAACATTTGTTTTTAAAATTTATGCATTGATCTTGTGTTTTTAGTTACACAATGGTTTTATTTTATTTTTCAAATTTCTATTTGTGAGATTTAGAAGCAAAGACCGTGACTTTAAATTGCTATTTAGTTTTAGTTTTTCCAAATCACACTTTCACGTCATCAAGAGGGAAAAGAAGAGTTTTTTTGCTTTCAATAATCTAGACGAATTTTCTT
>CM025854.1:9873375-9893069 GCA_003952965.2 Morella rubra
AGAGAATATAAGAGATGTGGTTTTTGGAAAATTTTCAGCTACAAGAACAAGGAAACGTATAACTGAAGAGTTGAATTGGACTAAAAAGAGTATTTTCTTTGAGCTTCCGTATTGGGTAAACTTTGAAACTCAGACATAACTTCGATGTCATGCATATGCCTCGAAAAAAATATTTGTGAGAATGTGTTGGGAACATTGTTGGGTATCGAAGGAAAAACGAAATATACAGTCAAATCCTAAAAAGATTTGGAGAAAATGGGTCTCAAGCCAGAGCTACACTTACAAAATGGTGAAGGTAAATCTTTCATGCCTCATGCTCAATATACACTATCAAAGAATGAGAAGAAAATTTTCTTAGCTTGGTTGAGAGCTGTGAAGTTCCCTGATAATTACGCTTTGAATATTTCTAGGTGTGTGAATGTTGATGAGGGTAAAATCATTGGATTGAAGAGCCATGATTGTCACATATTGTTACAACGCTTACTCCCAGTTGCAATCCGAGGGTATCTAAGAAAAGATATAAGCGTAGCATTGGTAGAGCTTGGTTAATTTTTCAAGGACTTATGTTCGCGTACGTTAAGCATAGAAGTACTAGAGAAATTAGAGCTTGATATTGTTACCATACTTTGTAAGCTTGAGATGATTTTTCCACAGCATTCTTTGACATCATAGTACATTTAGCTATACATTTACCATGTGAGGCATTGCTTGGCAGACCTATGCAATGTGAGATTCATAAAAAAAAAAAAATTGATTAGTATATATGTCAGATTTTTCTTCAATCATCTTTGTCAACTAGACCAGTACAAAATGCATGCAGATTTTATCAATAGCTATAACGCTTCCTACATATACTGTTTTTCAAGGAAATGGATTTTAGCTTTTTTTATACTCAAACCTGACCTAATATTGGTATTATATTATAATAGGTAAGTAGATGTTAGAATTCTTTTATATGAGAATATAATCTAATTTGCTCATCATTCTTTGTATTGTGGCATTATACTCTTAACATGCTATGCAAAGGTTGTGTGACAAGAATGTGGCAAATAGAAGGAAGCTCAAAGTGAATCATACTACAGGATCTAAATCACTTCTTTCCCTATACGAGGAAAGTGTACGTATACTTGTGTTATGTATAGCACATTATGTTAGTCTTTATTTATTCTTATTGATATTAATTCATATTATAATCATGGGTTGTGTAGCTTGAGGATGATGGTAACAAGATTCAATTTTATAAGCGATCCCACATGAAGAAGACTTGGTCACTTGGGTAACTCCGACATGTGAGGAAAACTATGTAAGTTATATATAGTCCAAAAGTTAGGATTTGACTTTGTTGAGATAGTGTGCTGCATGGCTAATTTCTTATTGTCATCAATTTTTTCTAGTGAAGAATCAAATGATTGCAGCATTTGCAGAGAGAGATCCCTCCATGAAATCAGTGAAGATAGCTGAGGAGGTATTCTATGAGGTCTTGGGACGTGCTAGAGGCATGGGAAAGTTTGTCATACCTCCACCTTCGACATCAGCACGGTCCTCTCAAATCGCTCATCTGAACGAGCAAGTACAAAAGTACCAAAGTGGCACGGAATCTTACAAGGAACAATATGAAGATGTAAAAGAAAAAATGAGAGAGATAATGTTGAAGCAAGCTTCTTATGATGAAAAGCTTGCTTATATTATGAGTCAAACATCCATCCCTAGTGACTCCACAATGCAGGACTCGTAAAGAGCACTAATAGCAGCAACAAGGGATAGACCCAGGTAAGACTTGTATTAATCTTTGCATCTTGATGTTACATGTCAATAATTGTTGAATTTCCAATCAAATTGGTTTTGTTATTTTCTTCCAGTAATTATTAATTAAATTTATATACTTATTAACATGAGTTTGTCTTCCACAAGTTATTTATGTAGATAGCGTGATATGTTGAGTGATGGATGGAAGATCTATGGCTGCCTTCACTTGAAAAAATTACTTTTGTAGAGTAATTTTTTGAAGTTTCATCATGTGTATTGGCATATGTACATCATTCAAAGGCCAAATCAAATTAGCTTTAATTGTATACATTTGGCACTTTTTAGGTTGTTAAATAGCTGTTATATTAAGCTTGTTGTTGCCATTATATTAATTGTATGCATTATCTTAGTAAAATTGCATGGTGTCTTTTTACCTTAAAAATTGATTCCTTCTTGTTTTAATGGATGCAACTCATTCATTTTTAGATTAATATTTTTAGGCAATAACATAATCTGCTATATACACAAAATAACCACTATTTGCGACAAGTCCAAATCGTCAACGAACCTAGCTATAGCAACTACCCTTATTGGTCACTTACATAAACTTTAGCGACATACTCTATGCGTCGCTAATACCATTATTTGTGACATGTCCAATTCGTCGGTGGTGCTAGCTATGGCAACTATCATTATTAGTCGCTTAAATGAACTTTAGCGACGTACTATATGTGTTGCCAGTACCACTATTTGCGACATGTACAAATTGTCGGTGTTGCTAGCTATAGCAAGTATCATTTTTGGTCGCTAGAATGAACCTTAGCGATGTAATCTATTCGTTGCTAGTCTTAGCTTGAGCAACCAAGTTATTTGTTGCAATGTGACCATGTCTAGTGACCACTAGGGCTGAATTCATAGGCCGTATATCTACGAAGTTGATTGAACTTCAGCAACGATATACTTTGTCGCTATATGTATTGAATAGCGACAAAGTATTCTTCTTGTCGCTAAAAGCCTTTACCAACGGTTTAGTTGCGACCACTGAGCAACAGTCTTATATGGTCCCTATAGCATTTTAGCAACCAAATTCTGTCGCTTTAGCAACGAAATAACCCGTCGCTAAAACCCTAATTTGTTGTAGTGTCCCCTGTTGATCACTTTCAACTAGGTAATCAAAAGAATTTCAATACATCTTCATAATCCACTACAAATAGTCTAAACAAATCATTTGGACTCGAGAGTATGGGCAATATAAAAATAGTTGATCAGCCTCCAAGATTCAATCCCATGATGTGAAGAAATATTCATCAAATCCTTAAACCTTTTCCCAATAAGCGTGGAAGGTCTCATCACCTCTCTGCATAAATTGACTGATTTGTTCTTGCAAAAATTGAGTTCTCTGAAAAAGAAAAAATTTATGTAAGAACTCATGTTGCATATTAGCCCAACAAGTAATAGAATTAGGTCTCAAAATTTACAAAATCTTCGCTTTGTACGTTAAAGAAAAAGGAAATAAGTGAAGCCTAATACATTAATCAATCACAGATATATGCATGAATGTTATGCAAACGAGCTCAAAATCAGTGAGATGTTGATAAGGACTCTCAGAATCCATCCCATGGAACTATGGAATGACAGACATCATGCTATGCTTAATCGAAAAATTAGATGCGTTATCAGGTAAAAGAATGGATGATGGGGAAGTGGTCTTGTGGGTTGCAAAAAAAAAAATTTAAGAGTGTGTTGTGCAAGTGCAGCCATGATCTCTTTAAAATGTTCTTCTACAAGGAGATTGTTTAAATCAATTTCAGAATCCTCACTCACAGAAGAGACAAAAACTATCTAGCTTTGTGTTGTGAATATTACTACTGGTACAAGGTGTAGCTCTGTATAATCTATTTGAACTATATCTGACCCAAGACATCAAACATTAGTCTAAATAGTAGAGACTCACCAAAACAGTAGAAAACAGGTAAATGCACAACAAAGATAAAATAGCCCAAATTAGAGAATAAAAGTGTAAAAACAAAAGTATGAGAAAAAAATTTAAATAAGGAAAAAATTACAAGTTTGAAACTATGTCTAATATTTCTTAGCAATGACGCCAAAAACTTGACTCATTAAAAACTGAGGAGCGGAAAGGCTATATCCCATGTATAGGAGTTCTGTCATGTGATAATTAGCTTCAAAGGCTACATCGTCGCCTCAAGAAAAATGGCTTACTTCAAACTCAAGAAATAAGGAGAAATATTCACAAAGAGAAAGTAAAAACGATGATATGTGCAGTTTGTGTGAAAATTGATATATAGAAATGATTAAACCAAAATAATAATTATATCATAATTATTCTAAATGATTGGTTTTTAGGGCATACATCTAATAGCTCTAATGTCAAGTACATATAGTCACCAAATCAAAATTGATATCTTTTTAACGCTGATCATATTGTTTTTTCATACATGACTGGACGTTGAGTAAATTGTGCTTAAGTACTGGAAGTATCTGTTCTTTACTTCTCCATTCAACATCCACATCATCAATAGTTGTTGTCCCCTTCACATACTGCATCAACTTAGGAAGAGAAAAGCCATAGACAGCCTCATACGGAGTGAGACCCGAGGAAGCATGGTAGTTAGTATTAAACCACCACTCAGCTATAGGTAACCACTATGCTCCAACCTATCTCCAGTGTAGGACCTCAACTACTATTCTACACATTTATTCACAATCTCAGTTTGACGATCAGATTGAGGATGATTTGCTGAAGTAAAGCCAACTGAGTACCTTGCAATTGGAACAATTCCTTCCAAAATGCATTGATAAAGGTAGTGTCTTTATAAAAAACCATAGTCTGTGGAATTGTATGCAACTTAGCTACATAAGTCATGAAGACTAGTGCAATTTTAGAAGCTATATAAGGATGAGAAATAGGTAAAAATGAACATATTTGGTGAAACAGTCAACTACCACCAGAATAGTGTTGTAACTATTAGAGGGGATAATAGTTCAATAAAATCTAAGGAAATACAGGTCCATTGCTAATTAGGAATGGGTAGGGACCATAATAACCTAAAGGGTTTATGATTATCAATCTTGGTTCCCTTAACATATATCACATTCCCTTACCATCTTCTTGATATCTCCCTTCATCCCAAGCCAATAGAACTCTACCTTAGCCCTTTGTAACTTCTTTTGATATCCTTAATGCCCACTAATAGGACTATGATGAATATAGTCCAAGACATCCTATTGTAAAGTAGCATTATGGCCCAAGTAGATTTTACCTTGCTTCAATAGAACACCATTAATCGTAGAAAAAATGGGACCTCATCCGGATTGTTCTGGAGCTTCTTAATGATACCCTGCAGATGAGAATTAGGAGAATAACTAGCATTTAGGGTCTACACCCACACTAAAGCTAGACTTGTGATCATCATGCATGTTGTCCCCTTTAATTCTTCTTCATATCTTCTAGAAAGAGCATCTACAACTTTATGTCCCTAACTTGCTTGTGCTCAATATGTAAATCATAGCTAAAAGGTTTTGAAATCCACTTATGTTGAGCAGGGGTACCAACCTTCTGCTCTATAAGGAACATTAAACTTTTCTATTCTGTCTTCACAATAAATTTATGCCCTAACATATAAGGACTCCACCTTTTTACAGTCAACACTTAAGCCAGTGACTCATTTGTATAGGTGGTTAACTCCAAAGCCCTACGTTTTAGTGCCTAACTGAAATAGCCAATAGTTCTATTTTGTTGCATCAACACCGCTCCTATACCCAAGACAGATTCATCAAATGCAATAGTGAATCTAAGCACAAAATCTAGTAAAGCCAAAACATGAGGCTTGGATACAACTTCCTTCACCTTGGCCTCATTTGTCCACTAAAACCCATTCTTTTTTAGGAGAGTTGTTAAGGGAGTAGCAATAGGACCATAATTCTAAATAAACTTCCTAAATACTCTGTCAACCTTGAAAACCTCTTAATGATTTAATTGTCTTCGAAAAGGACCAATAAATCATTGTTGCAGCTTAGAGGGATTGGCCCTAACCCCATTCTTGGACACCAATGGCCCAAATATTTCATCCCTCCACAACCAAACTTACATTTACTCTTCTTAGCAAATAACTGATGTTGTTGCAACATTGACAGCACCTTCAGTAAGCATATAACATGTTCCTCCACTTATATCATCAAACATACTAAAACAAACTTCCTAAGAAAAGGTCGAAAAATATCATTCATCAACCCTTGGAATGTAACTTCAGCATTAATTAACCCAAAAAGCATCACTAAAAATTCATAGTGACTATCATGAGTTATAAAAGTTGTCTTAGGCACATCAGGACCATACACTTTTATTTGGTGATAACCGGATCTCAAATCTAGCTTAGAAAAAAACACTATCCCTTACAACTCATCAAGCAACTTATCTATTACTGGTATTGGATATTTATCCTTAATTGTCACTTGATTTAAGGCTAGATAGTTAATACACATAGGCCAACTCCCATCAGCCTCCTTTACTGACAAGATAAGGGAAGAATAAGGGCTTTGACCATTTTTGATTAGCCTAGATTTCATCGAATGCTCCACTATTTTCTCAATTTTAATTTTTTAAAAATAAGGGTACCTATACGACCTTACACATTGATGAGGATCCATCTTTAAGTGCTATTCTATGATCAATGCTGTGGTTAGGGGGCAGCCATTTAGCCTCTCCAAATACCTCCTTAAACTCATCAACTATTGCCGACGCCATTTATGATTCTAGTTTTAAAGACACCTTATCAAAAACACGAAAGACTTGCAAAATAATACCCTTCTGGCCCTTACAAGACAATTTATAGAATTTATTATTGTTCTCCGTTGTATCACCTGGAGCTCTCAAACCCTTAAGAGAAACAAATTTCGCAAAATGTGAAAAGGTCATAGTGAGTTTTGAAAAATCCCAAAGGATGGGACCTGGGTAAGTAGCCACTACACACCAAGCACAACATCACAACCAACATGGTCAGTACATGAAAATCAATTGGAAATTTGTTACCTTGCCTTAATAAGGGAACACCTGAGTTATTTTCAAAACCATCCACTAATGCACCATTGGCTCTACACACCTTTATTTTCACATCTGCATTGGTACTGATTTGAATCTTCTTCACCACATTCGGATTAATGAAGTTGTGTGTGCTCCCACTATCCACCAACACAAGCATCTCTACTCCTTTGATTTTTCTCCACAAATGCGTTGTCTTAGGATGTGGAGAACTTGTGAGTACATGCATTGAAATCTATGCTAATTCCATTCCTTGATCTTCCATTTTTTGAATAGCTCACTACAAAAAAACGGACCATTAGCAGCGGTTTTTTAGCGGCGGTGATCTGCGCAATAGGTCTATAGCGGCGATTTTAGCGATCGCTGGTGAAGACCGCCGGTCTATAGTGGCGGTTATCTAGCGGTGTTTGTGACCACCGCTACAGACATGAAGTGCATTTGTAAAAAAATTTTGGCTTTAGCAGCATTTTAGGGAAACACTGCTATAGCTCAATTTTGTCCTGCCTACAGTAGCATTTTTTGACTGACGCTACAAACATATGCCAGCGTTTTGTTTTGTTTTTTTTTTTTCTAGGTATGTGCCAGCATTTTTAAAACACCACTAATTTTTTCCTATATTTTCCTATACATGCTTTTTTAATTGGTAATACAAATTTATTTTAATTGCCATAATTCATTGGATGTAAAAATCTTAAAGAACAGGGACAATAAAACAAAATATACTCATCATTGATTAATAATGCTTTACAACAAACACAAAAATCTCTACAAGTAATCTAAAAATTAACAAGTTTCAAATATAAAATAACAATAAACAAAACCACTAAAATATTCAAATACAACACAATAAGCATTCTTCGTTGTACAATTTCCCCTTGTTCTAACCACACTGTATCTTGAGCTCTAGCCATGGATTCTTGTACCTGTCCAACTTCTTCCCAATAGCTTTCATGATCTCATCTTTGTGTGAAATTCTATCCTCCCCCCTTTCAATGTTTTTAATGATCCTATCTTAATCTGAAGGAGACATATTTAAACTTAACAATTGGGACTATTGTAAAAGAACTCTACAGTGAAAATAATATGGAAGCTATAGCTATCAGTTTATAGTTTACACTACATCAACCATTAATTCTAAAACCCAACCAAATTACCATGTGAATTCAGTTGAAAAAAAGAGGCCAAAAATTCATTCCAGCAGACATTCATTAAAAAACAAAAAAAAAGTATGGAGGAAACCCAGAATAAAGAAAAGGATGGGATGGGCTCAACCAAACAAAAGTGCAGAACCCAATTATAGAAGCTCACATTAAGAAAAGCTCTGGAATTCATCAATACCCATTTTTAGAGAAGGGAATCCAATAAAACTACTTTTTTTTATAAAAAATAAAAAATCCACTCACATCGTCTAATAGCTACTCCTTTTCTTCTAGCTCCTCAACAGTCAATGTATCTTTCATCTCTAAATGTACAATACACAGTCAGAGTGAAAATTTGATGCAGGAGCATCCCTTTCACCTCGCCATAACTATCCCGAGGAAACAGAGCAACACTTGTATCCCGAGGAGGGACAGAGCAACACAACGAGGTCATGGACAGATCTGCACCTCGGTTGGAATGATTTACGAAGAGTCAGTCAAGTGTGATATATGGTTGGAAAGCTCTACGTCTCTAGTTTCAAACGCACTTGACCTCATATCATTTGAAGATTCCTAGAGAAAGTTATGACGTTTTTACTACTGGACGTCGGGAATGGCAACAGACAGCGAATTTCAAAGTGCATTTAATTTCTTTTGTGTTGGAATTGTCTAGACTTTATTATTCCATTTTTTCTAGCTTGACCTTGATGTAATGAACTCTATATATGAGTGATTATCCAAAATAAAAAGAAGAACTTTTGATTCAAAGATATAATTCTTGCAAGTATATCTCTTGCTTTGGAGTTGAGTGACATCCTCCTACCAATCAAGCGAGTGGCTTGGTCGCGTCGAGTGGGCTAAGTGGAGTGGCGTAGAGCCCAAAAGTGGCAAGGCTTGGCTCAATCCTTTTCAGATTTTGCCAAGCCTTGCAGATCCGGTCTGCATCAAATTGGTATCAGAGCAAGTTTTCCTGCTGTGGTGATTGGGTTTCTTTTCTGTTCTTCATAATTTTGAGATTTCTATCTTCTTCGTATCTTCTGGCCTTTCACAATGCCTCCACGACGTCAAAGAAATACAGAGCGTGATGATGTACAAGCTGAACTTGCGGCATTAAGGGAATCAAATCAAACACTTACAAACATGGTGAATGAACTTTTTCAGCGTCTTCAAACTTCACCAACTCGAAGCCATAGGAGTCGGGAAAGTGCACGCAATGTCTTCTTCGAAGATGACAATAACCGAGATGACCATTCATCTTCTTCTAGTTCTTTCGTTGAACCAAGAGTTGCTACTCAATGGTCCATGGAACGTTTGGCTGTGCTTTAGAAAACAATGATCGAAGCATCCAAGTTCATGTGCAAGACTTTGATGGGAAGCTTGATGCAGATGAGTACTGTGATTGGATGGCATCTTTAGAAGCTTTCTTTGAATGGAAAGATCTCTCAGATGAAAGAAAGGTGCAGTTCGTTGCTACAAAGTTGAAGGGTCATGCTCTAATATGGTGGCAGCAATATCAACGAAGTAGAGATCGCAGAGGAATTCCAAAATCAATATTTGGGCTGAGATGAAGGTGAAGCTTGATGAGAAGTTTTTGCCTTTAGACTATTCTCAAACTCTCTACCAAAAGTTCCATCAATTACATCAACGAATGGAGCAATCTGTTGGTGATTATACGGAGCAATTTTACAAGCTTATGAGCCGTGTGAATTTGCAAGAATCTGATGATCAATTGGTGGCAAGATACGTCAGTGGGCTGAAGTATAATCTCAAGGGTGAGCTTATGATGCATTCATTTCGTTCTCTGGAGGAAGCATACCAGAAGGCATAAAGGCGGAGGAGAAAATGAAATGGAGTTCATACCGAAAAGGTGAAAGTTCGAAAGTGGTGAAGGAGAAAGAAAGAAAGTTGGCTCCTATACCTCAAAAGCCAGCTCAACAACATAGTAGAGTGAGTAAGGAGCATGGAAAATCAGATTCATTTTCCAATAGATGTTTCAGATGTAATGAAATTGGGCATAGATCCTATGAATGTCCAAAGAAGAAAGCTGAATTGCATTTGTTGGAAGAAGAAGGAGATGTGGATCAAGAGCCAATCTATGATGAAGAAGCTGAGGATGAGGATGTAGAATATTGTGAAGGTGATTGTGATGCAGAAAGCCTTGTAATCCAACGAGTCATGACTGTTCAAGAAGATGATAGATGGTTGAGGCATAATATTTTCAGAACCTATTGTCTTTCCCATGGAAAGAAGTGCATCTTGATGATTGACTCGGGAAGTTGTGAAAATATGGTGTCAAAGGTGATGGTAGAAAAGCTGAAACTTTCTTGTGAGCGTCATCCAAAGCCTTACAAAGTTTCTTGGTTCAAAAAGGGTGGAGAAATCATGGTGACACAAAGGAGTAAAGTAAAGTTTTCCATTGGCAAGTATGAAGATGAGATTTATTGTGATGTGTTGCCCATGGATGCTTGCCATTTGCTTCTTGGCAGACCTTGGCAATTTGATAGGAGTGCTTACCATGATGGGAGAAGAAACACTTGCACCGTTATCCACAATGGTGTGAAGTATGTGCTGTCCCCTATGAAAGATGTTCCATCAAGCGTGTCTTCTTCAAATCAGATCAGTTTATTATCTTATAAAGAGTTTGAAGAATCCTATAAGGGAGAAGACATTATTTATGCTCTTGTTGCTGCGGATAGAAGTGAAGAAGTTGCAAAGGAGGTTCCGAATGAAGTTCAAGACTTGCTGGACAGATTCAAAGGCCTTGCTCCTGATGAGCTTCCTAGTGGTTTACCACCACTTCGAAACATTCAGCACCAAATTGATTTCACTCCAGGTGCTATTCTTCCTAATTTGCCTCATTATAGAATGCCTCCTAGTGAACATGCTGAATTACAAAGACAAGTAATTGACTTGTTGAAAAAAGGGCTGATTAGGGAATCCTTAGTCCTTGTGCGGTTCCTGCTCTTTTAACTCCTAAGAAGGATGGAACATGGAGAATGTGTGTTGATAGTAGAGCTATTAACAAGATTACAATCAAGTATAGGTTTCCTATTCCTAGACTTGACGATATGCTTGATGAACTTGCTGATGCTAAAGTATTCTCTAAGATTGATTTGCGAAGTGGTTATCACCAAATCAGAATTAGAGAAGGTGATGAGTGGAAGACAGCTTTTAAAACCAAGGATGGTTTGTATGAATGGCTGGTTATGCCATTTGGATTGTCCAATGCCCCAAGTACTTTCATGAGACTTATGACTCAAGTATTGAAGATCTTCATGGGCAAGTATGTTGTGGTGTATTTTGATGATATCTTAATTTACAGCAAGGATAGAGTGCAACATTTGGAACATCTCTCCAATGTTTTCAAGTGCTTCATGAAAATCAGCTCTATGTGAACCTTAATAAGTGCTCTTTCATGACTGATCAAGTTGTATTTCTAGGCTATGTTGTGAGTGCAGATGGCATGAAGATGGATGATGAGAAAGTAAAGGCTATTCTTGATTGGCCTACACCTAGAAGCCTAACCGATGTGAGAAGCTTTCATGGTTTGGCCTCATTCTACAGAAGATTTATTCAACATTTCAGCACCATTGTTGCCCCAATGATGGATGTTCTAAAGAAGAAGGAATTTCAGTGGACCAATGAGGCTGAAAGCAGTTTTCAAGAGTTGAAGTCCAAACTTGTTGAAGCACCAATTCTAGCACTACTGGATTTTTCTAAGCCATTCCAAGTGGAGTGTGATGCGTCAAATGTCGGCATAGGAGCTGTTCTTTTGCAAGGAGGAAAATCTGTTGCTTATTTCAGTGAGAAAACTCAGTGATGCAAAGCTGAAATATTCAACCTATGATAAGGAGTTATATGCAATCGTACAAGCTTTACGACATTGGGAACATTATCTCATTGGTGTGGAGTTTGTTCTCTTTTCTGACCATGAAGCTTTGAGATTCTTGAAGGGACAAAAGAAGCTTAATTCTCGTCATGCTAGCTGGGTCTCATACCTTGAGAAGTTCTCTTTTGTTCTACAACACAAAGCTGGATCATCAAACAAAGTTGCTGATGCTTTGAGTCGACGACATAGCTTGTTGACAACTCTATCTTATGAAATCACCGGTTTTGATCTCTTACCAAGATATTATGTTTCAGATCCTTTCTTTTCAAAAGTATTGCAAGATTTGAATGATGAGAAGAGAAGAGATTACTTGCTGATCAATGGCTATCTCTTCAAAGGCAACCAACTTTGTTTGCCGGAGGGTTCTTTGAGGTTATTTGTCATTAAAGAATTGCATGCTGGAGGACTTGGTGGACACTTTGGAAGAGACAAAACTGAAGCTCTTGTGAAGTTGCGGTACTTTTGGCCTACGTTGAAGCGTGATGTTGCTAGATTTGTGCAAAACTGTCTAGTATGTCAAAAGGCCAAAGGAGGAGTTCAAAACGCTGGTTATTATCAACCCTTACCAATCCCTAATGCTCCTTGGGAAGACTTATCAATGGATTTTGTTCTTGGTTTGCCTAGAACACAGCACGGGTTTGATTGCATATTTGTGGTAGTGGATCGTTTCTCCAAGATGGCTCACTTTATCCCATGTAAGAATTCTACTGATGCATCTCATATTGCTGCCTTATTTTTTAAAGAAGTTGTTCGTCTACATGGTGTTCCAAAGACCATTACTTCGGATCGTGATGTGAAGTTTGTTAGTCACTTTTGGAGGACACTATGGAAACTTTTGGGGACTCGTTTGCAATTCTCTAGTGCTTACCATCCTCAAACTGATGGACAAACTGAAGTGGTGAATAGATCTCTTGGAAATTTGCTGAGAAGTTTAGTGGGAGAGCATCCAAGGAAGTGGGACTTTGTCATTCCTCAAGCTGAATTTGCTTACAATAGTTCAGCCAATCGATCAACCAAGAAGTCTCCATTTGAAGTTGTCTATGGCAATAATCCAAGTCATGTTCTTGATCTCCTGCCATTGCCAAATCAAGCAAGAGTAAGTATGGAAGCTGAAGAGTTGCTGAGCAAATAAAAGAAGTTCATGAACAAGTTCGACATCAATTGCAGCATTCTACTCAGATGTATAAGTCCAAGGCTGATGTTCATCGAAGGAAATTGGAGTTCAAGGAAGGAGATCTGGTTATGGTCTATCTACGGAAGGAAAGGTTTCCTGTTGGTACTTATAACAAGCTGAAACAGAGGAAGTTTGGTCCTTGTCGAGTTCTAAAGAAGTTGGGTCCAAATGCTTATCGCATTGAATTACCCTGCTGGATTTTCATAAGTCCTACGTTCAATATATGTGATCTTTATCCTTATTATGGAGATGAGGAGCAGATTGCTATGGAACCAAAGGATTTCGAAGGCGGCCTCTCTAACTCTCCACGAGAGTCCATTGATGTTCTGGATGTGCGTTCTATCACAACTCGGCGTGGCACTTACACACAATACTTGGTTCGATGGCCTGAGAAACCAAGTTCCGAAGATGCATGGATTTCTGGTGAAGAGCTCAAGAAGTTAGATCAGTTGCTGTGGGAAGATCTGAACTCAAACTCGAAGGCGAGTTCTTTTCAAGAAGGGGAGAATGATGCAGGAGCATCCCTTGCACCTCGGCATAACTATACAAGCAACACTTGTATCTCGGGCCGAGGTAACAAAGCAACAAATATTTGAGATCTGCACCTCTTCTGGAACGATTTACAAAGATTCAGTCAGTGTACAATATCGTTGGAAAGCTCTACGTCTCTAGTTTCAAACGCACTTGACCTCATATCATTTGAAGATTCTAGAGAAAGTTATGACATTTTTACTACTGGACGTCGGGAATGGCAACAGACAGCGAATTTCAAAGTGCATTTAATTTCTTTTGTGTTGGAATTGTCTAGACTTTATTATTCCATTTTTTCTAGCTTGACCTTGATGTAATGAACTCTATATATGAGTGATTATCCAAAATAATAAAAAGAACTTTTGATTCAAAGATATAATTCTTGCAAGTATATTTCTTGCTTTGGAGTTGAGTGACATCCTCCTACCAATCAAGTGAGTGGCTTGGTCGCGTCGAGTGGCATCCGCGATTAGTAGCGTCGAGTGGCTTTCGCTACCCCTGGTCGAGTGGCATCCCAGGACTATCCCCTTCCTTGGCTCAAATCCTTTTCAGATTTTGCCAAGCCTTGCAGATCCCGGTCTCCATCAAGGACTCAAAGTTACATGGTAATCTATTAGACGTACATAAATCCCCTTGCTACTCTAACCCACCGAACTTCTTACAAAAATCTTGAATCTAAATCTGCACTATTTTAAGGGATTGAGACTCGGTCTCCTCCATTCAAACACGCTAGAACCTTCACCACTGATCTTGTATGCAGTCTGTCCAGAAAACCTTTACCACCACTGCTACCAGACCAGAGCCACATAAACCATCTCAGGAAACAACACTTTTGGTAAACTTCAAGACCTAAGCGAGTAAACTTTGTGTGATCAAAAGCTTTGATGGAAACTAAAGGATAGGTACAGTATCTTCCTGGTACACTTTAGTTTGTACAGAGTAAACTAAGAGACAATAATAGAGAGTCTTGGAAAAGATGACTTTGGAGGCGGCTTATTTTTTTGAAATATACAAAGGAACGTAAAATAACAAAGTGGGAGGAAAGGTTTTTTTATATCCTAGACTTCTGAGGTGGGAATCACGAAGGCAATTAAGTTTGGGAGCATTCCTAAAGTAGTTAGAAACGTTTAGGATGACTTACATATTTCTGGATAAACCTCCAGCAAACTCCGAAAGAACTTTGTCAACCTTAAAATAATCAGTGCTCCAACTTCGCAATGACATACTATAAATAGACTTCAATCAAACTACAAATACTCCAGACACACTCATACACTGTTGAGAAGCTTAAATCATGCAGTGCTTTAACGTACTTAAATCTCCAGAAATAAACAACACACAATTACAACCATGAAGTTATATGCCAACTAAATACATTTACAATATCCCATTTTGGCAAACTTCATGACAAAACAAACCTAGCCTCTAAAGACATGAATTATGTTGATCACCACTACATAATCCATTTACAATGAGACCAACAACCTATACTAACATAGGCTACAACAAACAACCTATACTAATATAGGCTACAACAATATTCCTGAGATTATCAAACTTGCATAATACAATCTCAACAACACAAGAACTAACATAAACCTCATTAGTTATGAGTTAATCAAATCACACAAATATAACAACTACAATTGAATGAGCTATGAGCCCAAAATTACTGGCCTACCCCTGAGATAAGTAACATCTACAGAGGGCATCTCCACCTATTTCATAGCACGGCTTATATCACATTGTAATAAGAAACAATCAACATTAGCAAACACAGATCAGAAATGCTATAAAATGCTGATTAAACTAAGTAGCAATTAAAATATTGAAACTAGTAAACATACTCTCAAGAGTTTTAAAAATTAGTTTCAAATAGATCAACTGAAGTTTTAAAAAACATATTCTTGAGAGTTTTAAAACCTTCAATACAAAAAGACAGTTTCAAAACTACAAAGAAACATAAAAAAAAAAGTTTTAAAAACTCTCTCTAAACAAAAATCATATTGTTTAGAACATAAACCATAAAAGCAACTACAATTTATCAAGACAAAATAAAAACAATAACACAACCAATCAAATCCAAGCAGTAGCCCAACAAAACCCATCCGAAGGCAGCAGCCAAACCCCAACCACCAACCAACAGACCATCCAAAACTACTCTGCCTTTTTGTCGACAAGTAGCCAAAACAGGGTCTAAACAGCTTCTTCACCTTCCTTTTCCTCATCTTCTTCATGTTCTTCATGGGCAGTTGCAAAAGATTCCACATCCACTATAGGAAAACAGCTTTTGGGTGTCAAATTTTTTGTCAACTAAAATGAAATATTTGTCACCAAAAGTCATTGCTGTCAAAAAAAGTTTGACACCTGGTTTGACAAAAGAAGCATGTCACCATTGTTCTTCGTGACAAATTCTGAGTTTCCTCAAGAATAGCATTCGGACACTAACTTAGACAGTTTGGACGACTTTTCATTTTTTTCGCAAGTCTTGTGCGAACGTCAATGTGTTACATAACAAAATCAATTCCATCATGGAAAACACGTGCGAACGTCTGTAGTATCAGTCCGCATGGGATAAATTTCGGTATGAAAAATAAATTTTGTCAGCAGATTTATCCTGCGCACGCCACCGTACAATGTGTAGACACTTTTTTTTTTATTTTTTAAAAAAGGAAATTCAACAAATATAATGTCCGAACGGCTCTAGAACGTGTGGATTCTGGCTAAACATTGACATGGGATGGTGGATTTGTGTGCGGATGCTAGTTGTTTTTATTTTATGAAAAAAAAATGCCACAAATATAATGTGTGAACGGCTCAAGAACGTTAGGACTATGGATAAAATGGACGTGGGGATGGTGAAATAGAGTCCGATGTTATTATGGGTATCCTGTGCGGATGCTAATTTTGTAGCGTATGACAAATGAAATATCATGGAGAACATCTGGACGTTGTTAATCCATCTAGACAGTTCTAAATTATAATATTAAATCTGTGAATTTAAATTATTTAATTACGCATTTAAAATTAGATTAGACATGAATTTGAAGACATCATATTAAATATAGTATAATCAGTAATGGTCTACAAATATCTAATCGACTCATAGTAAATAAAACAAATAATCGAAATCAAGTTTGAAATAAACAATCTACCCAAATTTGCGTCGGGGAGTGAAATGCGCTGTCACCTTCCTTACGTGTTCCAATCATCTGCTCACGCATTTTTGCTTACAATAACTGGAGCCTCTGTTCTTGCTCTGCTTGTTGCTTCCATTGCTACTATGCTAAGTCTGCTTCTGCTCCATTAAATGCTACTACTACTCTCGCATCACCCTTTCCATTTTTGCTGCCTCACAACTAACTCATCATATTCTTTTTGTCTATCCCTCATCTCTTATCTCCATTCTTGCCTCTTCCAACCTCCGAGCCAGATCAACGGACGACACAAAGGACGATGATCCAACTTGCCACACTAAATGGCCCAAACCACGGGCATAACCTGCTTTCATCTCCAAGACCTCTGTGAAGAAATCCACTTTTGTAAATGACCTTCCTCAGATTCCTCTATATACTCCTCTTTTTCCTGCAAGTGAAATTAGAAAATTAATACTTTTTAAATATAAAAATTAATAATGCATAACAAAATTCCATGCAGTATCGATTCTGAACGCTATCCTTTTTAATTATGAAATTATATATCATTTTTAATATAAAAAATTAATTTGATCTAGTTTTTGCTGTGCAGTATCGGATGTCTGCGCGCTATCCTTATTAATATGCGTTTTCTTGTACATCAATACAGGATTAATAATCAGTTTTTATGCACACCAAAAAATTATATACAAAAGTCCATTAATAACATAATACTGTAACAAAAAAAATGCACTTAATAATTTGAGTTGATTATAACCATTAGAACTAGAGCCCGTTGGAAAGACCAAGCGCTAGAAGTGTGAGCAATCATCAACTTAGCCCTATTTTGATAGTTGATTTCACTTCTTCTCTAAAATACATATTATTGAGTTAGTAAAAAAATGAAGTAGTGTCAGCGTAAATAAAAATATTAGAATAAACATTTATACCTGGAATTATTCATTACTAAATAATTCGCAGATAGGAGCCTATTCTTCCTTTTTCATGTTGGAGTATGGATGCTCCAACGCTTCTTCTTTGGTGGGAAACAATGCGTAGTACTGGTGCATTCTGTTCCTATGCGTCATGTACGCTGTGTTCATTGTAGACATCACATTGTTGCGATCCTTTGGTCGATCATAATCCAGGTTGAAGTCATCCTGAAATGAACCATGTTAGTATAATTAAACAACAATTAATAAAAAAAGTCTATTTTTTTTTAAGTTACACTTACAATACTTTGTTCATGATAAGACTTAACCTCATCGGGAACTTTGGACCAACTGACCACATCGAACTGGGCATGTGATCGTACGAGTGAGCCAGTATGACTAGAAAGCATCGAAGATGCCTTGTCATCACCACTCATACGGCCATTGGGAATATGGACGCTCAACTTTCCTGCAATACGAGCCTTCTCTAATGCAATCCACGCATCCTACCCTGTACATGTCTAATCCCAAGAGGTGGCTATACATGAACAAAAACATTATTAACATAAAACATCAGCACCTAATTACATGTATTTAAAAAATTAACATTAAAGTTAGTTTGAAATACATACACGCACAACTACTCTACGGGGTGCCTCGAAGACCAATGCAGGAGATGGTAAATTCTTGTTTGCTCCATTTGAAGTAGTCACAGTTGCATTTGCAAGAGTCGCAGCTGCTTTCGTCCCAGTCTGATCACTAGCACCAACAAATCTAGCACTTGAATCACAACGAAGACATTTTCCTCCAGCTGCCATGACAATGTCTTATGACTGCACAAACAAAACAAGTGAGAAACTCTATGTATTGTAGAGAAGTAAATTGAATGGTGTGAAATAAACATAACATAAACAACAAGAGATACGTAAAATCACTTTAATAATTGGAGTCAAACTCTTTGAAGCTATTACACGACTTGTCATCACTGTTTGATATAGATGTAGCATGATGTCGTGTCTTAGTATCATCAGTGACGTGTAGATGCAAATTGATGTCGTGGCTACTCAACGGAATCATGTTGAAATTACTGAAATCTACAAAAAGAGAAACCGACTCGTTCTCTTGGTATGCTTTCCAGGTTCGACGGTCCTGCCCTCTCTTCCTGGTTCGAAGGTCCTGCCTTCTCTTCATCGTCCTCTTCTCCAACAATGGGCATATCATATGTATTTCTGTATATTATTTTCTGAAATATCTTCCAGTGGCCCCCCAACTTTATATCATCTAGATAAAGTACTTGACCACCTTGAGATACAAGCACAAACGGGTCGTCATTATACCACTTTCGTGATGTGTTGATGCTAACAAACCGTCCACTTTTGTGAAGATCACAATTTTGGGTGCTCAAGTCAAACCATTCGCACTTGAATAAATAAACTAGATTCCCGCGTAGGTACTTTTCTGCATAAATTTCTATAACTTGACCATAAAAATCAACGTTTTCCCCATCATGGTCTCCGGACACCAACCGTCATTATATGTACTACGAAATTGTTCACAGTTGACTTATATGAAACCGAAGTCCATTAACTATGCATCTAGAATAGGAAAGTATTCGTTGATCCGGTCTAGATGCCAGTGCGTATAAATCATTTGACACCTCAGCGAATATTCATCGGCACATTCATTTGTATCTAAAATAATTAAATGTATGAGGCAAAAATAAAATTAAATTAAAAAAAAAATAATATAAAAGTACCTTTTTTTTAAATCACGAAGGGAATTCTAGCTTCGTGCCTTCACTTAACATCTACTTGTGATTGCTGTCTAAGTTTGTGTAGATGCTCGCTACTAACAAATATTTGTAAAACAAACACACTACAAAAACTTTGGAAAATAACAATGAAATGATTAAAAGTCATTTACTCTAAATGTGGGTTGAGTTCTGCGCAGTTGTTAAGTACATACCACTCTGCTTTAGTGAAGTCCTTCCTATTCAAATTGTGACCCTTGCCTACTCCTAACGGGTGAACATTCATAGCAAACACTGAAAGACGCTCCATCTGTCCTCCTCGATCATCAACTTCGGC
>CM025854.1:9899976-9961657 GCA_003952965.2 Morella rubra
ATCCTTCGACGATCTATATCTCCACAGACCGATTTCAATCCAAAAATAACACGTTTTACATCACCATTTCGTACTCAATCAATACCGAACATATTTTTAACCTACCCAAAGAATTAAACAATCAAACATCAACTAAAACAACACATTTCCAAACACAAACCACAAAAATCGTAAAATACTGTACCTTCAAAATGTTCCAAATCTACCCAAAACTACTTCAATCTTGCTTGAACCTTCTTCTATCAGCCTACAGAAGACATGGAATCAAAAAGTTGAAAAATGACGAATTTGAGAGGATTTGAGAGTATACCAGTGAATGAAATCTTTGCGTTTCGACACTTTCATTCTCTTAAAAGCGTCGGACATGTAAAGTTACATCCGCATGTCATGCACAAAAATTTTGGGGTGAAAAGTTGCCGCCAAGAATTTTGTCTGTGTCCGGACTATACTCCACAACAAAACAATTCTGTTTGCTAAACAAACGACCTCGTTTTAATAGGAAAGAAATGCACATCTTTAAAGCAAACCGTTTGGATGGTCACAAATAAATAAAATAAATTATTTGTACATGCCAATGACACCATTTTAAATACAACTTAACGATGTCATTTTACCAAACGGTCGTCCACACAGTATCAAAAACCGTGCGGACGTTGTTTTGCGAATAGCACGACACCGTTTTCCATTTAATAAAATGTTGTGTTTAGACGGACAACCATGCAAAGCTTTTTAAACGTCCGAACGCTCCCTCTCATTTATTTGTAACATGATAATAGTATTTCATTTCTTAATAACATATTAATAGTTATTAAATAATTATTTTAAATAACGTATTTAATTAATATTTTTTTTTACTTAACATATCCAATCATAAAATATTAAATCATAAAAAAAAGATATGTAATAACCATCATAAAGCGAAATCAAAATAAATATTCAAATACAAATATACTAAAATGTCAAACATAAATATCCAGTACGAACATAAATATAAATGACAATAACAACATAACATTAAATTCATAATCATGCTCTGGACTGAGCTCAATGGATCCATCTCCCAGGTTCTCGCTCATCTTCCCCAACTGATCTCAATAGCGCCCAACCTCCTCGACATCACACACAAGGTGCCCGGAGTGGTAGTGAGAAATGGCTGCAATCCGTCATTTGAGACTCCATATCGGTCAAACGGGTCCCCAAGTCGACGTACAACTGATGCGTCGGCAAAATAGCAGCATCAACCATCTACCTTCAAGTCCGTCATAAAAGCATCGACCCAGGCTGGTCACTCCCCGGTATCATGGCGTGGGGTTGCTCCTCTAGCTGCAGCTTAGGAGGAGCAGCTTGTGGTTTCTGCTGCCTCCTAATCTGAGCTTCGGAATGGCTCAAAGTAGTCCGATAGATGAGACTGATAGGCGTCTTCCATTTCTCGTTTGGACTATAGTTACAGCCCACACCTTGGAGGAACTGTGTCAAGAGTAGACTGTGCAACAATGCGGTAGTTCAACTGATCTTTGCTTCAGCTCAAAGACTCATGAAGATGTACAACAACAAATCCACAAGACCTCCTCTAGCTACGTATAACATCAGCTCGCCTCTCACTACAGGGCACTCTATCATTTGTTTTATTGGCTTGATGTTGTACGCAAATATCAGATGCAAAATACGCCAGAATGGGAGCAAGAACTTCTATTTTAGGAAGGGTCTGACAACCACCATGTCCCGGCCCATCAATGTCTGAAATACGTCTTCTGCAGATGGCTTGTTCTCCATCTCCACAGCAGGGAAATACTCAATCGGCCTCTGCATCCCCACAATAGAAATCTCACCTAGCGTACATGACTGCTCCATACTTGTGCATCAATGTCCACAATGTCCAAGAGGGTAAGTAAAACTTGTCCCGGACCAAAATGCAGATCCAAGTCACGGCTTATGTAAAAGATTCCCGATCCAATCTGCAACATCCAAAACATCACCATACTCCGATCCCTGATTACTCAGCTCAAAAAAGTCACTACTCCCTCCCTGAAACCTCACTCTCAAATGGTGGACTGATTGGATTAGGAACTCAGCCCGCTGGCTATGGCAGTGCTCCTGTGATTGCCTCATAAGTATCCTCTTGAGCCTAAGTGAGGGTTAGGCCAGTGCAAATGCCGTCTCGACATGTATGAGGTAGAATCAACAATTTGGCTGCATTTTAGCTCTCAATTTAGATCACAAAACAAAAAAAAGTAGGTCAAGATTTACCGTCGCATCTCACGAATAGCTAACCATTGCAATAATCAAAAGGATTTCGTGAACGACGTATATAACGACTTAGCACAAATTGAATAAACGTGTGCGAATGAACGCTATGTTCCGACAAAGGTTTAGGAAAAAATCCGCATGCTATACCATTAAAAAACAATAAAAACATGTGTATAATATCTGTAAATAAAATAAACAATGTCAATCTGAAAACTCCACGCAACGCACTAACATTGAACGGCTAAAGAAACGCAATGGCTAAAGTAAATGGTTAAGTGTTTGACACGCCTAAAGTACAGTTAGCAACCAAATTTTGCTTAAGAAAAAACTTTTTAACATATACATATAGTTCATCAGCTAAACGACAACGTATAAGGAACAAACGTCCGCACTCAAAGTAATTCGTCCAAACATGTGGTAAAACGACATAGTTTATTAAACAGATGTGCGCACAATAGAATAAATGTCCGCAACAAAAATAATCCTAAAAAAATAAATTTTTATATATGCTTGGAAAGATGATAGCGTATAACAAAATAATGTCCGCACGTGAAAATTTTCCGTCCGAACGTATTGTTAGAAAACGACGTATTTAAAAATATAAAGATAAGTAATTGTCTTAAACTAAATGACAGAGTATAATGTACAATGCCGTCCGCAGTGGACAACAAACCATTCACACGTTTTAATTAAAATGACAACGTTATCAAATATAACCCTAGAAAATTTAAAACTATCTATTCAGACAGCTTCTGCTCGTCTAAACCTGTCTTGGGGTAGAAGATAGAGTCGACTCAGCCATGGCCGGTCTATCTCCCACCTTCAAAACTCCCCCAAACCAACACCAAAATTATAAATTAAACAAAATCCTACAACAACATGCAATTTCATATCAATACAAATATGGGCCATCAAACAACTGTGGTGGCCAAAAATCTAGTCATGAAATTTTCTACGTAAATAACTTAAAAACATGATTTTTTATGCAAAAGAAACAGGTAAAAGCATGAGAAACATACGTGAATACAAAGAACACAACTAAAATGAAAGATTATTGGACGAGAAGCGTGAATGTAGGTTGAGAAAAGAGAGAAATTGTCGGTGTAAAAATTTCCGGTGTACGTAAAATGACCTTCAAATGGCTTATGTTCGACTTTAAAATTTGTCCACTCTGTTCAGACGTTACCATTTTTTCACGTGACAATCGAAATTCCTACGCATCCTAAATCAAATTCCAAATGAATGATTTAGAAATTCTCGAAATGAAGGCATATGGACTGGATGAGTTTGTGCGGACGGTCATACCAATGTAATGTGCAACATGGAGTAGCACCATTAGCCGAAATTATTGCCATACGATTTCGGATGGTATGTTAGTGTGAGGATGCGCATAACTGTTCTCCTCGTTCTTTTAAAACAAACGTGTGTCAATTATGCGCGGACTATCTCAGACATTCGAAAGTCTATGTCAGACCGTGCAGACGCTGATGCAGATTTTTTGATGATTTCACATGCGTCATTGATGGGTGACAACGTTGTTTTGTCACCCAAAATATGTGCGCACATCTTCATTTACGGTGCAGACGTGTTTGCAGTTGCTGACAAATATTTTTAACTGTAAATGTATGACGTTTTGCCTTTTCGTCAACCCTGAATACCGTCCTAACGGTGTTTAAGAATGTCCGGACTGTTTTGTAATTTAGCACACACACTGGGTAACAAAATTTTTAACAAATAGAAGGGCATGAACATAGAAGGGCAATGACGGTGAAAATTTTATTTTGAATACCCGAAAAATTTGACACCTAAGGTCAGTTTTCTTGTAGTAATCCTTGTCAGCCCTAGTTGTTTCTTCTTAAGCACCAGCTGTACTTGACTCCTCATCTTTTTTAGCAATATTCAATTGCTTTCTAATGAGAGTCATATCAGCTACCAATGTCATTATATGCAATTTAAGAAAGTCAATAGTAGTAAGAATGGAAGATTGAATAGAAGCAAATGTATTAGATCTCTCAGTGAGAAGCTTTAAAGCTCAACCATATAAGACAAATAAGATCTTAAAGGACCATTTAGAGGATAAATGCAAGGAGTGGTTTTCTTATGGCCTTTGTGAGATTTAATTTGAGTAACTGAAGCTTAACCAAAACCATTAGGAAGTTTCCTTCTAGTTTCTTCCCTAGGTATGGCTATATGGTTTGTAGCAAGGAAATTCATTATCAAACAAGAATATGGCGTAGTAGATTTAGAATGAAAAACCTTAACGATACGTGCACAAATGTTAGGGAAGATCAATACAATCACCAACCAAGAAAGCATATAGGAAATGCATTCTTTCATAAGACAAAGCTGACAAATGCATATTTAAAAAAATGTTAGTAGAGATAATCCTACTAATAATCAAGTGATTAAAGGAAAAGAGTTTAGCATTAAACTCTTTATGATGAACGGTCAATTTTTTTTCAACTAAGTAATTTGCAATAACAGATGGCGTAGGACGAGTCTTAGCTGAATATGGATAATTAGGCTTATGGACCCTAAGTATCCCTAGACAATGAGCAATTATGGAATGATTAATATCGATATATTGACCACAAAAAAGCAATGAAAGACTCAGAGTCATAAATTTGTACATGTCAGAATAGAACTCATGCAATGCTGCTTCAGTGATTTGCAATAACAGATGGTGTAAGACGAGTCTTAGCCAAATATGGATAAGTAGGCTTATGAACCCTAAGTATCCCTAGACAATGAGCAATTATGGAATGATCAATATCAATATATTGACCACTAAAAAAATAGTGAAAGACTCAGATTCATTAAAATTGTGCATGTTAGAATAGAACTCATGCACTACTGCTTCAGTATGAGGAATAATATTTGTTACCATTGCTCCCCAGCCCTGAGATAAGAATCTCTCAGAAATCTACATCTGAGAGAGTTCTTCCAAGAAGACTTCTCTTTCTATGATCAGATCCTTCTTACCAAACTTCTTCGTGAAAAGTTCTTCAGCTTCAACATTGAGAAATCTTGAGGTATCATACTTGAGTTAAGTAAGAGGAGGGGTTGTCTCTTTCTCCTTTCTTGTTGTGAACCTTGTAGAAGCTTGAGTTGCTAGACTCTTAGTTCGCTTTGAAACTAGTTTAGTAGAGGGTCCAGCACATTTCTTAGGAAGGGAGATGGGAGATGGCTATTTAGAACTCTCAGATTTATTCTGAGCATTCTTAGTAGCAGCATGTTAACAGGTACCATTTGCATAAGAATATAATGTTAGTATTAAAACTAATACCATTTATAACAAACAATCCTCTTATGCTGAAAAAGTCTTATTTATAGAATAAGTAACCAACCAAGCTACTTACAACAATGCGGTAGTCTTATTTATACCATTTATAACAAACAATCCTCTTATCCATTAAAACCGAAATACCACACTATAGATCCAAAAGAAACACATTATATGATATCAATAAACTAATAAGTCAAAATATTCAATGCCACATATCAAAGCGAAATAAGATATTTCCATATCCAACTATAAAATTGTTACACAGTTTTTCATATAGCTAAACACTGACAAATCTATACATAGTTTTTACATGTCCAAATACCAAAACAAATGTACACAATTTGTCACATAACAAATCACTAAAAATACACATAGTTTTTCATAGATCATTATTAAAGAAAATCTATACATATTTTTTTATCATAGCCAAACAATTTTACAAATGAAGTCCATGACTATCTTAAAATATCAATCAAATATAACAAAGTCTCATGAAAATTCATAGAATATCTCAACACAAACTCACATGAATTGAATAAGAGTTGAAATAATAAAAAATTCATGAACCATGTGTAAACTGAAAACCCATGTTCTCCAATAAACAAAGATTTTCAATAGAACCAAGCTAACTATGCAAGACTATGTTATTATCAACTAATCTTTTTAAATAGCGACATCTAATAATAAGATTCATAAAAGATTTTTAAAAATTCAACAAATTTGTAAAAAGGGGAAAACATTTTGAACCCCAGATTTTGGAATCTTTGAAAATCTCTTAAAATAATGAATCATTGTTTAGGAAAATCATAATAGACTCTTATAATCACATGGGTAACAAAAATCATAAGAAATTTTAGCTTAAAATATGCTAAATCACAAAAATCCAATAAAGTGCATATCGCACCCACCACGCGGAACCACATGGACCACATGGCACTAAACAGTCCAGATAATCTTTAAATAAATGAAGAAATATAGAAAACATACCTTTTTCTTGACTTAGTGGATGACTAAACTAAGCCTTTTTCACAAAAATCCAAAAGGAATCAATTATGTGAGAGGCGGTGCAAAAAGGGACTGAGGTGTGTATCGCGTGAGAGGAGAGAGAATGTTTGGTTTAAAATAAGAGTAAATGACTTTAAAAGGCAACACACACTTGGTTTAAAAATAAGCACATGTGTTTTGAAAATAAACCCTGTGCGCCTATTCCTTACATGTGCACTAAATACTCTCCACCATTGACACCAGAGACTAAAACTACAAAGCAACTATATGCAAACACAAAACAAAAAAAAACGGTTTGTAATGGTGGTTGGAAAAAGATGCTAAACACCCAAAAAACGCTGCTAAGTTTTTAGCAGTGGTTGCGACCACCGCGATATGTCTACAATGAGAGGATTTAGCGGTGGTTTTTGCCGCCTCTGGCAAAAAGGACGACATATAGCGGTGGTCACAAACGCTGCTACATGTCTTTAGCAATGTTTTAGAAAATGCCGGTACAAACTAATCGACTGTAGCGTTTTAAAAATGCTGACTATAGCTCAAATTTTGTCCTGCATTTAAATATCTACAACAACCTTTTTGTGACTGCCGCTAAAAACATGTGCCAACAGTTTTTTTTTTCTTCTTTTTTAGGAAAATGTTGCAATAGCTCTATTTATAAAAACACCTGCATTTTTAATTTGTAATACAAATTTATTTCAATAACCATAATTCATTGATGAAAAAAACCTAAGAACAAAGATAATAATACAAAATATACTTCATCATTGATTAAATAACCAATCTTACAAGTTTTACAACACAAGAGTCTATACAAGTTTCTAACATAAAATAAAATAACTTTAATCCTAGCAGTAGCAAAGGTAGCTTCAGTATACCATCAACACCAACACCATCTTCACCAAGTGGTAACTCTACCATTGAAAAGGAGAAACAAGATAAAAAAAATTGAACATTATGCTCTGGGCACTCCATCTTTTGCACTTAGCAAAGAGACATACAGTAACCAAAGGAAATAATTACCACAAGCAAGGGGTTGAGGGGTGGTTTAATGTGCTCGTGAACCGCCTTATTGCCAAAATTAGGAAGAACAATACTAGAGCTGTTAGTAATTGAATTGCTGGAATCAATTGAATTCTTGGGCAAGTTAGATGTAGCAGAAGCATGCTAGTTGCTGGTGCTACTTTGGCAGCTTCCCTTGCCAGTCACGATGCCTTGTAGTAAAAATGTCATAACTTTCTCTAGGAATCTTTAAATGGCAAGAGATCAAGTGCGTTTGAAACTAGAAACGTAAAGCTTTCCAAAAATATATTGTACGCCTACTAACTATTCAAAAATCGTTCTAGAATTGATGCTCTAGGAATCTTTCACCCCAAGGTGCATACCCAGAGATACAAGTGGTGCTTCGTTACCCTGGGACGCAATTGATGCTCCTGCATCATTCTCCTCTTCTTCGAAAGAACTCACCTTCGAGTTTGAGTTCAGATCTTCCCATAGCAACTGATCTAACTTCTTGAGCTCTTCACTTGAAATCCATGCATCTTCGGAACTTGTTTTCCCTAGCCAATGAATCAAGTATTGTGTGTAAGTGCCACGCCGAGTTGTGATAGAATGCACATCCAGAAGATCAATGAACTCTCGTGGAGAGTTAGAAAGACCGCCTTCGAAATCCTTTGATTTCATAGCAATCTACTCCTCATCTTCATAATAAGGATAAAGATCACATATATTGAACATTGGACTTATTGAAAATCCAGCAAGTAATTCAATGCGATAAGCATTTAGACCCAACTTTTTTAATACTTGACAAGGGCTAAACTTCCACTATTTCAACTTTTGTTAAGTATCAACAGGAAATCTCTCCTTCCTTAGATAGACCATAACCAGATCTCCTTCCTTGAACTCCAACTTCCTCTAATAAACATCAGCCTTTGACTTATACATTTGAGTAGAATGCTGCAATTGACGTCGAACTTGTTCACGAACCACTTTTTTGTGCTCAACGAACTCTTCAGCTTCCATACTTACTCTTCTTGATTTGGCAATGGCAAGAGATCGAGAACATGGCTTGGATTGTTGCCATAGACACTTCAAATGGAGGCTTCTTGGTTGATAGATTGGCTGAACTATTATAAGCAAAATTTGCTTGAGGAATGACAAAGTCCCACTTCTTTGTTTGCTCTCCCACTAAACATCTCAACAAATTTCCAAGAGATCTATTCACCACTTTAGTTTGTCCATCAATTTGAGGATGGTAACCACAATAGAATTGCAATTGAGTCCCTAAAAGTTTCACAGTGTTCTCCAAAATTGACTAACAAACTTCACATCACGATCTGAAGTAATGGACTTTGGAACACCATGTAGACGAATAGCTTCTTTAAAAAATAACGTAGCTCTATGAGATGTATCAGTAGAATTCTTATATGGTATAAAGTGAGCCATCTTGGAGAAATGGTCGACTACAACAAATATGCAATCAAACCCGTGTTGTGTTCTAGGCAAACCAAGAACTAAATCCATTGATAAGTCTTCCCAAGGAACACGAGGGATTGGTAAAGGTTGATAAAAACCAGCATTTTGAACTCCTCCTTTAATCTTCTAACACACTAGACAGTTCTGCACAAATCGAGCAACATCACGCTTCAACATACGCCAAAAGTACTGCAACTTTACAAGAGCTTTAATTTTGTCTCTTCCAAAATGTCCAAGTCCTCCAACATGCAATTCTTCAATGAAAAATAATCTCAAAGAACCCTCCGGTAAACAAAATTGATTGCCTTTGAATAGATAGCCATCGATCGACAAATAATCTTTTCTCTTCTCATCATTCAAATCCTACAAAGACTTTTGAAAAGAAAGGATATGAAATGTAATATCTAGGAAAGAGATCAAAACTTGTGATTTTCGTAAGATAAAGTTGTCAACATGCTATGTTGTTGGCTCAAAGCATCAACAACTTTGTTTGATGATCCAACTTTGTGTTGTAGAACAAAAGAAAACCTCTCAAGGTATGAAACCTAGCTAGCATGATGAGAATTGAGCTTCTTTTGTCCCTTTAAGAATCTCAAAGCTTCATGGTCTAAAAAGAGAACAAACTCTACATCAATGAGATAATGTTCTCAATGCCGTAAAGCTTATACAATTGCACATAACTCCTTATCATAGGTTGAATATTTCAGCTTTGCATCACTGAGTTTCTCACTGAAATAAGAAACAGATTTCCCTCATAAAAGAACAGCTTCTATGCTGACATTTGATGCATCACACTTCACTTGGAATGGCTTAGAAAAATCTAGTAGTGCTAGAATTGGTGATTCAACAAGTTTGCACTTCAGCTTTTGAAAACTACTTTCAGCCTCATTGGTCCACTGAAATTCCTTCTTTAAAATATCCATCATTGAAGCAACAATGGTGCTGAAATGTTGAATAAATCTTCTGTAGAATGAGGCCAAACTATTAAAGCTTCTCACAACGGTTAGGCTTCTAGGTGTAGCTCAATCAAGAATAGCCTTTACTTTCTCATCATCCACCTTCATGTCATCTGCACTCACAACATAGCCTAGAAATACAACTTGATCAGTCATGAAAAAGCACTTCTTAAAGTTCACATACAACTGGTTTTCAAAGAGTACTTTGAAAACATTGGATAGATGTTCCAAGTGTTGCACTCTATCCTTGCTATAAATCAAAATATCATCAAAATACACCACAACATACTTCCCCATGAAGATATTCAATACTTGAGTCACAAGTCTTATTAAAGTGCTTGGGGTATTGGAAAATCCAAATGGCATAAGTAGCCACTCATACAAACCATTCTTGTTTATAAAAGCTATCTTCCATTTATCACCTTCTCTAATTTTGATTTGGTGATAAACACCTCGCAAATCAATCTTAGAGAATACTTTAGCATTAGCAAGTTCATCAAGCATATCGTTAGTCTAAGAATAGGAAACCTATAACTGATTGTAATCTTGTTAATTGCTTTACTATCAACACGCATTCTCCACGTTCCATCCTTCTTAGGAGTTATAAGAGCAGAAATTGCACAAGGTCTAAGGGATTCTCTATTTAGCCCTTTTTTCAACAAGTCAATTACTTGTCTTTGTAATTCAGCATGTTCACTAAGAGGCATTCTATAATGAGGCAAGTTAGGAAGAATAGCACCTTGCGTGAAATCAATTTGGTTCTAAATGTTTGCAGTGGTGGTAAACCATTAGGAAGCTCATCAGGAGCTATGCCTTTGAATTTGTCCAGCAAATCTTGTACATCATTCAGAACCTCCACGCTCCTTACTCATCCCACCATGTTGTTGAGCTGGCTTTTGAGAGATAGGAGCCAACCCTTTTTCTTTCCCCTTCACCACCTTTTAATTTTCAGCTTTTTAGTATGAACTCCATTTCATTTTCTCCTCTGCCTTTAGTACCTTATGGTATGCTTCCTTCAGAATGAAATGAATGCATCATAAGCTCAGCCTTGAGATTATACTTTAGGCCACTAAAATATCTTGCCACCAATTGATCATCGGATTCTTGCAAGTTCACATGGCTCATAAGTTTGTAAAATTGTTATGTATAATCACTAATAGATTGCCTCATTCGTTGATGCAATTGGTGGAGCTTTTGGTACAAAGTTTGAGAATAATCTAAGGGCAGAAACTTCTCATCAAGCTTCAACTTCATCTCAGCCCAAATATTGATTTTTGAATTCCTCTACGATCTCTACTACGCTAATATTGCAGCCACCATATAAAAGCATGAACCTTTAACTTTGTAGTGACGAAGCTTCCCATCAAAGTCTTGTAAATGAAGTTGGATGCTTTGATCATTGTTTTCTAAAGCACGAGCCAAACATTCCATGGACTATTGAGCAGCAACTCTTGGTTTAATGAAAGAACTAGAAGAAGATGAATGGTCATCTTGATTATTGTCATCATTGAAGAAGACATTGCATCCATTTTCTTGACTCTTATGGCTTGGAGTTGGTGAAGTTTGAAGACGTTGCAAAAGTTCATTCACCATGTTCATAAGTGTTTGATTTGATTCCCGTAATGCCACAAGTACAACTTGTACATCATCACACTCTGTATTTCTTTGACATCATGGAGGCATTGTGAAAGGCCAGGAGATACAAAGAAGACAGAAATCTTGAAATTCTAAAGAACATAAGAGAAACCCAATCACCATAGTAGGACAAGCTTGCTCTGATATCAGTTTGATATAGACCGGGATCCGCAAGGCTTGGCAAAATCCGAAGAGGATTGAACAAGGGGAGAGGATAGTCTAGGGATGCCACTCAACCAGGGTTAGTGGAAACCACTCGCTTGATTTGTAGGAGGATGTCACTCAACTCCAAAGCAACAGATACACTTACAAGAATTATATTTTTGAGTCAAAATTTGTACCTCTTTACTTTGGATATTCATCCATATATAGAGTTCATTACATCATGGTCAAGCTAGAAAAAATGAGATAATGAAGTCTAGACAATTCCAACACAAAAGAAATTAAATGCACTTTGAAATTCACTTTCTGTTGCCAGTCCCGATGACCTGTAGTAAAAACATCATAACATTCTCTAGGAATCTTCAAATGGCACGAGATCAAATGCGTTTGAAACTAGAGACAAAGAGCTTTCCAATGATATATAATTTACGCAAGGTGCATATCTTGAGATGCAAGTGATGCTTCGTTACCTTAGGATGCAATTGATGCTCCTGCATCAATAGCTTCACCCCAAAATTTTTTACCAATACCTTTACCATGTAGCATTTCCCGAGCATTTCATGGAGACCCTGTTCTTCCTCTCAAGAACTCTTGAAAGCTAGAGTTGTCAAATTCCTTCCCATGGTCACTTCAGATTCTTGAGATTCCGCACCCTTGTTCATTTTACAGTTGAATAATCAAGCTTTTAAACTTTTCAAAAGCTTCAGAATTTTCCCTCAGAAGTACAATCCAAGTGAACCTGGAAAAATCATCTACAACAACAAAGATGTATTTTCTGTCACCTAGACTTTTAGTCCTTGTTGGCTGATGCAGACCGGGATCTGCAAGGCTTGGCAAAATCCGAAAAGGATTGAGCCAAGGAAAGGGGATAGTCCTGGGACGCCACTCGAATAGGGGTAGTGGAAGCCACTCGACGCTACTAATCACGGATGCCACTCGACGCGACCAAGCCACTCGCTTGATTAGTAGGAAGATGTCACTCAACTCCAAAGCAAGAAATATACTTGCAAGAATTATATCTTTGAATCAAAAGTTCTTTTTATTATTTTGGATAATCACTCATATATAGAGTTCATTACATCAAGGTCAAGCTAGAAAAAATGAAATAATAAAGTCTAGACAATTCCAACACAAAAGAAATTAAATGCACTTTGAAATTCGCTCTGTTGCCATTCCTAATGTCCAGTAGTAAAAACGTCATAACTTTCTCTAGGAATCTTCAAATGATATGAGGTCAAGTGCGTTTGAAACTAGAGATGTAGAGCTTTCCAACTATATATCGTACACTGACTGAATCTTCATAAATTGTTCCAGCTAAGGTGCAGATCAGTCCTAGATGCATGTGTTGCTTTGTTACCTCAGCCCGAGATACACGTGCTGCTCTGTTTCCTCGGAACAGAAAAGAAACCCAATCACCACAGCAGGAAAACTTGCTCTGATACCAATTTGATGCAGACCGGGATCTGCAAGGCTTGGCAAAATCTGAAAAGGATTGAGCCAAGGGAAGGGGATAGTCCTGGGATGCCACTCGACTAGGGGTAACGGAAGCCACCAACGCTACTAATCGCGGATGCCACTCGAGGTGACCAAGCCACTCGCTTGATTGGTAGGAGGATGTCACTCAACTCCAAAGCAAGAAATATACTTGCAAGAATTATATCTTTGAATTAAAATGTCATACCCCGAGCTTTCAAACATCACATGCATATGGTTTATGCTCTCTTGTTTGTGATTGGTAGTGAGATTAGGGGATAATTAATGATTAAGAGAGAGTATTTAGTACTTGAGAGACTAAGTTTGAAACCTTGGTTAGGACATGATTTAGTGAGAATTGGAGCTCACGTGCAACTGAGTTATTGTTCAAGAGATTGAAGAGTACGCATTGGATCAATTTAAATTTTTAAGCTAGTCGGACCTTTTTGTCTTGAACCTTGTTTAGAACATGATTAAGTGAGAATTAGAGTTCACATGCAATTGAGTGATTGTTCAAAACATTGAGGAGCACGTATTGGAGCAATAAAATTTTTTAAGCACGTCGGTCTTTTTTGTCTCGAAAACCAAACCATATGATTTTTATTCTTTTAATATGTTGGAGAGATTTTCCATGAGTTTATGGTTTAAATTTGGATGCTTTTTGATAATTGGAAGCAAGTAGATTGAGAAGTGAAAGCAAGTACGGCACTTAAGCGATAATCGGCGATTATTGGAAGATTAGTGAAGTAAATTAGCATTTTAGCCTCTAATTAAAGTGAATTTCGGCTGCCTTAGGGAGTGACACCTAAGATGGCTAGGAAGCACAACAAATCAAAGCTAGAAGCATGACAAATCGATGGAAAAAGCACTACACAAAAGGCTAGGACCTAGTAAGCTCAAGGTGTCGACCACCGGTGCACCTAGGCGGCGACTCATTAAGCCTATAGGGAGAATTTCGGCCATAGCCTTTCCATGCAGCTGCTGTAGGTTGCTAGGTGTCAAGAGGAGAGAAATGTAGCCTAGTGACTCACCAAAGCTAGCCTAGCTAGGCCGAACACGTATCGGAATGCAACCGGCTGTGTTTTCCTATAAATAGGGGTGGATTTCGACCTTTGAAGAGTAGGCCATTCAATCTGAATTTTTGTGGGTTAAATCTTGAGGGAAAGAGTGAAGTGAAGTGGGAGAAAGAAGAAGGAAATCGATTAGTGAAGTTTAGCAAAGATCAAGCACGCTTAGAGGTAAAGTTTAGTTGGTTATCTTTGATTTCGATTCAAGTTTTCAAGATGATTATTGTGAATCTCTTGTCTTTATTATTCTAGCATCTCTTGATGTTGATTAGCATTTTTTCTATTCTTCATATTGTTCTTAAAGTTCTTCGTGTTCTTGATGAAGAACAAGCTCGTCCTTTCGAAAAAGTATCATTTTCAAAGTTCGATTCTTTTTCAAGTTGTTTTTCAACTTTGATCCGTTTCTTTTCAAAATTTCTTTCAAAAGTTGTTTTCAAAGCTTGAACATATTTATTTCATTTGATTTCAATACTTTTTATGTCAAAATTAGTATTTTCTACGTGGTGATTAAGCCGGTTTTTAACCGAGAAATCAAAGTTCCTTTGAGAACTGTTTTATCATGTTGTGATGATTTAAATATCATGTATTTGATTTTCTTAACTCAAGTATCGTTAAGGTGTTGCATATCTGACATACATGTTTTACTGTTGTAATGTAAATGTGCTCAAATTGTGACATTCTCCATGGCACACAGAATTGTATGTTGTTAAATGGGTGAATGATTCCGTTGCATATCATGAACTGTGATGAGTATCGTTGCATATCCATGACATGCATACTTAACGTAATACTGACAGTACTGTGCACAAGAGGATGTGTTCACTTGTTGTGACATTCTGGCCTCTCCATCGTACGTGGAAAGATCCTTTTTTAGGATAACTAACTCTGGGAGTTTGAGGCCGTATTGTACTCTGGGAGTACTGCTGCAAAGATACGAAGGTTACTTAACCCGTCACTCTGGCCAAGTGATTCACTCTGGGAGTGAGAGTAGTGGTGATCGAAATTGAAAATGGAAAAAGGAAAAGATCATTTTTGAGAAAACTGAGTCTTTTCAATTACTTTCGTATTCTGTTGAGATTTTATTGTTGAACGGGTTTCTTCAATATCTTTTATTCTATCTGCTATTCTGTTGTACTAACCGCTGGCTTTACTGAGTCATTTGGACTCACCGTTGTTTGTTAAATAATTTCTTTAGCAGATGTCTGAGGTTTATTTAGGTGAGTTTACCCAAGCCATTCAACATGGCTTTATCACTCTGGAGCTGACTTTCCGTGTGTGTGTCACACGTGACCTAGATGTCCTGATAGAGGGATGAGGACATAGATTTAGCACTCAGATAATTACATCAACATCTCAGACTTGGATAACACTGATGATGAAGATTAGAGATCTTCGCTTTATGTTTTTCTTAGTTTTCCACTGCAGTTTACCTTTAGTATATACATTATAGAAAGTGGGTCCTTTTTGTAATACCTCGGTATTAATAAAAGGTCCTTCGTGTGTTTTGCTTAGTATCTTGTTGCTTTGTCGATCTTCCCATAGGCCGTAACCTCAGCTTTATAGCTGTGTCCATTACTATAAGACAACGCTTGAGGTCTTCACGGTCCGGACTATTGCACAAAAGTTCTTTTTATTATTTTGGATAATCACTCATGTATAGAGTTCATTATATCATGGTCAAGCTACAAAAAAAGGAATAATAAAGTCTAGACAATTCCAACACAAAAGAAATTAAATGCACTTTGAAATTTGCTCTGTTGCCATTCCCGATGTCCAGTAGTAAAAACGTCATAACTTTCTCTAGGAATCTTCAAATGATATGAGGTCAGAGAATTGCAAACGAGTCCCCAAAAGTTTCCATAGTATCCTCCAAAAGTGACTAACAAACTTCACATCACAATCCGAAGTAATGGTCTTTAGAACACCATGTAGATGAACAACTTCTTTTAAAAATTAGGTAGCGATACGAGATGCATCTGTAGAATTCTTACATGGGATAAAGTGGGCCATCTTGGAGAAACGATCCACTACCACAAATATGCAATCAAACTCGTGTTGTGTTCTAGGCAAACCAAGAACAAAATCCATTGATAAGTCTTCCCGAGGAGTATTAGGGATTGGTAAGGGTTGATAATAACCAGCGTTTAATTACCCGCTGGATTTTCCATAAGTCCAACATTCAGTATATGTGATCTTTCTCCTTATTATGGCGATGAGGAGTAGATTGCTATGGAACCAAAGGATTTTGAAGGCGGCCTCTCTAACTTTCCACGCGAGTCCATTGATGTTTTGGATGTGCGTTCTATCACAACTTGGTGTGGCACTTACACACAATACTTGGTTCGATGGCCTGAGACACCAAGTTCCGAAGATGCATGGATTTCTGGTGAAGAGCTCAAGAAGTTAGATCAGTTCCTGTGGGAAGATCTTAACTCAAACTCGAAGGCGAGTTCTTTTTAAGATGGGGAGAATGATGCAGGAGCATCCCTTGCACCTCGGCATAACTATCCCGAGGAAACAGAGCAACCCTTGTATCTCGGGCCGAGGTAACAAAGCAGCACATGCATCCCCAATAAATCCATATGTAACAGCTCTAAACATTTAGTAATAAAAGCATCAGTGGTATTTCTATATGATGATCTAATTTGTTTACTAGGTTAACAAGATCCACATACTTTGTCAATAACCTTCTCTAGTTTAGGAATACCATCAACTAGATTAGGAATATTAGATAAGTTACGATAATTTATGTGACCCAGCCTTTGGAATACCAAATGAAATTGCTCTTTGCCTTCAAGGCAATATGTGCTAAAAAACAAGAGTTAGTTTCTTTCTCTCACCAATTTCGCTTTTGGTTAACTAAACTATTTAATTTCTTATTAATAAGCTGAATTTGTTGAGATAGAACACTCACTTGCATCATCAATTCACTAAGTTCAAAATTTGAAAAATTATTTGTGAATGTAGAAACACATCTATTTCTATTTCTCACAAGATCAAAACACTTAGGTTTAGTATGACCGACTTTACGACCACGATAATAAGTAGGTACGAATCTCGAAAACTTAGAATTAATAGAAGAGAAAATGAAAATTCACTCACTAGGTTCCAGTGCCTATTTAAAAAACTAAATGGATTTATAAAAAAATAAAAAAAAAAAAACTCACTGAGTTTGTCATTTTCGTACGAAATCTCACTTGACCCAATGCCGTTAGAAGCATTTAACGGAAAAATTTTCCAGTCCAATAGCAATATGACATGTGTCATTAATATAAATAAAATTTAACTAAAAATTAAAATCTAAAATAAATAAAAATGTATAATTTAATACTAAAGTTAAAAAAATAAAAACTGAAAGAGTACAGGGTGGGACTCCCCACCTTGACCCCTTCTCGGTGGAGGAGAAATCCTCCCCCCATCAGCGGTAATGGGTTGGTTGGGGGACCTCCCTCCAACCACCCCAGAGTTGCCACCTGGGTGGTGAGGGAGCATGGAGGAATCCTCCCTCTCCACCTGTAGAATGTAGAAGTGGAAGATTGTATATATACATGACATTTTTCCTGATATCTCCACCTGCCTCTTCTCCTTATCCATAGTATAGGGACTTCTTGTGAACTAACAATTCACAAATACGATACAGAAAATAAGAACTTATTTTTCTGTATTTTTCTTTTCTCTTCAGTTAATTATTCGCAGCTAAAACATCATCAAACAAAAACTGTCTAATGTTGTCTCATAGAATTAGTTAGAACAGGCGTTTCCCAGTACGCAACTTTCACAGACCATTGTTGTATAGCTGATTAACTTACTTTCACTTTTCTCTAGGGTAAGAATCGCAAGAGACAATGCAACTCAAGGAAGACACAAGAACCTGGCAGCAGTGAATTTGTGTTAGCCTTAGCAGTTGGCATGAAATCCAAACTCATTGTGGAGGTGACATTTGGTGTTTCCCATTCAACAATTGCCTTAGTAGTTGCTACACGACAAACTTGGGGGAGACTGGTGTGTATTCTCTCGGAGCCAAAACTTGCTAAATTGAAAAAAGCAATTAAAGGCGGCTAGACATTGGTGGAATTCTCCCTGCTCCCCCGGCACCCAAGCATCTGTTGGGGTGGTTGGGGGGAGGTCCCCTACGCCAAGCAGCAGCTAAGGTGGAGGGGGAGGAATCCCCCTTCCACCGTGAAGGGGTCAGGAGTCCCACCCTGTAAGCTTTCAATTTTGGAATGCAAAATCAGTCCATGTACTATACGCAGTTAGTCCAAAAATCCCAATGACTAGTCCCTAGTGGAGGGAAACAAGTTATGGTTTTGTTATCACCATTTGAATTGATTTATTTTATCCCTTTTTTTTTTAAGATTTTATGATTTTAAAATTTAAAATTTTTACTTTATTATTAAATTATACGTTTTTATTTGTTTTAGAATTTAGTTTCTAAATATTTGTATTTTTTACTTATTTTAATGGCACGTGTCACATTGTGATTGGACATAAAAATTTTCCATCAAATGCTTCTCAGTCTATTGAAATTTTGTACCAAAATAACAAACTCAGCTTTTTCATGTTTTTATAAAAACTCAGTGAGTTTTTTAAAAAGCTTTAATGCTTATCAAGTCCTTGTGGTTTTCTATTTTTCCAAAATGGTCACTATACTTCAATTTGGATTGTACTGGTCCCTGCACCTTAGACGTTTCCCAAAAACGACTCTCCGTTAGTGTGGCCCCACCAACTTAACGAATTTTTTTGACGTGGCAAACGGAGGTTTTCTATTTTTCCAAAATGGTCACTATACTTCAATTTGGATTGTACTGGTCCCTTCTTTTACTTATTTAGTGTGCCCCACCAACTTAACACGTCCCAATAGCACAATGCATGTGCCGTCGATCTGGTGCCAAACTCTTCGTCACCAACTCACAGCAATGGACTCCACTTTTTCTTCTTCACCTGCTTTGCCCGAATCTCAAACAAACCCTGCAAGACACCACAAATTACTCCCTCCTCTCCTTTCCTTCTTTTACTTATTTATTGCCAACATCCCACCGCGGCGTCTCTGGTCCAAAGCACAAACACAAGCCCAAACCCAAACTCAAACCCCAAAATCTCCTACACCCTGCATTGCAACAATCTCGTTGTCAAGAATCAGAGGCAAATAGTCAGACAATTAAATATGGCTCAAAAATTGAGTTCAGGAAGGAATTCTCCTTTCACACATCTAATTGATTCATCATTCTTGCCACTACATTTCTTTGAAAAAAGTGATAAGTAAAAGTTTAGAAACCAAATCTGGAAATATCAAGCTAATAATCTTCACACATCTAATTTCTTCTTTTACTTATTTATCTCCAACATCCCCACCTTAGAGTGAGACTCTCATAACTTAGCAAGAAATCCCATTTATTTGAAACCGTGACAAAATAGCATGGAGACTATCTGTAGTGGCCAATGAGGTTCGAAAGATAAATGAGGAAGTGTTAGATCAAATGATGAAGAAAAATGACTGGTAGATATGGTTCAGTGGGAGAAATGGAGGACTTAAAAGGAAAATCCTAGAGTGATGGACACGTTTTAATTTTTTAGAGCTATGACTCAAAACGCTTCCATGGTTCGACGGAGGAAGGCGATCTTAAGGGTCATGTTCGAAGATAGATAGTTGCAAATATCATGATACCAAAAATAACAAAATACTGTTTATTATTAGAAAAGAAGGGAGATAAACGATTTGGAGGAACCCTAGAGATTGGCAGGCGAGACAGGTGACGATGCTTTGCGTCGAAGAAGATATAGTTGACATGGCAGGTGATGTAGAGGCTGATGCGGTGGCTGATGTGGTGTCGACCAGGAGAGAGGAAAGAGATAGGCCATGTGGTGGCATGCAATTGGCTATGATATGACCTCAGTTTGCCGAGTCAAAAAAATCCGTTAAGTTGGTGGGCCACAGGGGCCACAGTAACAAAAGAAGGTACAATGAAAGTTGAGCAGTTCCAAATTGAAGTACTAGGCAAGCATTTAAGCTTTTGAGTTAGGCACTGCGGGTATGGTAGGGTTCTTTTGAATTGGTACAAACACATCTTTCTTAGAAGAAGTAGGGGCTGATGAATTATTTTTGAACCCCAATCCTTTTTTATCGCCATCCGAATGTCCAACGCTCAACATCTTATCTAGTTTGCTGGTTCCACATGAGAAATTCTTCAGCTGTACATTTGCTTGGTCCAGCTCCTTTGTTAACTTCACAATACACTTTTCAAGAGAACATTCATCTCAATAAGATCTTGAACGATAGAATTTTTTTCTAGTAATTTTCGAGCTAATTCCTCTCTCTCTTTTTTAACGAGCTTGATTTTTTAAGAGTCATACAATTCTCCTTCTTTACTTTAATAATCTCTTCATACAACTCTTGATAAGTTTCTTTTAAACATTCAAGTTCATCTGCATCTTCAGCAATAGTTTCTTCTGCATCATCACAATCAGCAAACTCATTAGTCTTAACTGAAGTTGTAAATGTAACTAGGTTTACCTTATCATTATTAGAGTCGTCATGGTCTGAGGAGGTTGACTCTGAATCAGAATTTGAGACTGATGTCTTCATAGCATTCTTTCCTTCTGATTTCAAAAAGGTAGGACATTCAGCCTTAAAGTGAACAAATCCTTTGCACCCGTGACATTATACTCCTTGCTTAGGCTTCTTTTTGAACTCTCTTTTCTCTGGTCTACCAAAGGGTTCAAATTTCTATTTTTGGTATTTTCAGTTTCAGCTCTTCTCAAACCGAAATGCTTTTCTAAACATTTTGACGAATAATGCCATGTCATCCTCATCAAACAATGCTTCGTTTGAATCTGAATCTGAATCCATTACCTTCAGTGTAATGGATTTTTCTTTTCTAGTTGTAGGAAACATTCATACTTTTAAAGAGAATCGACCAAGTCATCAAGCTTTATAGAATCGAAATCTTTATTTTCTTGTATAGCAGTCACTTTGGGTCTAAATCTTTCAGGCAATTTTCTTAGAATCTTTCAAAACACTTTTAAATTGGGGATTCTTTCATCTAAACTAAAGCTTGAATTGACTAAGCTAATGAATTTTTTGTAAAAATCATTGAAACACTCATCTTCCTTCATTTTCAAATCTTCAAACGTTGAAATATTCATATGCAACTTAGAATCTTGAACACCTTTTGTTCCTTCATGGGTCAATTTCGAAGTATCCCAAGCTTCTTTCGAAACTTCACAATTTGAAATTCTCATGAACTCTTCGGGGGACACACACATAAAGATTTCATTTATCCCTTCGCTATTCCAACTAGCTGTCTCCCATTTCGTAGTTGGCAATTGACTAGATTTTTTATCAATGACTTCCTCATTGATGGTAACAGTTGGCCTTTTCCATCCTTCACAAACTACTATCGAAACACATAATTTGATCCTTCAAAATATGGTGGAACATTAAGATATTGACTCTTGTCCATCTTGAATATTTTGAGTCTAAGGAGTCGAAGTCTACTCTGATACCAATTGAACTAGTTGGTTTTAGACTCAATGTAGTACACTCGAACCTAGAAGGGGGGTGAATATTTTCTTTTCAATTCTTTTTCGATCTTTAACTTTGCTGCACACTTTACAAGCATATCAGCACGTTCAAGAACCTAAAATCTTTAGAAAGATTTTATATGTATGTGGAATCAATAAACTTTGAATCAAGGCTTCAAGATATTTAAGAAAACTATCTTCTACCTCTAGACAATAATGGACAGATTTATATTCAATCTAAATCAACACTCTAACAAATGTAAATTAACAACAATCACAACACAAGGAACACATGTATTGGTTACGAAGAGAAACCTCTTAAAGACACACTTTGTTAGCCCAAGGTTGTTCTGCAAAAAAAAATCTTTTATTAATTTTGATGATAACAAGTATTCTAAGTTTTGATGACTTTTAGATTTTACATTGTCAATCCACTTTTCTAAAAGATATATTTCAAAGATCTAAGTTCTCCATCTAAAATAATTCTAAGTGTACTTAAACACCTTTTCATAGTTGATGAAATCAATTTTCATATTGTAGGTGCTTTAAGATATGTTGAAAAGCATTGGACACTGTCAAAATTGATAGTGTTGACATAATACTTCATGGTGTCGACACATTGCACTGACACCTGAGACACAATTTCAAATCAAGTTTTATGGTGTCGACACATTGCCTAATGGTGACGACACATTGTGTGACGACACATTGCACTGACACCCGAGACAGCAATTTCAAACCAAGTTTTATGGTGTCGACACATTGCACTGACACCTGAGACACCTATTCCAGACCAATTCATGGCGCTGACACATTGAAGTCTAGTGTTGAGCACTGTCTCCCGAGAGCACAACTTCAGATCAAATTTTTGATGTGTCAACACATACCACGAGTTTGAAGAAAATTTGAAATGACGTCAGAACATTCAAATTGCTCCCAAATGACTCGCTTGTCCCTCCAACGTCTCTTTTGAAATCCTTGATGACCGTTGAAGTCAAAAGAGGTTTAAATAGTAGAAGAAAAGCAGAAGAAGACAACGATCGTGCAATTTACTTTGCAATTACTTTACGACCTAACTTCTAGAGAGAGAAAGTGCCTTGAAGAAGAGAGAAGACTACAATACCAAGAAAGCTTGTGATTCCCCTGCCAAACTTCAGCTTTCTATATAGAATCTTGTCCTCTTGTGCACCTATATACTTTTCACTTTTTTTATATGGCTTTAAGAGCCAATCGTTGATATTTTCCTTTTACTCATCCTTTGTAAACACTTGAGTGTTTGGGTAAACACTTGTCCTACTCATTGAGTAGAAGAAATCCTTTAGGTTTTGGGATTTGTGAAGTGAGTTAAAGCGTGAGCTTGAAAAACGCTTTGTAAAGTTCCTTAGCACGGAAGCTAAGGTGTATTTGCTATTTGAAGAATAGTGAAGGAAGCCCAAGGAAGTCAATAGCCTTGGGGGTGGACGTAGGCAAGTGTTGGCGAACCACCTAAAATTACGGTGTCATCTCTCTAACTCTATCTCTACTTTATACACGTTCATATTTTGTTTTGTGGTGTTCTTTGCTTTACTGCTATACTACTCAAATTATCTTGAAAAAGTTTTAAAATTTATTAAAACCCAATTCACCCCCCCTCTTGGGTTGTTATTTAGACTTTCAATTGGTATCAGAGCTGAGGTTTAATAGCTTTATCTATGACAACCCTTGTTAGTTCTTCTTTAGCTGAAGGTCAATCACAAATAGACCTCCCTTGTTCAATGGACTTGCTACAACTATTGGAAAGCTAGGATGAGGATTTATATCCAAGCCGTGGACTTTGAACTTTGGAGAGTTATCTCAAATGGTCCTAAATTTCCTAGAGACAAGGAAGGTAAGCTAAAGGATGAAGAAGAGTGGGATGACGCTGATCTTAAGCTTATGTCCTTAAATCTAAAGCTATGAATGTGTTATATTGTGCACTTGATTCAAATGAATTTAATCGTATTTCTGGTTGTGATACCGCGAAACAAATTTGGGACAAACTTCAAGTGGCCCATGAAGGTACGAATCAAGTTAAAGAGAGCAAGATTAGTATGCTTGTTCATAATTATGAGCTTTTTAAGATGAAACCTGATGAGAATATTTCATCTATGTTTACTGCTTTACCGATATTATAAATGGTCTTAAATCTCTTGGTAAAGAATACACTAATGTTGAAATGGTGAGAAAGATCCTTAGGTGTCTACTAAAAGCTTGGGAACCCAAGGTCACTGCCATTCAAGAAGCCAAAGACTTGACAAAGCTTTCTTTGGATGAGCTCATGGGATCTCTCATGACACATGAGATGAACCAAGTAAAGGAAGATGAGGATGAAGGAAAAGGAAAAAAAGGCATTGCCTTGAAAGCCTCATGCTCTAATGATGATGAGTCTTCCGAAGATGATGAGGAAATGACATTGTTCACCAAGAGATTCAAGAAGTTCTTCCGGAAGAAACAAGGAGATAAAAGATTTTCAAGGAAGACAAGCTACAAAGGTGTAGTAGCAAGAAAAATGACATTATTTGCTTTGGATGCAAGAAGCCGGGACATATAAAGACGGATTGTCCCAACCTTGAATCCCACAAGAAATCAAAGGATTTCAAGGACAAAAAGAAAGCCTTTTTGGCTGCATGGGGAGAGTCCGATGAAAGTGATAGTGATGGTGATGGTGATGAAGAAGTTGCAAATCTATGCTTCATGGCAAAGGAAAATGAAGATGAGGTACAAGACTCTTCAATTTTTCCTTTCTCATTTGATGAACAATATCTTGAATTGAAAAGAGTGTTTTCAAAGTATTGTTGTCTTAAAAAGAACCTTGATGCACTTATTCAAGAAAATGATACTTTGAAATACCAAGTTGTTTCTCTTGGAGAGAATCTTGCAAGAGTCACAAAAGAAAATGAGAAAATCTTGCAAGAAGAGTCAAATGATTTGAAATCTGAAAACATTGATTTAAAAAGGAAAGTTGACTCTCTCACTCAAGATCTTGCAAGATTCACTCAAGGAAAAAGAAACCTTGATATTTTACTTGGTTCCCAAAGATGTTGTTTCAACAAAAGCGGGATTGGTTATAATTCGATTAATAACCAAAAGCTATACTCGGATGTAATTATTAAATCATCCACATCTTTTAAAATGTGTAACTTTTGTGGAAAGAATGGACACATTCACACACTTGTCCAACTAGAAAGAAATCTACTCATGGGATCAAGTTTGTGTGGATCCAAAAAGACAAGGTGAAGGAATTTATTTCTAACACCAATGGACCCAAAAAGATTTGGGTACCAAAAGTCAAGAATTGATTCTTTTTGCAGGAGTGCTTGAAGTCCAATGAAACCAAGGAACATTGGGTCCTTGATAGTGGATGCTCCAAGCACATGACCGGAGACAAGAGTTGGTTTAACTCTCTTTGTCTCAAGGGAAAAGGTTCAGTTACCTTTGGAGACAATGGAAAAGGTAAAGATACTTGGTGTTGGTAGCATTGGTATGTCTCCTAATCCCATAATTGAAAATGTACTTCTTGTTGATGGTTTAAAGCATAATCTCTTGAGTATTAGTCAATTATGTGACAAGGGAAACCGAGTCATTTTTGAATCATCAATATGTCTTGTTGAGAATATTGAAAGCAAGAAAGTCTTGTTTGTTGGACATAGATTTGAAAATGTGTACATTGTTCATTTAGAGAGCATCTCCTCAGAAAATATAAAATGTCTTTCAGCTCTAAATGACAAGGATAGTTGGTTGTGGCATAGAAGGCTTGCTCATGCAAGCATGGACTTGATTTCAAAATTAGCTAGAAAGAATCTTGTTTCGGGTTTGCCTAACCTTTCTTTTGAAAAAGACAAAATTTGTGCAGCTTGTCAAAAAGGCAAACAAACCAAAACCTCTTTTAAGCCCAAAAATGTGGTGTCCACTTCTAGGCCACTTCAACTTCTACACATGGACTTATTTGGTCCAACCCGAACATTGAGTTTGGGTGGCAAACGTTATGGCTTTGTTGTTGATGATTTCAGTAGATTCACATGGGTTCTATTCCTAGCTCATAAAGATGAGGCTTTTCATGCTTTTGAAAAACTTAGCAAGAGGATTCAAAATGAAAAAGGTTTTGCTATTTCTAGCATAAGGAGTGATCATGGAAAAGAATTTGAAAATTCCTCCTTTGAAAAGTTTTGTGGTGAAAATGGTATTAACCATAACTTCTCGGCTCCTAGAACTCCTCAACAAAATGGTGTTGTAGAGAGGAAGAATAGGACTCTTGAAGAGATGCAAGAACCTTGCTATGTGAAAACAACTTGCCTGATTACTTCTGGGCTGAAGCAATTAGCACAAGTTGCTATGTTATGAACCGTTGCATGATTAGACCTATTCTTAAGAAAACCCATATGAGCTATGGAATGATAGAAAACCCAACATTGGTTATTTCCATGTTTTTGGATGCAAATGCTTTGTGCTCAACAACAACAAAGACAATTTGGGTAAGTTCGATGCAAAAGCTGATGAAGGTATATTTCTTGGTTATTCAATTCTAGTAAAGCTTATCGTGTTTTCAATAAACGTACATTGGTTGTTGAAGAATCATCCATGTCTTTTTTGATGAATCTAACAATCTTGTGAAAAGAAATGATGAAGATATTATAGATCTTGACAAAGAAGTTGAGAAACTTGCCATAAATGAGGACAAGGAAGAAACACTTGTACAAGAGCAAGGATCTCAAGAATCACAAGAAGATGATCAACAAGTCAATATGATCTACCAAAGTCATGGAAATATGTCAAAAGTCATCCTCTCCAGCAAATTATTGGTAATGTTGAAAAAGGGGTAAGCACTCGCTCTTCTATAAACCAAGCTAATAATTTTGCCTTACTTTCTCAACTTGAGCCTAAGAATTTTCTGAGGCTAAAGATGATGAAAGTTGGATCCATGCTATGGAAGAGGAATTAAAACAATTTGAGAAAAACCAAGTATGGCATCTAGTTCCTAGACCCAAGGATTATCCAATTATTGGTACAAAATGGGTTTTTAGAAACAAAATGGATGAATCCGGGGTTGTAGTGAGGAACAAGGCAAGATTAGTAGCCCAAGGTTACAATCAAGAAGAGGAATTGATTTTGATGAAACTTTTGCTCTGTTGCTCGTTTAGAATCTATACGTATGTTACCTTTCGCTTGTTATAAAGATTTTAAACTCTTTCAAATGGATGTGAAAAGTGCATTCCTCATGGAAGAAGTGTATGTTGAGCAACCACCAGGCTTTGAAGATGAAAAGCTTTCAAATCATGTGTACAAGCTCACAAAGGCGCTTTATGGCTTGAAACAAGCACCTCGGGCATGGTATGAACGTTTAAGTTCTTTTCTTATTGAAAATGGTTTTTCACGAGGTAAAATTGATACTACTCTTTTCACTAAGGAAAAAGACAATGAATTGTTAACGTTCAAATTTATATCGATGACATTATTTTTGGATCAACTAATGAATCTTTGTGTCAAGAGTTCTCACAAGTCATGCAAGGTGAATTTGAGATGAGCCTCATGGGAGAATTGAACTATTTTCTTGGTCTTCAAATCAAACAAAGCAATGAGGGCATCTTCATCAATCAAGCAAAGTATACAAGAGATCTTCTCAAGCGATTCAATATGGACAACTCAAAACCTATGGGCACACCTATGAGTCCATCTACAAAAATGGAAAAGGATGAGAAAGGTAAGGATGTGGACCAAACAAAATATCGAGGTATGATGGCTCCTTACTCTATCTTACTGCTAGTAGACCTGATATAATGTTTAGTGTATGCATGTGTGCTAGATTTCAATCTTGTCCTAAGGAATCTCATCTCCTTGCGGTTAAAAGAATTTTCAGATATATAGTTGGCACTCAAAATCTTGGTTTGTTTTATCCCAAAAGTGCTGAATTTAATTTACAAGGATACTCGGATGCGGATTATGCTGGGTGTAAAATTGATAGAAAGAGTACTAGTGGTGCATGCCAATTTCTTGGACCCTCACTAGTCTCTTGGTGTTGTAAGAAACAAAATTCCGTGGCTCTATCAACCACGGAAGCTGAGTATATTGCTGTGGGCAATTGTGTGCACAAGTATTGTGGATGAAACAACAATTGGAAGATTTTAATCTTCATTATTCTCTCATCCCAATAAAATGTGACAACACCAGTGCAATTAATCTTACAAAAAATCCAATTCAGCACTCTAGGACAAAACATATTGAGATTAAACATCATTTTATTCGAGATCATGCTCAAAAAGGGGATATTGTTCTTGAGTTCGTAAATACCGACCTTCAATTGGCAGATATTTTCACAAAAACCCTTAATGAGGATAGATTTTGCTTATATGCCAAGAAATTGGAATGAGATTTCCTTCGGATTAAATTGATGATATGTGAATGATTTGTCTTTTTGATATGTTAATGATTGCATTGGACATGTTCTGAATTATGTTTAAATTGCGTGAAATTTTAAATCATACATTTTCCTTGAGAAAACATTGTTTGTAATATTTCTACATGCCATGTGTCAACACTTGGTAAAACAAGTGTCACACTTTTATATTTTCATGGCTGTTTTCACTGGAGAAGTATGTGTCGACACCATAATTCATGTGTCAACACATAAGACTCCCTCCCGAGAGCCTTTTTAAACTATTTTCAAGAGCATGTTCAATGTGTCAACACATAGAAGCAATGTGTTGACACATCTTTCAGGTGCACTATTTTAAAAAAGGGAGGGGTTTGTGTGGTATATTTATCTCTTTAAGGGCTAGGGGTCAGCACTTTATCTCTCCCTGATCTCACAGAACTCCTTTTCTCTCCCAAACGGCGCAAAATTTTCTCTCCCTCACAAAACCCATTTGCCCACTACCATATTTAAAAAATCCACCGCCGACAGCCTTCAATCTCCTCACCCCGCCACTGTCGTGATGTCTTCCAGCCGTTCCAAGTGTTCCTCTCGCAGACACCATCCTCTGTCAGTTCAAGGCAAGGAAGAAAGGAAGAGGAAATGAAGAATCCACTCCTACTCCAGAGGCCTACATTTACATGTCAGGGCTCTGTAAGAATCCTTTTGTTCAAGATTTTAGAAATCGAAAAGTCATTGCTAGGCATTGGGCTGATTTTCAGTGGTTTAGTGCCAGTGGTTTTGATTTTAAGGAGTTATTTGAATTTCATGGATGGGGTTTGCTTGTGAATTTGAAAATAGATTGTTATGCATATTTGGTGAAACTGGTGTATGCAAATTTACAATTTTTGCAATCTAATGATGCCACCAGTATGTAAATAGGAAGCAGTTAGACCTCTCCAATTCTTCCTTAAATTCTCTTGTCTCTACCCCTAATAGTGGAAAGAAATTTTTTGAGGCTTATGGATGGATGGGTTTGTCTGAAGTAGAACCAATTGAGATTCTTAGGGTTGTGTTGGATAATCCAGTCCTAAATGAAGTGATTAGACCTTCTGCTAATGATTTGACCATTCCTAGAAGGATTTTACATCATATGGTTAGAAATATTATTTTGCCAAGGACTAAAAAATTTGAGTACATCACATTTTTAGAATTGTTTGTTATGTACTGTCTGATCACTCGGACTCATATGAACCTTGGTCATTTAATGATTAATCATATGAAAGCTGCCTCTGAAAAGAAGAAACAAGGGCTACCCTATGGGATGTTTTTCACTCACATGTTTCATGCTCTTGAAGTTGATTTGACTGGGAAGTTAGAGAAAAACCCAAAGACTCCAAGGAGTATAATAAGAAAACTCTTCGGTTGATGGGTTTTATTCAAAATGAGGACGGAGAATGGGTAAAGAAAGGTGTAGTGACACCTCAGAAAGGAAGTGAAAGGGGATCCGATTCAGAAGAAGAGAGTGAAGATGAGGAAGAGGGTGATACTACACGAACTCCTACTGGAACTAGGACTCCTATGGGAGAGCAGACTCCTATCTCCTTTCCCTCTCTACACATTGGCTCATCTTCCTGCCTGCCTACTCCTAGTTCTCCTAAGCCTCGCTTGTATTTCCTTGAAGCTTCCATGGCTAAAATAAAGGAAGAACAGTAGAGATTGGGTAAAACTATGGAAGATATGGTCATCGGTATGAAGACGGGGTTCGATGATGTTAAGAAGATGCTCACTGCTCATACTGAGCGTTTTGGGACTCTTGATAAGGATATCCGGGGTCTTAAGCATCAAGTCAACAAAAGTATTCATGAGGCCAATAATGATATTCAAAATACTGTTAATGAGTTTGCTTCTACCTCTGCTGAGCGTCAAGCTTTTGTGAAAACCTCTGCGGAAGATATTGTCAAGGCCACCGAATCCATCTGGATGCAGATCGGCATTTGCATCCTCATGTCATAAAATGGACGTATTGGTTCTCTACCACCTGGACAAACTGGCTGAAGAAGTTTGTGTTTTATCATCCTCCTCTTCCTTTTGATTCTCCATAGGCTCCTACCCTTGCCCTTCCCCTTATCTGTTTTTGATGATGCCAAAGGGGGAGAAAAAGAGAATATGTTGACTTTTTAGCTCATATAGAGGACATTCCTTTTTGTATTATCCTTAGTTTGTCCTCTCCCTATGCTTTGTAATTATCTTTTGGCTTTTTGGCTGTACACTTGACTTGCTAATGGAACAATCTTTTATATGTCACCTTTGGATTATTTTTCAATGCTCATATATGTTGATTTTCAAATGGTGATCATAAGGGATTTGAGATGTACTTATCTCTTGCACTCATTTGCACTCAGGCATTACGTAGCTTATCTTATATTCTTATCTTGGGGAATTTCTTTGGTCTCTCAATTTTTGAAGTCTTGTGTTCTGGGAAGTTTGGAAGTATGGGAAGTTTGGAGGAAGTTTATAGAAGTGTTCTTCTTGTTTTTAAAATTTTGGGAAACCTCTATAATACAAAGGAAACTCCTGCAAAGTTTTTGTAAAATCTTGTAGTCCTTTTTGCTAAAAATGTCATGAAAAACTCCTGCTTATTCTTAGGGGGAGCTTTTCCATTTGTTAGCAAATTGTCGTTTTTAAAATGGTTTGTCATCACTAAAAAAGGGGGAGATTGTTAGCCCATGGTTGTTTTGCAAAAAACAATCTTATTATTAATTTTGATGATAACAAGTATTCTAGTTTTGATGACTTTTAGATTTACATTGTCAATCCACTTTTCTAAAAGATATATTTCAAAGATCGAAGTTTTCCATCTAAAATAATTCTAAGTGTACCTAAACACCTTTTCATATGTTGATGAAATCAATTTTCATATTATAGGTGCTTTAAGATATGTTGAAAAGAATTGGACACTGTCAAAGTTGTGAAATTTTTTCTCAAGTATTGATATTGTTGACACATTACTTCATGGTGTTGGCACATTGCACTGACACCCGAGACAGCAATTTCAAATCAAGTTTTATGGTGTTGACACATTGCACAGACACCCGAGACACCAGTTCCAAACCAATTCACAGTGTCGACACATTGAAGTCTAGTGTCGACACATTGCACTATCTCCTAAGAGCACAACTCTAGATCAAAATTTTGATGTGTCAACACATGCTAACCATGTGTCAACACATACCGCGAGTTTGAAGAAAATTTGAAACGACGTCAGAACATTCAAATTGCTCCCAAATGACTCGCGTGTCCCTCCAATGTCTCTTTTGAAATCCTTGATGACCATTGAACTTAAAAGAGGTTTAAATAGAAGAAGAAAAGCAAAAGAAGACAACGATCGTGCGATTCACTTTGCAATTACTTTACAACCTAACTTCTAGAGAGAGAAAGTGCCTTGAAGAAGAGAGAAGACTACTCATACCAAGAAAGCTTTTGATTCCCTTGCCCAACTCCAGTTTTTTATATAGAATCTTCTCCTCTTGTGCACCTATATACTTTTCACTTGTTTTATACGACTTTAAGAGCCAATTGTTCATATTCTCCTTTTACTCATCCTTTGTAAACACTTGAGTATTTGGGTAAAAACTTGTCCTACTCGTTGGGTAGAAGAAATCCTTTAGGTTTTGAGATTTGTGAAGTGAGTTAAAGCGTGAGCTTGAAAAATGCTTTGTAAAGGTTCCTTAGCACCCGGAAGCTAAGGTGTATTTGCTATTTGAAGAATAGTGAAGGAAGCCCAAGGAAGTCTATAGCCTTGGGAGTGGACATAGACAAGTGTTGGTCAAACCACCTAAAATTACGGTGTCATCTCTCTAACTATGTCTCTACTTTATACACGTTCATATTTTGTTTTGTGGTGTTCTTTGCTTTACTGCTATACTACTCAAATTATCTTGAAAATTTTTTAAAATTTATTAAAACCCAATTTACAGGTTGTTATTTAGACTTTCACACTTCAAGAAGTAAAACTCTACAGGCCTTATGGCCAGGAAAGTTTCCACTAGAAAGAGAACTCGAAGTACACAGTGATCTATTAGACGTACACAAATCTCCTTGCTATTCTAACCCACTGACTTCTTACCCAAATCTTGAATCTGGTTCAGCAAACCTTGTTGGGACTGAGACCCGATCTCACTCATTCTTCATCTCTAACACCTTCATCTCTAATCTTGTATGTAGTCTGCCTAGTGTAACTTCACTACCATTGCTACCAGATCAAAGCCACACAAAACCATCTCAAGAACTAGAACTCTGGTACACCCTAAGATCTACGCGGGTAAACTTTTTATCTGATCAACAAACCCTAATGTAACTAAAAGATAGGTATAGTCTTTCTGGTACACTTTAGTCCTTACAGAGTAAACTAAGAAACAACAATAGAGAGTCTTGGAGAAGATACCAATGGAAGCTTATACTCTCAAAATATTGAAAGGAATATTATGAGGCAAATGCGAGAGAAGGCTAATTATATCCTAGGCTTCTGAGGTGAGAATCACGAGGGCAATTATATTTTAGGTGCTCTAAAAATAGTTAGAGGGGTTCAGGTTTTGCTTATCCAAGTCTTGGTAAACCTCAAGCAAACTCCCGACAAACTGTACCAACATAAAAACACTCAGCGCTCTAGCTTCGCATTAACAAACTGTAGATAGACTTCCATCATACTACAGATGCTCCTGACACACTTATATGCTATTGAGATGCTTCAACCATGTAGTGCTTTAACACTTGAATCTTCAAAAATATGACATAATTACAAACATGAAATTATATGCCAACTAAATACATTTATAATATCCTTGTAGGAATCAACAAATGGCCGAATAAGAGCACGACTTGTGGCAAGTAAGAATTTCTTAGTAGATGACCGTGTGTTATAAATAGGGGAGAACTGCGTATCTTATTTTCCAAGCATTGATGAATAGAGAATAGTCCTAGAGCTTTTGCTTAAAACCCATATCTTTTCTTGTCCCATGGGAATCGAGGAAGCATAGTGATTTTCTAAACCGATCGTCAGATTGTTTGGCATCACACCCCATGAACTTGAGGCAACTATTCGAGGTTGATTTTCAAACTTTCTATTGTTCTTGAGCCTAGCCACTCGTAGCTAGTGTCATAGCCTTTGAATAACACTTGTTCTTATTTCTTCACCACCTATATACATTCACCATCCCTAAACACCACCACCCATATACTCATTCACCATTTCCAAACATCACCACCCATAAATACATTTGCCACTACCATCTATACACATGGCTATCATTTTTTCCAAACACTATCCATGCTAGCCAAACACATAACCATATCCATCAAATATTACGTAACTCACTATAGTCCATGCAAAGCGACCATCCAAGAGGCAACCGTGCAAGCCAAGTATCAAGAGGCAGCAACCTTAAGCTATTTTTCCATTCTAGCCCCTCTCGTACTCGGAGTCATCAAGCTAGCTCTTTTATAGTGCTCCCTTCCATCCAAAGTTACCAAGTGGTTGTGACTCCCACCCACAAGGCACTGTGAGTAAATCACCTTATCTCGTCCATATATTTTCTCATACACCATTTCCTTTCCCGTTGACACCTTATGCCTCATAGATACCGTAACCAAGCTATGGGTTGCCCATTCCATTCTCGGTCAGAAATGGGACCCTACCAAGGGACTAGGAGCTCTATAAAAGAGCTAGTTTGACGTCTCTGAGTAGGAAGGGGGCTAAGATGGCCAAATAGCCTAAGGTTGCTGTCTTCTTATTACTTGGCTTGCGCGGTTGGCACTTGGATGGTCACCTTGCATGGACTTTGGTGAGCTACGTAGTATTTGGTGGATATGGCCTATGGATATATGTTTGGCTAGTATGGGTAGTGTTTGGGAAAAAGGATAGCAATGTATATGGATAGATGTGTATATGGGTGATGGTGTTTCAGGATGGTGGTAGTGTATATGGGTGGTGGTGTTTAGGGATGGAAAGTGTGTATATGGGTGGTGGATATTTGCACTTGAACACTAGCTACGTTCAGCTATTCTCAAGAACAATAATGAGTTTAAGAATCAACCACAAACAGTTGCCTCAAGCTCACGGGGAACAAGTGTTCTTAGAATACTACAAACACTAGAGGATTGTTAGTGATGGATATTTGTGCTTGAACATTAGCTACGAGCAACTAGGCTTAAGAACAATAGCTAGTTTAAGATCCAACCGCGAATGGTTGCCTCAAGCTCATTATTCTCTTATCTCTGGCAATGACACCAAATAGAAAATAAAAATGGTGATATGTGCAATGAGTGTAAAAATGAAAGATAAAAGTTACTAAACACAGTTCAGATTTATATTTTTGGATTTGGGAGTTGAAACAAAATTAAACACACAAACGAATTGAAAAATATGACGGTAAGTAAATAGCGAAAAAAATGACACTAAGTAAATGGCAAAAACTAAGAGCGGAAAGTAGATGACGGAAATTAAAGAGCAGAAAGTAAATGACAGAAATTAAAGAGGGGAAAGTAAAGACAAAATGTAAATGACTAGAAATGAATAAAACTTCACAAGATTCTTGGATTAACTTCAAAAGAAAGTAAGAACGACTAGAAAACTACAGAGATTGAAATGGAACTACAAAAAATTAAAGAGCAAGAACTTGATTCTACAGAGGAATTGAAATCCAAGACACTATATTCATAAAGCATAAAGAAAAATACTCTAAAAATTGAAATGAATTAAAGAAAGCTTGAAGGTTGCAACAATGGATGAAGAGAAGAAAAGAAAAGAGAAGAAGTGGAGAAGAGAGTGAAAGAGAGAACCAAAAAGGGAAAAAGCAAAAAGAGAGAGAATGGAGGGATGATGATGGCCAAGGGGATTTTTTTTTTAAGGAGAAAAGGGAGTGGGGTATTTATAGGATTTGGCCAAGAGGAGAGAGAAAAAAGATACCAAATTTGGTTAGAGAAAAGATGCCAAAATCGGTTAGAGGAGAGAGGCAAAAATGCCAAATTCGGTTAGAGGGAATTTTCTCTCATCAGGCTAGCTCTTCTCTTACTCTTGGACAGTTGACATCTTCTAGAAGCTCTTTTGTTCTGCCATCTGTCCAGTAGACAGTGTCTTGTCTTGTACAGGTCTACAGAGTAATCAATGTTATTATTCTACACAAAGAATATTTAATTAGCTCATGGCATCATATAATTAAATTCATGAAACAATTATAATGTCAATAATCATAACACTCATCATAAAGAAAATGATTCTTTAAATGTATCTTGGACATAATATGAGCTAGGTACTTGATGTTCGAGAATAAACTGTTGTATGAAAATTTAATTTAGTCTCAAGCATACAATAAGGCATAAATCATGCTATTTGTAAATGTATTTAATTGGCATATAAATTCATGCTTGTAATTGTGTAGTATTCCTAAAGATTCAAGTGTTAAAACGCTACGTGGTTCAAGCGTCTCAACAGTGTATGAGTGTGGTTGGAGCATATGTAGTATGATAGTAGTCTGTCTATAGTTTGACAATACAATGCTAGAGTGCTGAGTGTTTTAATGTTGTCACAGCTTGCCGAGAGTTTGCCTGAGGTTTACCAAGAATTGCATAAGCAAAACCTGAACCCCTCTAACTGTTTTAGAATGCTTCCAAGTTAACTGCCTCCATGATTCCCACCTTAGTAGCCTAGGATATAAAAAGCCTTTCCTCCCATTTTTCCAAAGATATCTAAGAAACCAAGAATATCGTTCCTATTGTATTTCTAGAGAAAAGCTACACAAGAGTTCTCATTCCCAAGATGGTTTGTATGGGTTTGATTTGGAAACAGTGGTAGTGAAGTTTTACTGGGCAGACTGCGAACAAGATTAGCAGTGAAGGTGCTCGATGAAGGAGTCCACGCATAGACATGTATGTGTCGACACATATTGCAGGAATGCTGTTTTTAAAAAAAGACGCTCAGCACACAAATCAAGACGATGTGGCACTTAGGGCACCTCTCCAACATTCCAAAAAGGCCCTCTGGATCCCTCAAGACTGAAGACCTATAAAGGGAACCTTATGGAGAGAGAAAAGATGACTTTTGCACACCTTTTTCCTCTCTGCATCGTCATTGCTGACCAAGCTTTCAAAAAGTGAGAGAAAAAACGCAAAAGACAAAGGCTGCATGTTTTCCAAGAAGATTTGGTTTGTTGTTGCTATCATCATCAAATCTTGTCTTGTAGCCCTTTATTGAGCTTTTTTTTGCTGATTTGGTTTTCAGAGCTATTGTTTATTCATTCCTTTCATTAAACTTTGAGAAAGTTTGAGTGTGGGATACACTTGGGCCTACCCGTGAGGATAGAAGAAATCTCATAGGCTTTGAGATTTGTGACGAGTTGAAGAGTGAGCTCGGAAAAACTCTTGTAACGGTTACTTAGCAAGGAAGCTTAGTTGTAGACACTATTGGATTAATAGTATAGAAGCCTAAGGAAGGCAATAGCCTTCAGGGTGGGCATAGGCAAGTCTTGGCTGAACCACATAAAAATAGCGGTGTTATCTCTCTTCCCTACTCTTTACATTATTGCTATTATTTATTGTTTATATTTGACCTTAGAAGAAACATATTCATATCTGTGTTTTTTTTGCTAAACCAAAGGGAAAATTTTCAGATCTGAGCTTTTATAAAAAAAATAGGCTAAATTTTTTATAAACCCAATTCACCCCCCTCTTGGGATTGATTTTCGGACTCACAATTGGTATTAGAGCTAAAGTTTATTGTCTTTACTAATGGACTACTCTTGTTAGCTCTTCGTTGTCTGAAGGGCAATCCACTAACCGGCCTCCTTTGTTCAATGGAAAGTGCTACAACTACTGATAGGCAAGGATGAAAATCTACATTCAAGCCGTGGACAATGATCTCTAGATTACATAAACCAGAAAAAGATTGGGATGATGCTGATCATAAGTTTATGTTTTTAAATGCTAAAGCTATGGATGTTTTATATTGTGCTCTTGATAATGAATTTAACTGTATATTGTGCACCTGAAGCTATACAAATTTAACTGTATTTCTGTTGAAGGAATCTGCCCCAAATTAGGAGGAAAAATTATGGGAAAATAACTGCAATAGCTACTTGTGAAGGATCCTAATTAGGAAATCATATCATTTAACAATCTTTAGTAAACCACAAAAAAAACACAAACTATAAACTGTTTAAAATAAAAAAATTTGAAGAATCTATCTTTACCATATTTACTTGCTTTACTAATATTATCAATGAATTGAAATCTTTTGGTAAAGTTTATACAAATGTGGAAATGATGAGAAAAATTCTCAGGAGTCTTCTTAAGGCTTGGTGATGAGAATGCTAAATGTTATATTTTTCTCCCTTAATGTTTAGTCTTTTATACTTTTTGGTGCCCCTAAATGTACTCATTATTCTTATGTTTTGATTTAGGATATAAATGGAGGCGTTAAGTGCAAAACAAAGTTAATTGGACAATTTTGGACATTTCAACATTGCTTAGTAATCAGGGTATAACTCTCTTATCCGAGCTCTAATTGAGATGATTTAAGATGCTATGCAACGCCAAGGAAACTTTCTACACCTTTCATGTTTAAGGTTTTTAGAGATATGGGCTGCATGAAGGAATAAATCAAGCTTGAATTGGCGTCAGCTGCACTGTTGACGTTCTGGAACATTCCATAGATTGCAATTCTGATATGCGGATCTGACCTGTTAATTTTGGGAAATTTCCAGACCTGGTGCACGAAAATTCCAGAGGAAGACACAACTTTCTTAGTTTTATTAGGTCCTATTTTATTTTTAATATTTTCCTTAAATAGTCAGATTTGGATATTGTTATAGTTTTAGAATATATTTGAGAGATTTGCTAGGGTTGCAACACTTAGGTTGAACGGGTAAAAAAAAGGACTATCAAACTTCTATAACTAGCCTCCTCTCTCTCCCCTCTCTTCTAACTTCTCCTTCGAGTTTTCATCATGGCCCTGCATGGCTAAACTTTTATACTTGGCTGAAAGGAAACGAAGCCACAAAATAATAAAACTTGTGAGATCTAATTTATTTTCATTGTTCAATTTATACTTTGAGTATCGGATGTTCTTCAATGCCTATTTTCATGATTGTCTCGTTTAATAACTAGGAGGCCTACTCGTTTATTATTTGTTGCAATCTAATGTTAGGTTAGATATCAAATATGTAATTGTTTGATCCCTCTAATTTGTGAAGCAACTAAGATTTAATGATTTGCTCATCAAAATCATTAGATCTTAGGAAGAATGATCGACTAAATTAAATGCAACCAGCTTGTGCTTGTGTTGTTTAGCTTCATTGATCTCTCTAATTCTTAAGGCTGCTACTCGATTAAACATTTAGCACTTGTCTTGTGTTGTTTAGTAGTTAGCGTTAATTAGATCGCTTGTTTTCTAATTAACTGCAACTAAGGAGAGATAGGAAATAGTTCCATGGTGGATGTTAACCTAGACCAAGGTTTATTCTTTTGATTGATTTCGATACTTTAATTTGAATTGTTCCTTAGTTGTTTTTTTTAAAATTGTTTTCGTTATACTCAAATCCCCGCCATCCTTGTTCACATAGCATAAAACTAGGCTAGATACTCCCGTGGGAATGATCCATACTCGCACCACTAAATGTATTTTTAGGAGTATAGGTTTTATTAATTTGGTTGCCTGCGACAGCACACCAAATTTTGGCGCCGTTGCCAGGAGTCATTCTAGTTTATTTTTGTGCTTCTTGTGATCCTTATTTCATTCTTGATTTTTTTTAAAAAAAAAAAATCGTTTGTTTTCAATAATTATGGTTTCGGCAGAATTTCGATTTCGGTAGAACTAGGCCTTGATATTATAATTTTCTAAAGGCAAACGACATTCTAAGCAAGACTAGTTAATCCTTTGGATTACTAGCCCTACTCTCTTGAGGCCAAATTCCACTATTTTCTAGGTTTTTTAGGCATTTTATTTTTTTTTGTGTTTTTTGCGTAGAATTTTTATTTTTTTTCATTGGTTAAGATTTTTCCTGATTAATTTTTCTTGGTTTACTAGAGTTTCCTTGATTGTTTATGACCGTAACTCGATCTTCTAATCAAGGTGATTTCTGGTGCGATCTAGAAATAGAGAGAACTTTGCTTAGGTGAAGAAGAGGAGCTCGAAGAAATTCTGAAGAGAATGATCTAGCTCTTGATTCCCTATTTGGTAGCGATTCTGATTTAGAAGAGGAGGAAGTCATGGTTGGAAATCAAACTTTGAAAGAGCTTGCTGCCCCTGATTTGAATCAAAAATCCTTATGCATAACGTTCCCTACTTTAGATGCTACCATTAAATTTGAATTAAAATCTGGACTAATACATCTCTTGCCCACTTTTCATGGCCTTGCAGGTGAAGATCCTCACAAGCTTCTAAAGGAGCTTCATGTCATATGCACGAGTATGAAAGCCAAGGGAGTGACTGAATAGCAAATTAAATTAAGAGCCTTTCTATTTTCTTTGAAGGATTCAACTAAGGATTGGCTCTATTATTTGCCCTCTGGGTGTATTACCACATGGAACGAGATGAAGAGGTTGTTTTTGGAAAAATATTTCCCAGCTTCAAGGGCGGCTAACATTCGAAAAGAAATTTATGGTGTACAATGGAGAGTCCCTACAAGAATATTCGGAACGTTTCAAGAAATTATGTGCAAGCTGCCCCCATCATCAAATTAGTGAGGAGCTACTTATCCAGTATTTCTATGAGGGCCTTCTACCCACTGATAGGAGTATCATTGATGCTACTAGTGGAGGAGCTTTGGTGGATAAAACTCCCGAACCCGCAAGAAAATTAATTGAAAATATGGCGGCCAATTCTCAACAATTTGCCACTAGGCTTGACCCTCCTCCTAGCATGTTAATGAGGTAAATATTTCTTCCCTTGAACAACAAATTGTGAGTCTAACTTCTCTTGTTCATCAAATGGTCGTAGGTAATATGCAAACGGTGAAGGCTTCAGGGTTCTTTTCTTAGCTCATAAAGATGAGGCCTTTCATGCTTTTGAAAAACTTGCAAGAGAATTCAAAATGAAAAAGGTTTTGCTATTTCTAGCATAAGGAGTGACCGTGGAAAAGAATTTGAAAACTCCTCCTTTGCAAAATTTTGTGGTGATTTTGTATAAACCATAACTTCTCGGCTTCTAGGACTCCTCAACAAAATGTGTTGTAGAAAGGAAGAATAGGACTCTTGAAGAAATGGCTAGAACCTTGCTTTGTTAAAACAACTTGCCTGATTATTTTTGGGCTGAAGCAGTTAGCACAAATTATTATGTTATGAACCGATGCATGATAAGACCTTTTCTTAAGAAAACTCCATATGAGCAATGGAAAAATAGAAAACCCAGCATTGGTTATTTTCATGTATTTGGTTGCAAGTGTTTCATTCTCAACAATAATAAAGACAACTTGGGTATATTTCTTGGTTATTCTATTTCTAGTAAGGCTTATGCGTGTTTAATAAGAGAACATTTGTTGTTGAGGAATCTATTCATGTGGTATTTGATGAATCTAACATTTCTCTGAAAATAGATGTTGAGGATGTTATAGATCTTGATAAAGGTGGTGAGAAACCTGCTACAAGTGAAGTGAAAGAAGTTTCTCAGCCACAAGACAAAGATGAACAAGATCTTGAAGAAGAAGAAATGCCTTAAATCAAGAATGATCAACCAAAGGCTTGAAAGTTTGTTAAAGATCATCCTAGTGATCAAGTCATTGGTAATGTTGAGAAAGGTGTAAGAACTTGATCCTCTTATAATCAAGCTAATAATTTTGCCTTACTTTCTCAAATTGAGCCAAAGAATATTTCAAGACAAAAGATGATGAAAGTTAGATCCATGTCATGGAGAATGAATTAAAACAATTTGAGAAAAATAGGTATGACATCTAGTTCCTAGACCAAAAGATCATCCAATTATTGGTACTAAATGGGTTTTTTGAAATAAAATGGATGAATCTGGGGTTATGGTAAGGAACAAGACAAGGTTGGTAGCCCAAGATTATAATCAAGAAGAGGGAATCGATTTTGATGAGACCTTTGCACCTGTTGCTCGTTTAGAATCTATTCCTATGTTCCTTGCATTTGCATACTTTAAAGATTTCAAATTATTTCAAATGGATGTGAAATGTGCTTTTCTTAACGATTATGTTTTTGAGAAGTGTATGTAGAACAATCTAAATTTGAGGACGAAAAGCAGCCAACCATGTGTTCAAGCTCACAAAAGCTTTTTATATGGCTTGAAAAAAGCACCTTGGGCAGGGTATGAACGATTAAGTTCTTTCCTATTGGAAACGGATTTTCACGAGGTATTTTGATACACTCTTTTTACTAAGGAAGGATAATGATTTATTATCGTTCAAATTTTGTTGATGATTCATATTTGTTTACTAAAAGTCTCTTGTGAGGAATTTTCAATGTAATGAAGGTGAATTCGAGATGAGCATTATGGGAGAGTTGAATTACTTTTCAGGCTTCAGATAAGCAAAATCATGATGGCTCTTCTTACAAGCTAAGTAACAAGACATTCAAAAGATTTGGATGGACAACTTAAAACCAATGGGTACAAATGAGTCCATAACCAAAATGGAAAAGATGAATAAGGTAAAGACGTTGACCATATGAAGTATCGAGGTATGATTGGATTTTTACTTTACCCTACTACTAGTAGACCTGATGTCATTTTTTAGTGTGTGTATGTATGCGATATTTTACTCTCTTGCCCAAAGTAGATAATGATCATACTTATCGTTCTTGCATGTTAATGATATTTTGTTTTTTTTGGCAAACAAGATCTTGGTTTGTTTTTTCAAGAGTGTTTTCCAAAGGATACTCGAATGATTTCATGCTGGCATGCAATGGGAGAGATTAGAAAAGTATAGTGTGCCTTCAGTTTTCTTGAGGCTATCTATAGTGTCTGGTTAGTAAGAAACAAAATTATGTCGCTCATTATCAAAAGATTTGAGATGCGAGTATATTGCTGTTGGTAACTGAGTCACAATATAAAATGTGGAGGATAACAACTGAAAGAGTTGTCATCAGATTAAGCAAAATCATGAGGCATCTTCATTAACCAAGCAAAGTCTACTCAAAAGATTTGGATGGACAACTCAAAACCAATGTACACCAATGAGTCCATCAACAAAATGGAAAAGATAAAAAGGTAAAGACGTTGACCAAACGAGGTATCGAGGTATGATTGGCTCTTTACTTTACATTACTGCGAATAGACCTGATATTATGTTTAGTGTGTACATGTGTGTGAGATTTCAGTCTTGTCCTAAGGAGTCTCACCTTCTTGCAGTTAAAGAGAATATTTTGTTATATTATTGGCACAAAAGATCTTGGTTTGTTTTATCCAAAGAGTGTTGAATTTAATTTGCAAGGATACTCGGATGATGATTATGCTGGTTGCAAACTTGATAGAAAAAGTAATAGTTGTGCATGTAAGTTTCTTGGCTCATCTATAGTGTCTTGGTTCGTAAGAAACAAAATTATGTCGCTCTATCAACCACAGAGGGCGAGTATATTGCTGTTGGTAACTGTTACACACAAATATTGTGGATGAAACAACAACTGGAAGATTTTAATCTTCATTTTTCTCTCATCCCAACTAGGTGTGATAACACGAGTGCCATAAACATTTCTAAAAATCTCATTCAGTACTCTAGGACTAAACATATTGAGATCAAACATCATTTTTCACGTGATCATGCTCAAAAAGGTCACATTATTCTTGAGTTTGTAAGCACAAATCTTTAACTTACTGATATATTCACGAAACCTCTCAATGAGAATCATTTTTTCTTCATTCATCAAGAGATCAGTATGCATTTTCGCCCCGAATGATTGATAATGATATGAATTGCTTACTGTATCATTCGTATGTTGGTTGAATGTTTTTTTTAAGGTTATTATATGTTTTCATGCTTAATTGGAGTGCATCATACATTTTCTGATTGAAAACATGTCATTTTACACATTTGCATGTCATGTGTCAACACTTGAATCCTCAAGTGTCGACACTTCTAGACTTGCTTGACTGTTTTCTCTAGAATCTGTATGTGTCAACACCATTCAACCATGTGTCGACACATTGTGTGTTCCTGGAGAAGACTGTTGGGTAAGTGCCTACACATGTTTTCATATGTGTCGACACATAGTCCTGTGCATATGCAATGTGTTGACACATGCTTCAAATGGGTAGTTTTTAAGACGTCAATTCATTTGCATTCATTAACTTCTCTGATGTTTAATGAGTCGACACCTCATATACTTAACCTCTAAAGCCTTAATTTCATTTCTCTATCATTCGCAAATACCACCGAACCCTAAAACCTCTCAGCCGTTCGTCTCCCTCTCCACTGAACATCTCCTTTTCCTTCTCTCGTGCCTTAAATCTCATTCAACCACTCCTCCTCCACCAAATAACTCCATTTCCCTTTACTCTGCTCCACAAAAAACTCTAGCCTTCAACCGAAATGTCAAGTGGCAGACACAAGAGGGTCTTCGACCATGGAGAATCCTCTAGGCCGAGGCAAAGACCAAGAAGAGAAGAGAATCTTACTGCTACATCAAAGGGTCTTCCCTTTCAATCAAGGCTCCATCAGCAACGATTTCACAGTGACTTCAAGAATTGAAAGCTAATCTCTGGCCATTGGGTTCTGTTGCAGTGGTTTACGGAGAATGAGTTTGATTTTCAGAAGCTGTTTGACGCTTAAGGGTGGTCTAATTTTGTCAATCTGAGATGTGATTCATTTTCTTATTTGGTGAAGCAGTCATATGCTAATTTTCATTTTGATGTGTCTGAGATTGCTTCAGATGTGACTCAGACTTGTGACATCTTCATCAACAAGGATACAGATCTTTGACCTGAAGTTGAGAGTTGGGCCAAATGGTTCAGCTGCTCTTGGATTGCCTTCCTTTGCAAGTATCGGATTGACCCTGGCCATTGCCCTGTATAGCTTAGCCCTTACCATTTACCTTACCTTTACTCCCTCTCTTTTTGATGATGCCAAAGGGTGAGAAGTATATGCAAAACTCTTTTTGTGATGACTCCAGATTTATGTCGTAATTTATTGTACGAACTCTTTTAATTCATGATCTTTGCATTCTAACATCTCTGATTGATCTTTATGATTGTTTGACTCTTTGATCATCTGATTGAGCTTTCTATCTTGATTGCTTAAGATGAATGATCTATTTGACCTTTCTCTTGAAACATGACATGAAGCTTGCGTCATTCTCTTATTTGTCTCATTTATGATCATGGACTGAGAATATTCTAAATGTATCTCTTCATTTACAAAGTTGAATTTTTAATATAGAAGTGTTTCTAACAAGAATTTTTTGGAAAAACAAGAAAAGGAACTCTAAATCACTCTGCATCAAAAGTACTTTGGTAAGACCCTTTGCATGGCAATTTTTAGCTGATCCAAGTGTTTCTAACAATTTTTGGAAACCTCTAAATAAAAGACAAAATTTTCTAAAAAAATGGAAAAAAAGGAGGAGCTTTTTGTTTTCATCATGAATTTGAGGGGGAGAAGCCAAACAACTTGAGCTATCTAACTCGATTTTGATGCTAACAAATGATAAAATAGCTTTGGATATTTTTAGGATATGTGGTTGTCAATCCACTATTCAATCGAGAGTACTCAATTGTATTTAATTTTATCGTTAATTCATTATGCCCTATATTCAATTTAAACACCATGGCTTGCACCTAAACTATGATATTTTTCATTGTAGGAGTTTTCGTGTTGAAATGAAGAAGATTGCATATCAAAAAGCATTGAAAAACTATCTGCCAACTGATGAAGCATAATGTCGACACATGGATGTTGTGACACATAGCACAAAAGTCAGATGCCATTTTGATGGTGTCGACACATGGGAAGCAAATGTCAACATATATGAAGATGATGTACACATATGATGAAGAAGTGTCGACACATGCCACAGGACCACGAGCAGTTCCAAACTTCGATGAAGTGTAGGCATGTATGTGTCGACACATATTGCGAGAACGCTGTTTTTGAAAAATGAACTCAGCACGCAAATCAAGACGATGTGGCACTTAGGGCACCTCTCAACATTCCAAAAAGGCCCTCAGGACCCCTCAAGACTGAAGACCTATAAAGGGAACCTTATGGAGAGAGAAAAGAGAATTTTGCACACCTTTTGCCTCTTTACATCATCAATCTTGACCTAGCCTCCAAAAAGTGAGAGAAAAAGCAAAAGACAAAGGCTGCACGTTTTCCAAGAAGATCTGGTTTGCCGTTGTTGTCATTATCATTAGATCTTGTAGCCATTTATTAAGCTTTTGCTGATTTGGCTTGAGAGCTATTGTTTATTCATTCCTATCATTAAACTTTGAAAACTTTTGAGTGTGGGATACACTTGGGCCTACCCGTGAGGATAGAAGAAATCTCATAGGCTTTTGTACGAGTTTGAGGAAAACTCTTGTAACGGTCACTTAGCACCCGGAAGCTAAGTTGTAGACACTATTGGATTATAGTGGAGAAGCCCAAGGAAGGCAATAGCCTTGGGGGTGGACCTAGGCAAGTCTTGGCCAAACAACCTAAAAATTGCGGTGTTATCTCTCTTCCCTACTCTTTACATTATAGCTATTATTTGTTGTTTATCTTTGGCCTTAGCATTAAACATATTCAGATCTGCGTTTTATTTGCTAAACCAAAGGGATATTTTTCAGATCTGAGTTTTTTTTTATCAAAATGGGCTACATTTTTAATAAAATCAATTCACCCCCCTCTTGGGTTTGATTTTCGGACTCAATTGTTAGGGTATCAAGGAGATTTGTGTATGTCTAATGGATCCCTGTGTAACTTTGAGTTTTGATACAAGTGAAACCTTTCCCGGCCACAAGGCCCATAGAGTTTTTCTATTTGAAGTGTATCTTCAAAAGTTTTCTCTTCGTAACCAGTCCGTGTGTTCATTGTGTTGTGACTGTTGTGATTTACGTTGTTAAAGTATTGATTTTAGATTGAATATTAAACTACCCATTATTATCTATAGTTAAAAGAAAGTTTTGTTGAATATCTTGAAGCCTTGATCAAAAGTTTGATTGCTTCAAAGATTTACTTGATTTCGCAAACATATAAAATCTTGATAAAGATTTTAGGTTCTTGAACGTGCTGATGTTCTTATGAAGTGTGCAGCAAAGTTAAAGATCGAAAGAAAATTGAAAATAACCTATTCACCCCCCTCTAGGTTCGGGTGTATTACATTGAGTCTAAAACCACCTAGTTCACTATTTTATCAATTTAAATATCAACTTGGATTAATGACCCTTAATCAATTTTCCATTTAAAACCAATAATTATGACATGAACGAATTACAATTTTACTGGTATTAGATGTACTAATCATGCAATATTCTAGCTCAATCATTGTACAAGCTCAAGATATTGCTTACTAATTGACTATGTATAACACTAAATTTGTTTTGGCATTTTTCTAAAATCGCTGTTCTCAGGGTTGACCATAATTTTTTTTTCGGTTGTGAATTCTTGGTCTGGGTACCCATTTTCTTTCGCATTTTGCACATTAGAGAAAAATAACATAACAAAAAAACACATCCTTATTGTAACAATTCTTCAAAAAATTGATTACCATAAAAGCTTAGCAACAAGGATGGCTACAAGTCTAGAGTTACCTTGCTCAAGCAGCAAATTGATTACCAGCACTTCCAATGCTCAAATAACAACCTAAGCTATAAGTTGTTAGTAGGATGTCTTTTGTCCATATTTAATAGTATCTTATGTATAATAGATATTGTAATAAATGTAACCAATATGATAGATTAATTTTCATAGTTAGATTTATTTGTTGGATGGAATAGCTAGATGTCCTTATAATGTAATTAATAGGGTAGATTATTGATACTGGGGCTAAATAGGGAATGAGCGGGCACCTCGTGAGCACCTTGGGCTGGTTGGAAGGATTCGAAAGAAATGGACACCTCGAGAATAAGAGGAACCTCGGGATAGTAATGAGACTTCGGGATATCCTTGGGCATGTCGGAATAGTTTTTGGATAACTCGAGATGTTTGTGGGAATGTTAGAAAATACTCGGGAACAAACTCGGATAGATAAGCTCACCACTGAAGTAGAACACAAAGGGATACAAAAATCACCACCCAATATAATCCAACACAGGATACAGAGCAAGAACTCACCACATATCGGAATCCACCGAAGGATAAGAGTTTGTAGAAGAAATCCTTATTCAAAATAGCCTAAGGCTCGAGTTGTATAAATAGTCAAAATCTGTATTTTTTTCATTACTAGATAAAGGTTTAAATAGCAAAGCATGGAACAACTCTCCAAGCGTGAGTAAATGAGAAATACAACTTCCAAAATATTAATTAGGCTAAAATATAACGCGTGTCCTTGTGGTATAGCCTCTTTCTGGAAATGCCCTAAGGTTCAATTTTTTTTCCTACTAACCCTGTGGTTTTACTTGTTTCCCACACATGCCCCTCCATCCAATTTCCATTAGGTTGTGGACCAAAATTGGATGGAGGGGCATATGTGGGAAACGGGTAAAACCACAGGGATGGCGAGAAAAACAATTGAACCCCAGGGACATTTCCAAGAAAAGGCCACACCACAGGGACACGTTGTAATTTAGCCTATTAATTAAGACTTAGGAAACACAAAAGACTCTCAAGGAAATGAAAAGGCATATTGAAAATCCAAAAGAACAAGCTAAAAATAGCAAAATTGTCCAAAATTTGCTAGACCTCGTAACTAGTTGCCAGTTTGACCACCTTGGAGTAATTTAACCATAACCTTGTCTAGAAAACTCCAAATTGCATGTACGCCGTTTGATGTGTTGGAAACTAGACTTGTAGATCTTTACAACAAGCCATAACTCCAACACATACTCTTCATAAATCATTCTAGACATTAATTTCAATCACAACCTACAGTGCTGATTCGGGAGCATCATTTGCATCCCGGGGTAACGTAGCATCATATGCATCCCAGGGCATGCCCCTCAGGGTAGATTAAAATTGAATTCTAGAATGATTTAAAGAGATTTAGCAGGTGTGCAATACATCGTTGGAAAGCTCTATGTCTTTAGTTTGAAACTCACTTGACCTTGCGCCATTTGAAGACTCCTAGGGAAAGTTATGACATTTTTACTGCAGTTTGTCGGGACTGGCAACAGACAACGAATTTCAAAGTGCATTTAATTTCTTTTGTGTTGGAATTGTCTAGACTTTATTATCTCATTTTTTCTAGCTTGACCTTGATGTAATGAACTCTATATATGAATGATTTTCCAAAGTAATGAGAAGAACTTTTGGATTCAGATATATAATTCTTGCAAGTGTACCTCTTGCTTGGTGTTGAGTGACATCCTCATCCCAATCGAGCTAGTAGCTTGGTCATGTCGAGTGGCATCCACGATTAGTAGCGTTGAATAGCTTCTGCTACCCCTGGTTGAGTGGCATCCCAGGACTATCCTCTCCCCGTGGTTCAATCCTTTTAGGATTTTGCTAAGCCTTGCGGATCCCGGTCTGCATCAAATTGAAAGTTCGCCTAGGGAAAATTAAACTTACTTGATTTGACAAACGATCTTGAACTTTGTCTGCGATTGAATCTTCAATCTTGGATAATCTTCAGGTCTTGTTGATCTCACACCTTGAGTCTTTGATTTCACAACAGAGCAGCTCAAATATTTTGTCTCCTTCCTCTCCACGCATCACAGTCGTCACAGGATTTTTCAAAGCCATAATGGCCAACTGTCAAGAAAAAGTTGTCTTATAGTCTTTTTCTGAACCCTAGTTATGATATAGTATAGGATAATTAGGGACCTCAAATCTTGGCCAAAGGATCAATGGATATCAAGAAAAAAGGGTCTTCAATCTTGATCGTAGGCTTCTACTGGTCTATTAACATATCACAATTCTCGTCACGCTAGCTGGGTTTCATACTGTAAATCTAAATAACAACCCAAGAGGGGGGGTGAATTGGGTTTTAATAAATTTTAAAAAAAATTCAAGATAATTTGAGCAGTATAATAGCAAAGCATAGAACACAACAAGGAGAGATATGAGCGAGTAAAAAGAAGAGATAGAGTTAAAGATATGACACTGTAATTTTAGGTGGTTTGGCCAACACTTGCTACGTCCACCCCCAAGGCTATATACTTCCTCGGGCTTCTTTCACTATGCTTCAAATAGCAAATACACCATAGCTTCAGGGTGCTAAGGAACCTTTACAAAGTGTTTTTCGAGCTCAGGCTTTAACTCACTTCACAAATCCCAAAACCTAAGGGATTTCTTCTACCCAACGAGTAGGACAAGTGTTTACCCAAACACTCAAGTGTTTACAAAGGATGAGTAAAAAGGGAATATCAACGATTGGCTCTTAAAGCCGTATAAAGCAAGTGGAAAGTATATTGGTACACAAGAGGACAAGATTCTATGTAGAAAGCTGAAGTTTGACAGGGGAATCACAAGCTTTCTTGGTATGAGAAGTCTTCTCTCTTCTTCAAGGCACTTTCTCTCTCTAGAAGTTAGGTCGAAAAGTAATTGGAAAGTGAATAGCATGATTGTTCTTTTTCTCTCTATCTCTTTCTATATATACTCTCTTTAACTTCAACGGTCTTCAAGTAGCTTTATTGTACCGTTGGAAGGGTTTCAAATACTTTTTGAATCATTTTCAATAAGCTGATGACGTTCTAGGATTTCTGCAAAACCGTCATATGTGTCGACACATGTTCAACATGTGTTGAAATTTTCAAAAATTTGATTTAGAGGTGTTCTCTTAGGAGACAATGCAATGTGTCGACACCATGAAGCTTTGTCTGAAAATGTTGTCTCGGTGCCAGTGTAATGTGTCGACACCATGATTGAATGTGCCGACATTATCAACACTTAAGAGAAAAATTACTTCTTTGACAGTGTCCAATCCATTTCAACATAGTTTCAAGCACCTACAATATGAAAAATTGATCTCATCAACTTGTGTAATGGTGTGCAAGTCCACTTAGAAATATTTTAGAGAGATAACCTCAATATTTGAAATAAATCCTTTAGAAAAGTGGATTGACAATATAAAAACCAAAAGTCTTCAAAAACTTAGAAAATTTGTTATCATCAAAATCAAATATGGATTGTTTGCAAAACAACCTTGGGCTAACAATCTCCCCCTTTTTGATGATGACAAACCATTTAAAAACAACATTTGCTAACAAATAGAAAAGCTCCCCCTGAGAACAAGCAGGAGTTTTTCATGATATTTTTAGCAAAAAGGACTTTAAGATTTTACAAAAAATTTGCAAGAGTTCCTTTGTAAATAGAGGTTTCCCAAAATTTGAAAACAAGAAGAACACTTCTATAAACTTCCTCCAAACTTCCCAAACTTCACACTTCAATCCAGATCACAAGACTTCATATATAGAGAGTTTAAGATCAGGAAAACTACCTGTAAAGCAATTCTCAGATATCCAACATTAAGTGCAAAGAGATAGGCACTTCTTAAATCCCTTAACATCACCATTAGAGAATCAAAAGATATAAGCATAACCAAATAATCCAATGGAGACAATTAAAAAAAATGATATCCATTAGATAAAGCAAGTGTTCAGCCAAAAGATAATTACAAGAATTATAAGGTATAAAGAGAGGACAAACTAAGGTTAATACAAAATGGAATGTCCTCTATAAGAGCTAGAAAGTCAGCATATACACTTCAAACTTCTCCCCCTTTGGCATCATCAAAAAGTAGGATAAGGGGAAGGTCAAGGGTAGGGTGTTAAGTAGGTGGAGGCTGGGAAGAGGAAGAGGAATGTTTGGATTTCTTGATAGGAGGAGGAGGATACTCGATCTCAAATTTCTTCAGCCATTCCATCCAAGTCGTGGAGAACCAATACGTCCACTTCAGCACATGAGAATGAAGGTTACGATCAGAATCCATTTGTACTTCTATGGCCAGAACAACATCCTCAGCTGATTTTTGCACAAAAGTTTGAAGCTCAGCAGAGGTGGCTTTGAATTCATTAACAGTATCTTGAATCACATTGCTGGCCACATGGATGCTGTTGTTGACTTGGTGCTTGAGAGCTCGCATATCCTTATCCAAAGTACCAAAGTGCTCAGTATAAGCAGTGAGTAGGTGTTTAATATTGTCGAAACCCGTCTTCATACTAGTGACCATATCTTCCATAGTCTTACCCAATCTCTTCTGTTCTTCCTTTATCTCATCCATGGAAGCTTCAAGGACATTCAAGCGAGGCTCAGGAGAACTAGGAGCAGGCAGTCAGGAGGATGAGCCAATATGGAGAGAGGGAAAAGAGATAGGAGTATGCTCTTCCATAGGAGTCCTAGTTCCAGTAGGAGTTCTTTCAGTATCACCCACTTTCTCATCTTCACTCTCTTCTTCAGAAGCTGGCCCTTTTTCACTTCCTTTCTGAGGTGTCACCACACCTTTCTTTACCCATTCTTGTCCTCATTTTGAATAAAACCCATCAACCGAAGAGTTTTCTTATTATACTCCTTGGAGTCTTTGGGTTTTTCTCTAACTTCCCCAGTCAAATCAACTTCAAGGGCATGAAACATATGAGTAAAAAACATTCCATAAGGAAGCCTTGGATTCTTTTTCTCAGTGGCAGCCTTCATATGATTAAGCATTAGATGACCAAGGTTCATGGAGTACGGGTAATCAAACAATACATTACAAATATTTCCAAGAATGTAATGTATTCAAATTTTCCAGTCTGTGGCAAGATGATATTACAGACCATATGATGTAATCTTCTATGAACTGGTTGGGTAGGGTTGGATTATCCAACACAACCCTAAGGATATCAATTGGTTCTACCTCAGATATACCCAACCAGCCATAAACATCAGAAAATTTCTTTCCACTATTAAGAGCAGGGACCAAAGAATTTAAGGAAGTAATGGATAAGTCTAATTGCTTCCCATTCACATAACTGGTGGCATCCTCAGACTTAGAAAATTGAAAATTAGCATAAACCAACTTCACCAAATACATATGACAATCCACTTTTAAATTCACAAGCTTACCCTAACCTTGAAATTCAAACATTTCCTTAAAATCAAAACCACTCTCACTGAACCACTGAAAATCGGCCCAATACCCAGCAATTACTTTCCTATTCTGAAAATCTTGAACAAAACGATTTTTGCAAAGCCCTGACCTGTAAATGTAGGCCTCTGGAGTAGGAGTAGGTTCCTCAATACTTCGTCCTTTCTTTCGTGCCCTTGAACTGACAAAGAATGGTGTCTGACGAGAGGAGCGGCTAGAAGACATCATGCCAATGGCTGGATGAGGAGATAGGAGACTGTCGGCAATGGATTTTTCGTAGGAGGCAGTGGGCAAATGAGATGTTTGAGGGAGAGAAAATTTTGCACCATTTGGGAGAGAAAAGGGGTTCTGTATATAGGGGGAGAGATAAAGTGCTGACCCCTTTGCCCTAAAGAGTATAAATGTGCCACGTGTAACCCCTATTTTAAAAATAGTAACCCGAAAGATGTGTCGACACATTGAACATGCCCCTGAACAAAGTTTAAAAGAGGTTCTCAGGAGGAAATCTTATGTGTCGACACATGAATGTAGGGCATCGACACATACTTCTCTAGTGAAAACAGCCATAAAAATATTAGAAGTGTTGACACTTGTTCTACCAAGTGTTGACACATTGCATGCAGAATAAATACATACAAGGTTTTCACATAGAAAAAGCATGATTTAAAAAAAAAATGCATAGAGAGCAATATAGAACATGTCCAATGTAATCAATAACATAATTATTAAGGCAAATTAAGCACTTATCACCAATTTAATCTGAGGAAATCTCATTCCAATTTCTTGGCGAATAAAGCAAAATCTATCCTTATTAAGGGTTTTGTGAAAATGTCCGCCAATTGAAGGTCAGTATTTACAAACTCAAGAGCAATATCCCCTTTTTGAGCATGATCTCGAATGAAATGATGCTTAATCTCAATATGTTTTATCCTAGAGTGCTGAATTGGATTTTTAAGATTAATTGCACTGGTGTTGTCACATTTTATTGGGATGAGAGAATAATGAAGATTAAAATCTTCCAATTGTTGTTTCATCCACAATACTTGTGCACAACAATTGCCCATGGCAATGTACTTGGCTTCTGTGGTTGATAGAGCCACGGAGTTTTGTTTCTTACAACACCAAGAGACTAGTGAGGTCCAAGAAATTGATACACACCACTAGTACTCTTTCTATCAATTTTACACCCTACATAATCCGCATCCGAGTACCCTTGTAAATTAAATTCAGTACTCTTGGGATAAAACAATCCAAGATTTTGAGTGCCAACTATATATCTGAAAATTATTTTAACCACAAGGAGATGAGATTCCTTAGGAAAAGATTGGAATCTAGCACATACGCATACACTAAACATTATATCCGTCTACTAGCGGTAAGATAGAGTAAGGAGCCAATCATACCTCGATATTTCGTTTGGTCCACATCCTTACCTTTCTCATCCTTTTCCATTTTTGTAGATGGACTCATAGGGGTGCCCATAGGTTTTGAGTTGTCCATATTGAATCTTTTGAGGAGATCTCTTGTATACTTTGCTTGATTGATGAAGATGCCCTCATTGCTTTGTTTGATTTGAAGACCAAGAAAATAGTTCAATTCTCCCGTGAGGCTCATCTCAAATTCACCTTGCATGACTTGTGAGAACTCTTGACACAAAGATTCATTAGTTGATCCAAAAATAATGTCATCGACATAAATTTGAACCGTTAACAATTCATTGTCTTTTTCCTTAGTGAAAAGAGTAGTATCAATTTTACCTCGTGAAAAACCATTTTCAATGAGAAAAGAACTTAGACGTTCATACCATGCTCGAGGTGCTTGTTTCAAGCCATAAAGCGCCTTTGTGAGCTTGTACACATGATTTGAAAGCTTCTAATCTTCAAAGCCCGGAGGCTGCTCAACATACACTCCATCCGTGAGCTATCCGTTTAGGAATGCACTTTTTACATCATTTGAAAGAGTTTAAAATCTTTATAACAAGCAAAAGCCAGTAACATACGTATAGATTCTAAACGAGCAACAGGAGTAAAAGTTTCATCAAAATCAATCCCTCTTCTTGATTGTAACCTTGGGCTACCAATCTTGGCTTGTTCCTCACTACAACCCGGATTCATCCATTTTGTTTCTAAAAACCATTTTGTACCAATAATTGGATAATCCTTGGGTCTAGGAACTAGATGCCATACTTGGTTTTTCTCAAATTGTTTTAATTCCTCTTCCATAGCATGGATCCAACTTTCATCATCTTTAGCCTCAAGAAAGTTCTTAGGCTCAAGTTGAGAAAGTAAGGCAAAATTTTTAGCTTGGTTGATAAAAGAGCGAGTGCTTACCCATTTTTCAACATTACCAATAATTTGCTGGAGAGGATGACTTTTGACATATTTCCATGATTTTGGTAGATCATTATTAACTTGTTGATCATCTTCTTGTGATTCTTGCTCTTGTACAAGTGTTTTTTCCTTGTCCTCATTTATGGCAAGTTTCTCAACTCCTTTGTAAAGATCTATAAGATCTTCATCATTTCTTTTCACAAGATTTTTAGATTCGTCAAAAACGACATGAACTGATTCTTCAACAAGTAATGTACGTTTATTGAAAATACGATAGGCTTTACTAGAGATTGAATAACCAAGAAAGATACCTTCATCCGCTTTGCATCGAACTTACCCAAATTGTCTTTGTTGTTGTTGAGCACAAAGCATTTGCATCCAAACACATGGAAATAACCATTTTGTTGAGGAGTTATAGAAGCCGAGAAGTTATGGTTAATCCCATTTTCACCACAAAACTTTTCAAAGGAGGAATTTTCAAATTCTTTTTCATGATCACTCCTTATGCTAGAAATAGCAAAACCTTTTTCATTTTGAATCCTTTTGCTAAGTTTTTCAAAAGCATGAAAAGCCTCATCTTTATGAGCTAGGAATAGAACCCATGTGAATCTACTGAAATCATCAACAACAACAAAGCCAAAATATTTGCCACCCAAACTCAATGTTCTGGTTGGACCAAATAAGTCTATGTGTAGAAGTTGAAATGGCCTAGAAGTGGACACCACATTTTTGGGCTTAAAAGAGGTTTTGTTTGTTTGCCTTTTTGACAAGCTGCACAAATTTTATCTTTTTAAAAGAAAGGTTAGGCAAACCCGAAACAAGATTCTTTCAAGCTAATTTTGAAATCAAGTCCATGCTTGCATGAGCAAGCCTTCTATGCCATAACCAATTATCCTTGTCATTTAGAGCTAAAAGACATTTATATTTTAGGAGATGCTCTCTAAATGAACAATGTACATATTTTCAAATCTATGTCCAACAAACAAGACTTTATTGCTTTCAATATTCTCAACAAGACATATTGATGATTCAAAAATGACTCGGTTTCCCTTGTCACATAATTGACTAATACTCAAGAGATTATGCTTTAAACCATCAACAAGAAGTACATTCTCAATAATGGGATTAGGAGACATACCAATGCTACCAATACCAAGTATTTTACCTTTGCCGTTGTCTCCAAAGGTAACTGAACCTTTTCCCTTGAAACAGAGAGGGTTAAATCAACTCTTGTCTCCGGTCATGTGCTTGGAACATCCATTGTCAAGGACCCAATGTTCCTTGGTTTCATTGGACTTCAAGCACTCCTGCAAAAAGAATCAATTCTTGACTTTTGGTACCCAAATCCTTTTGGGTCCATTGGTGTTAGAAATAAATTCCTTCACCTTGTCCTTTTGGATCCACACAAACTGATCCCATGAGTGGATTTCTTTCTAGTTGGACAAGTGTGTGAAATGTGTCCATTTTTTCCACAAAAATTACACATTTTAAATAATGTGGATGATTTAATAATTACATTTGAGTATAGCTTTTGGTTATTAATCGAATTATAGTCAATCCCACTTTTGTTGAAACAACATCTTTGGGAACCAAGTAAAATATCAAGGTTTATTTTTCCTTGAGTGAATCTTGCAAGATCTTGAGTGAGAGAGTCAACTTTCTTTTTTAAATCAGTGTTTTCAGATTTCAAATCATTTGACTCTTCTTGCAAGATTTTCTCATTTTCTTTTGTGACTCTTGCAAGATTCTCTCCAAGAGAAACAACTTGGTGTTTCAAGATATCATTTTCTTGAATAAGTGCATCAAAGTTCTTTTTGAGACAACAATACTTTGAAAATACTCTTTTCAATTCAAGATATTGTTCATCATAAGCATCTTGTAATTCATCAAAAGAGAAAGAACACATTAAAGAGTCTTGTACCTCATCTTCATTTTCCTTTGCCATGAAGCATAGATTTGCAACTTCTTCATTACCATCACTATCACTATCACTTCCATCGGACTCTCCCCATGCGGCCAAGAATGCTTTATTTTTATTCATAAAATCCTTGGATTTCTTGTGGGATTCAAGGTTGGGGCAATCCATCTTTATATGTCCCGGCTTTTTACATCCATAGCAAATAATGTCATTCTTCTTGCTACTATCACCTTTATAACTTGTCTTCCTTGGAAATCTTTTATCTCTTTGTTTCTTCCAGAAGAACTTCTTGAATCTCTTGGTGAACAATGTCATTTCTTCATCATCTTTGGAAGACTCATCATCATTTGAACATGAGGCTTTCAAGGCAATGCCTCTCTTTTCTTTTCCTTCATCCTCATCTTCCTTTACTTGATTCATCTCATGTGTCATGAGAGATCCCATGAGCTCATCCAAGAAAGCTTTGTCAAGTCCTTAGCTTCTTGAATGGCGGTGACCTTGGGTTCCCAAGCTTTTGGTAGACACCTAAGGATCTTTCTCACCATTTCAACATTAGTATATTCTTTACCAAGAGATTTAAGACCATTTATAATATTGGTGAAGCGTGTAAACATATATGAAATATTCTCATTAGGTTTCATCTTAAAAAGTTCATAACTATGAACAAGCATACTAATCTTGCTCTCTTTAACTTGATTCATAACTTCATGGGCCACTTGAAGTTTGTCCCAAATTTGTTTTGCGGTATCACAACCAAAATACGATTAAATTCATTTGAATCAAGTGCACAATACAACACATTCATAGCTTTAGAATTTAAAGACATAATCTTAAGATCATCTTCATCCCACTCTTTTTCATCTTTCAACTTACCTTCCTTGTCTCTAGAAAATTTAGGACCATTTGAGATAACTCTCCACAGTTCATAGTCTCGGCTTGGATATAAATCCTCATCCTAGCTTTCCAATAGTTGTAGCACGTTCCATTGAACAAAGGAGGTCTGTTAGTGGATTGACCTTCAGCCAACGAAAAACTAACAAGGGTTGTCATATAAAATTATTAAACCTCAAATCTGATACCAATTGTAAGTCTAAATAACAACTCAAGAGGGGGTGAATTGGTTTTAATAAATTTTAAAACTTTTTCAAGATAATTTGAGCAGTATAATAGTAAAGTATAAAACACAACAAGGAGAGATATAAGTGAGTAAAAAGAAGAGATAGAGTTAAAGAGATGACACCATAATTTTAGGTGGTTTAGCCAACACTTGCCTACGTCCACCCCCAAGGCTATTTACTTCCTTGGGCTTCTTTCACTATTCTTCAAATAGCAAATACACCTTAGCTTCCGGGGTGCTAAAGAACCTTTACAAAGCGTTTTTCGAGCTCACGCTTTAACTCACTTCACAAATCCCAAAACCTATGAGATTTCTTCTACCCAACAAGTAGGACAAGTGTTTACCCAAGCACTCAAGTGTTTACAAAGGATGAGTAAAAAGGGAATATCAATGATTGGCTCTTAAAACCGTATAAAGCAAGTGGAAAGTATATTGGTGCACAAGAGGACAAGATTCTATGTAGAAAGCTGAAGTTTGGTAGGGGAATCACAAACTTTCTTAATATGAGAAGTCTTCTCTCTTCTTCAAGGCACTTTCTCTCTCTAAAAGTTAGGTCAAAAAGTAATTGGAAAGTGAATAGCACAATTGTTCTTTTTCTCTCTATCTCTTTCTATATATGCCCTCTTTAACTTCAACAATCTTCAAGTAGCTTTATTGTACCGTTGGAAGGGTTTAAAAGACTTTTTGAATCATTTTGAATAAGCTGACAATGTTCCAGGATTTCTGCAAAACCATGATATGTGTCAACACATGATCAGCATGTGCTGACACTTCAAAAATTTGATCTGGAGGTGTTCTCTCGGGAGATAGTGCAATATGTCGACACTAGCCTTCAATGTGTCGACACCATAACTTGGTCTGGAATAAGTATCTCAGGTGTCAGTGTAATGTGTCGACACCATTAGTCAATGTGTCGACACCATGAAGCTTTGTCTGAAAATGTTGTCTCGGGTGCCAGTGCAATGTGTCGACACCATGATTGAATGTGTCGACACTATCAACACTTAAGAGAAAAATTACTTCTTTGATAGTGTCCAATCCATTTCAACATAATTTCAAGCACCTACAATATGAAAAATTGATCTCATCAACTTGTGTAATGGTGTGCAAGTCCACTTAGAAATATTTTAGAGAGATAACCTCAATATTTGAAATAAATCCTTTAGAAAAGTGGATTGACAATATAAAAACCAAAAGTCTTCAAAAACTTAGAAAATTTGTTATCATCAAAATCAAATATAGATTGTTTGCAAAACAACCTTGGGCTAACACATACCTTGAAAAGTTCTGTTTTATTCTATAACACAAAGCTAGATCCTCAAACAAAGTTGCTGATGCTTGCTAACTCTATCTTATGAAATCCCAATTTTTGATCTGTTACCAGGATATTATGTTTTAGATCCATTCTTTTCAAAAAATTTGTAGTATTTGAATGATCAGAAGTGAAGAGATTATTTGATGATAGGTGAAAATCTATTCAAAGGCAACTAACTTTGTTTGCCAAAGGGTTCTTTGAGATTATTCGTCATTGAAGAATTGCATGCTGGAGGACTTGGCAAACATTTTGGAAGGGACAAAACTGAAGCTCTTGTGAAGTTACGGTACTTTTTGGCCGACAATGAAACATGATGTTGCTCAATTTATGCAGAACTGTCTAGTGTGTCAGAAGGCCAAACGAGGAGTTCAAAACGCTGGTTATTATCAACCCCTACCAATTCCTAATGCTCTTTGGGAAGACTTATAATGGATTTTGTTCTTGGTTTGCCTAGAACATAGATTGCATATTTTTAGTAGTGGATCATTTCTCCAAGATGGCTCAATTTTATCCCATGCATGAATTCTACAAATGCATCTCATATAGCTGACTTATTTTTTAAAGAAATTGTTTGTCAACATGGTGTTCCAAAGTCCATTACTTTGGATAGTGATGTAAAATTTGTTAGTCACTTTTGGAGGACACTATGGAAACTTTTGGAGACTCGTTTGCAATTCTCTAGTGCTTACCAACCTCAAACAGATAAACAATTCACATGATTTCAAAAATTTCTCACTCAAGCAGAGATGTCTAGAAATTGAACAAAAAGGGGAACGAGACAACACGGGTAGCTCCTTTCAACTGAAAAAATACGGAGAATCCATTGGAATATCCATAACTCAGTCTAAAAATGAAAAAAATCCAAACTTAGAGAAATAGCGAGGGTTTGGATCTAACGCCCAAAACGAAATGATCCTCAATCAATTTCTGCTAGTACAGATATCTATTGACAAGCAACAAGCAAAAAAAATTACATTAATTTTTGCCCCCAAAAAAGAAATGCATTATTACATAACACAATCGGATTGACCATAAGAGTGGTTGCCGACTTTCTGTACACCAATCTTTGGAACAATGTGCTTCGGGCCCTACACCGGGTCTACAAATCTGATAAGTAGCTACAAGCTAGAACACCGCCCCCTAGCGAACTGTTAGAAGCTAACATACCATCTTCGACAAGTGTCTATCTTTGTCAAGACACCGCCCCCTAGATCGATTTTTGCGCAATCTAGTGTCTATCTTTGTTGCTAAAATAGACGATCGATTTTTGTGTGGGCAATCTAGCATTTTTTTTTCGACGATCTCAGAAAAGCGAGAAAGATCGCAATGCATCCCTAATCCGAATTCAAGAAGATTACACTATCGTATGGGGTAATAGCATTTTCTACCTCCGATCTCTCCTTGTTTGGTTATTTTAGGGGCGTTTGTTTGTCTAATTTTTTTAGGCCCAAAATTTCCACCACACTAAACACATTTCACAAACCTCAATAAACTTCACACTTGTACACATACACTTCACACTTTTCACAAACCCCAATAAACTTCAACATTTAAAAGATTTCCAAAATTTTGGGAATATTCCTCAAAATTTTGGTAAACAAACGCCTCCATTGTTTATGGACTGTCATATGCCTCTCTTAAGCCAAATTTTGGAATACCCCTGTCAGGTTTGGTGATGCCTTCAAAGCCATCGAGTGTTGCTTTGCATGGGCCTAGCTGCTGCAGTTTGTCACTCAGGAGGGGCGTAAGTAGAATCCCTTCTTTATGTTTCAGAATATTCCGTTGGAGTTGGAGTTAGAGCGCCCTCTAACGAATTTTTCAATTAGGTCTAATAGACCACCATTTTGTTGAGCAATTCGTAAGACCTCCCAACTAGTAACGACGATTGAAAAATCCGTTGACCGGAAAATAGGCAAGTGAATGGGGATTAATGATCCAAATTTGTTCTACTTTTGGAAAATTGAAACCTTCTACGATTCCGAGACGTTGGGCCAGTACCCCATGTGGGCTTTTTTATTGAAGACACAGCCATGGGCGGCCTAAATTGTTTAGCTCATATTCATTTCCGTGGGAGATCCGACAAGCTGCAAGTACTTCAACTTTCATTCTATTCTACGTTTTTTACAATTGTGACTCACTACAAAAAAACAGGTCTACAGCAGCGGTCCTTTTAGCGGCGGTCACCAAAACCGCCGCTATATGCCCTATATACCGGCGGTTTATCTCAAACGCAACCAAAAAATAAACATCTAGCGGCGGTCATAAACCGCCGCTATAGACCAAAGTAGCAGCGGTTGATATAGCGGCGGTCATCGACCGCCGCTATATACCGCCTATGGCAGCGGTTTCTATAGCGGCGGTCACTGATCGCCGCTATAGATGACATGTAGCTGCGGTTTCCTTAAAACCGCAGCTGGAAACCGTAGCTACTTAAGTCTATAGCGGCGGTCAGTGACCGCCGCTATAGACTTAATGAAACGCGCGTTTAGGGCACAATTTTTTCCCCATCCCGCGCCCCCTTTCTTCTTCCCCCCCTGTGCGATTTCAGAATTTCCCTCCTCGTTCGGCATTTCAACAGCGCCCCCCGCCCCCCCAAATCACCACCGTCGCTGCATGCCCTCCCCCCGCGCCCCCTCTCTCGATTTCAACATGCCCCCTCACGCGATTTCACCTCC
>CM025854.1:9969988-9989669 GCA_003952965.2 Morella rubra
AGAGAATATAAGAGATGTGGTTTTTGGAAAATTTTCAGCTACAAGAACAAGGAAACGTATAACTGAAGAGTTGAATTGGACTAAAAAGAGTATTTTCTTTGAGCTTCCGTATTGGGTAAACTTTGAAACTCAGACATAACTTCGATGTCATGCATATGCCTCGAAAAAAATATTTGTGAGAATGTGTTGGGAACATTGTTGGGTATCGAAGGAAAAACGAAATATACAGTCAAATCCTAAAAAGATTTGGAGAAAATGGGTCTCAAGCCAGAGCTACACTTACAAAATGGTGAAGGTAAATCTTTCATGCCTCATGCTCAATATACACTATCAAAGAATGAGAAGAAAATTTTCTTAGCTTGGTTGAGAGCTGTGAAGTTCCCTGATAATTACGCTTTGAATATTTCTAGGTGTGTGAATGTTGATGAGGGTAAAATCATTGGATTGAAGAGCCATGATTGTCACATATTGTTACAACGCTTACTCCCAGTTGCAATCCGAGGGTATCTAAGAAAAGATATAAGCGTAGCATTGGTAGAGCTTGGTTAATTTTTCAAGGACTTATGTTCGCGTACGTTAAGCATAGAAGTACTAGAGAAATTAGAGCTTGATATTGTTACCATACTTTGTAAGCTTGAGATGATTTTTCCACAGCATTCTTTGACATCATAGTACATTTAGCTATACATTTACCATGTGAGGCATTGCTTGGCAGACCTATGCAATGTGAGATTCATAAAAAAAAAAAAATTGATTAGTATATATGTCAGATTTTTCTTCAATCATCTTTGTCAACTAGACCAGTACAAAATGCATGCAGATTTTATCAATAGCTATAACGCTTCCTACATATACTGTTTTTCAAGGAAATGGATTTTAGCTTTTTTTATACTCAAACCTGACCTAATATTGGTATTATATTATAATAGGTAAGTAGATGTTAGAATTCTTTTATATGAGAATATAATCTAATTTGCTCATCATTCTTTGTATTGTGGCATTATACTCTTAACATGCTATGCAAAGGTTGTGTGACAAGAATGTGGCAAATAGAAGGAAGCTCAAAGTGAATCATACTACAGGATCTAAATCACTTCTTTCCCTATACGAGGAAAGTGTACGTATACTTGTGTTATGTATAGCACATTATGTTAGTCTTTATTTATTCTTATTGATATTAATTCATATTATAATCATGGGTTGTGTAGCTTGAGGATGATGGTAACAAGATTCAATTTTATAAGCGATCCCACATGAAGAAGACTTGGTCACTTGGGTAACTCCGACATGTGAGGAAAACTATGTAAGTTATATATAGTCCAAAAGTTAGGATTTGACTTTGTTGAGATAGTGTGCTGCATGGCTAATTTCTTATTGTCATCAATTTTTTCTAGTGAAGAATCAAATGATTGCAGCATTTGCAGAGAGAGATCCCTCCATGAAATCAGTGAAGATAGCTGAGGAGGTATTCTATGAGGTCTTGGGACGTGCTAGAGGCATGGGAAAGTTTGTCATACCTCCACCTTCGACATCAGCACGGTCCTCTCAAATCGCTCATCTGAACGAGCAAGTACAAAAGTACCAAAGTGGCACGGAATCTTACAAGGAACAATATGAAGATGTAAAAGAAAAAATGAGAGAGATAATGTTGAAGCAAGCTTCTTATGATGAAAAGCTTGCTTATATTATGAGTCAAACATCCATCCCTAGTGACTCCACAATGCAGGACTCGTAAAGAGCACTAATAGCAGCAACAAGGGATAGACCCAGGTAAGACTTGTATTAATCTTTGCATCTTGATGTTACATGTCAATAATTGTTGAATTTCCAATCAAATTGGTTTTGTTATTTTCTTCCAGTAATTATTAATTAAATTTATATACTTATTAACATGAGTTTGTCTTCCACAAGTTATTTATGTAGATAGCGTGATATGTTGAGTGATGGATGGAAGATCTATGGCTGCCTTCACTTGAAAAAATTACTTTTGTAGAGTAATTTTTTGAAGTTTCATCATGTGTATTGGCATATGTACATCATTCAAAGGCCAAATCAAATTAGCTTTAATTGTATACATTTGGCACTTTTTAGGTTGTTAAATAGCTGTTATATTAAGCTTGTTGTTGCCATTATATTAATTGTATGCATTATCTTAGTAAAATTGCATGGTGTCTTTTTACCTTAAAAATTGATTCCTTCTTGTTTTAATGGATGCAACTCATTCATTTTTAGATTAATATTTTTAGGCAATAACATAATCTGCTATATACACAAAATAACCACTATTTGCGACAAGTCCAAATCGTCAACGAACCTAGCTATAGCAACTACCCTTATTGGTCACTTACATAAACTTTAGCGACATACTCTATGCGTCGCTAATACCATTATTTGTGACATGTCCAATTCGTCGGTGGTGCTAGCTATGGCAACTATCATTATTAGTCGCTTAAATGAACTTTAGCGACGTACTATATGTGTTGCCAGTACCACTATTTGCGACATGTACAAATTGTCGGTGTTGCTAGCTATAGCAAGTATCATTTTTGGTCGCTAGAATGAACCTTAGCGATGTAATCTATTCGTTGCTAGTCTTAGCTTGAGCAACCAAGTTATTTGTTGCAATGTGACCATGTCTAGTGACCACTAGGGCTGAATTCATAGGCCGTATATCTACGAAGTTGATTGAACTTCAGCAACGATATACTTTGTCGCTATATGTATTGAATAGCGACAAAGTATTCTTCTTGTCGCTAAAAGCCTTTACCAACGGTTTAGTTGCGACCACTGAGCAACAGTCTTATATGGTCCCTATAGCATTTTAGCAACCAAATTCTGTCGCTTTAGCAACGAAATAACCCGTCGCTAAAACCCTAATTTGTTGTAGTGTCCCCTGTTGATCACTTTCAACTAGGTAATCAAAAGAATTTCAATACATCTTCATAATCCACTACAAATAGTCTAAACAAATCATTTGGACTCGAGAGTATGGGCAATATAAAAATAGTTGATCAGCCTCCAAGATTCAATCCCATGATGTGAAGAAATATTCATCAAATCCTTAAACCTTTTCCCAATAAGCGTGGAAGGTCTCATCACCTCTCTGCATAAATTGACTGATTTGTTCTTGCAAAAATTGAGTTCTCTGAAAAAGAAAAAATTTATGTAAGAACTCATGTTGCATATTAGCCCAACAAGTAATAGAATTAGGTCTCAAAATTTACAAAATCTTCGCTTTGTACGTTAAAGAAAAAGGAAATAAGTGAAGCCTAATACATTAATCAATCACAGATATATGCATGAATGTTATGCAAACGAGCTCAAAATCAGTGAGATGTTGATAAGGACTCTCAGAATCCATCCCATGGAACTATGGAATGACAGACATCATGCTATGCTTAATCGAAAAATTAGATGCGTTATCAGGTAAAAGAATGGATGATGGGGAAGTGGTCTTGTGGGTTGCAAAAAAAAAAATTTAAGAGTGTGTTGTGCAAGTGCAGCCATGATCTCTTTAAAATGTTCTTCTACAAGGAGATTGTTTAAATCAATTTCAGAATCCTCACTCACAGAAGAGACAAAAACTATCTAGCTTTGTGTTGTGAATATTACTACTGGTACAAGGTGTAGCTCTGTATAATCTATTTGAACTATATCTGACCCAAGACATCAAACATTAGTCTAAATAGTAGAGACTCACCAAAACAGTAGAAAACAGGTAAATGCACAACAAAGATAAAATAGCCCAAATTAGAGAATAAAAGTGTAAAAACAAAAGTATGAGAAAAAAATTTAAATAAGGAAAAAATTACAAGTTTGAAACTATGTCTAATATTTCTTAGCAATGACGCCAAAAACTTGACTCATTAAAAACTGAGGAGCGGAAAGGCTATATCCCATGTATAGGAGTTCTGTCATGTGATAATTAGCTTCAAAGGCTACATCGTCGCCTCAAGAAAAATGGCTTACTTCAAACTCAAGAAATAAGGAGAAATATTCACAAAGAGAAAGTAAAAACGATGATATGTGCAGTTTGTGTGAAAATTGATATATAGAAATGATTAAACCAAAATAATAATTATATCATAATTATTCTAAATGATTGGTTTTTAGGGCATACATCTAATAGCTCTAATGTCAAGTACATATAGTCACCAAATCAAAATTGATATCTTTTTAACGCTGATCATATTGTTTTTTCATACATGACTGGACGTTGAGTAAATTGTGCTTAAGTACTGGAAGTATCTGTTCTTTACTTCTCCATTCAACATCCACATCATCAATAGTTGTTGTCCCCTTCACATACTGCATCAACTTAGGAAGAGAAAAGCCATAGACAGCCTCATACGGAGTGAGACCCGAGGAAGCATGGTAGTTAGTATTAAACCACCACTCAGCTATAGGTAACCACTATGCTCCAACCTATCTCCAGTGTAGGACCTCAACTACTATTCTACACATTTATTCACAATCTCAGTTTGACGATCAGATTGAGGATGATTTGCTGAAGTAAAGCCAACTGAGTACCTTGCAATTGGAACAATTCCTTCCAAAATGCATTGATAAAGGTAGTGTCTTTATAAAAAACCATAGTCTGTGGAATTGTATGCAACTTAGCTACATAAGTCATGAAGACTAGTGCAATTTTAGAAGCTATATAAGGATGAGAAATAGGTAAAAATGAACATATTTGGTGAAACAGTCAACTACCACCAGAATAGTGTTGTAACTATTAGAGGGGATAATAGTTCAATAAAATCTAAGGAAATACAGGTCCATTGCTAATTAGGAATGGGTAGGGACCATAATAACCTAAAGGGTTTATGATTATCAATCTTGGTTCCCTTAACATATATCACATTCCCTTACCATCTTCTTGATATCTCCCTTCATCCCAAGCCAATAGAACTCTACCTTAGCCCTTTGTAACTTCTTTTGATATCCTTAATGCCCACTAATAGGACTATGATGAATATAGTCCAAGACATCCTATTGTAAAGTAGCATTATGGCCCAAGTAGATTTTACCTTGCTTCAATAGAACACCATTAATCGTAGAAAAAATGGGACCTCATCCGGATTGTTCTGGAGCTTCTTAATGATACCCTGCAGATGAGAATTAGGAGAATAACTAGCATTTAGGGTCTACACCCACACTAAAGCTAGACTTGTGATCATCATGCATGTTGTCCCCTTTAATTCTTCTTCATATCTTCTAGAAAGAGCATCTACAACTTTATGTCCCTAACTTGCTTGTGCTCAATATGTAAATCATAGCTAAAAGGTTTTGAAATCCACTTATGTTGAGCAGGGGTACCAACCTTCTGCTCTATAAGGAACATTAAACTTTTCTATTCTGTCTTCACAATAAATTTATGCCCTAACATATAAGGACTCCACCTTTTTACAGTCAACACTTAAGCCAGTGACTCATTTGTATAGGTGGTTAACTCCAAAGCCCTACGTTTTAGTGCCTAACTGAAATAGCCAATAGTTCTATTTTGTTGCATCAACACCGCTCCTATACCCAAGACAGATTCATCAAATGCAATAGTGAATCTAAGCACAAAATCTAGTAAAGCCAAAACATGAGGCTTGGATACAACTTCCTTCACCTTGGCCTCATTTGTCCACTAAAACCCATTCTTTTTTAGGAGAGTTGTTAAGGGAGTAGCAATAGGACCATAATTCTAAATAAACTTCCTAAATACTCTGTCAACCTTGAAAACCTCTTAATGATTTAATTGTCTTCGAAAAGGACCAATAAATCATTGTTGCAGCTTAGAGGGATTGGCCCTAACCCCATTCTTGGACACCAATGGCCCAAATATTTCATCCCTCCACAACCAAACTTACATTTACTCTTCTTAGCAAATAACTGATGTTGTTGCAACATTGACAGCACCTTCAGTAAGCATATAACATGTTCCTCCACTTATATCATCAAACATACTAAAACAAACTTCCTAAGAAAAGGTCGAAAAATATCATTCATCAACCCTTGGAATGTAACTTCAGCATTAATTAACCCAAAAAGCATCACTAAAAATTCATAGTGACTATCATGAGTTATAAAAGTTGTCTTAGGCACATCAGGACCATACACTTTTATTTGGTGATAACCGGATCTCAAATCTAGCTTAGAAAAAAACACTATCCCTTACAACTCATCAAGCAACTTATCTATTACTGGTATTGGATATTTATCCTTAATTGTCACTTGATTTAAGGCTAGATAGTTAATACACATAGGCCAACTCCCATCAGCCTCCTTTACTGACAAGATAAGGGAAGAATAAGGGCTTTGACCATTTTTGATTAGCCTAGATTTCATCGAATGCTCCACTATTTTCTCAATTTTAATTTTTTAAAAATAAGGGTACCTATACGACCTTACACATTGATGAGGATCCATCTTTAAGTGCTATTCTATGATCAATGCTGTGGTTAGGGGGCAGCCATTTAGCCTCTCCAAATACCTCCTTAAACTCATCAACTATTGCCGACGCCATTTATGATTCTAGTTTTAAAGACACCTTATCAAAAACACGAAAGACTTGCAAAATAATACCCTTCTGGCCCTTACAAGACAATTTATAGAATTTATTATTGTTCTCCGTTGTATCACCTGGAGCTCTCAAACCCTTAAGAGAAACAAATTTCGCAAAATGTGAAAAGGTCATAGTGAGTTTTGAAAAATCCCAAAGGATGGGACCTGGGTAAGTAGCCACTACACACCAAGCACAACATCACAACCAACATGGTCAGTACATGAAAATCAATTGGAAATTTGTTACCTTGCCTTAATAAGGGAACACCTGAGTTATTTTCAAAACCATCCACTAATGCACCATTGGCTCTACACACCTTTATTTTCACATCTGCATTGGTACTGATTTGAATCTTCTTCACCACATTCGGATTAATGAAGTTGTGTGTGCTCCCACTATCCACCAACACAAGCATCTCTACTCCTTTGATTTTTCTCCACAAATGCGTTGTCTTAGGATGTGGAGAACTTGTGAGTACATGCATTGAAATCTATGCTAATTCCATTCCTTGATCTTCCATTTTTTGAATAGCTCACTACAAAAAAACGGACCATTAGCAGCGGTTTTTTAGCGGCGGTGATCTGCGCAATAGGTCTATAGCGGCGATTTTAGCGATCGCTGGTGAAGACCGCCGGTCTATAGTGGCGGTTATCTAGCGGTGTTTGTGACCACCGCTACAGACATGAAGTGCATTTGTAAAAAAATTTTGGCTTTAGCAGCATTTTAGGGAAACACTGCTATAGCTCAATTTTGTCCTGCCTACAGTAGCATTTTTTGACTGACGCTACAAACATATGCCAGCGTTTTGTTTTGTTTTTTTTTTTTCTAGGTATGTGCCAGCATTTTTAAAACACCACTAATTTTTTCCTATATTTTCCTATACATGCTTTTTTAATTGGTAATACAAATTTATTTTAATTGCCATAATTCATTGGATGTAAAAATCTTAAAGAACAGGGACAATAAAACAAAATATACTCATCATTGATTAATAATGCTTTACAACAAACACAAAAATCTCTACAAGTAATCTAAAAATTAACAAGTTTCAAATATAAAATAACAATAAACAAAACCACTAAAATATTCAAATACAACACAATAAGCATTCTTCGTTGTACAATTTCCCCTTGTTCTAACCACACTGTATCTTGAGCTCTAGCCATGGATTCTTGTACCTGTCCAACTTCTTCCCAATAGCTTTCATGATCTCATCTTTGTGTGAAATTCTATCCTCCCCCCTTTCAATGTTTTTAATGATCCTATCTTAATCTGAAGGAGACATATTTAAACTTAACAATTGGGACTATTGTAAAAGAACTCTACAGTGAAAATAATATGGAAGCTATAGCTATCAGTTTATAGTTTACACTACATCAACCATTAATTCTAAAACCCAACCAAATTACCATGTGAATTCAGTTGAAAAAAAGAGGCCAAAAATTCATTCCAGCAGACATTCATTAAAAAACAAAAAAAAAGTATGGAGGAAACCCAGAATAAAGAAAAGGATGGGATGGGCTCAACCAAACAAAAGTGCAGAACCCAATTATAGAAGCTCACATTAAGAAAAGCTCTGGAATTCATCAATACCCATTTTTAGAGAAGGGAATCCAATAAAACTACTTTTTTTTATAAAAAATAAAAAATCCACTCACATCGTCTAATAGCTACTCCTTTTCTTCTAGCTCCTCAACAGTCAATGTATCTTTCATCTCTAAATGTACAATACACAGTCAGAGTGAAAATTTGATGCAGGAGCATCCCTTTCACCTCGCCATAACTATCCCGAGGAAACAGAGCAACACTTGTATCCCGAGGAGGGACAGAGCAACACAACCGAGGTTGGACAGATCTGCACCTCGGTTGGAATGATTTACGAAGAGTCAGTCAAGTGTGATATATGGTTGGAAAGCTCTACGTCTCTAGTTTCAAACGCACTTGACCTCATATCATTTGAAGATTCCTAGAGAAAGTATGACGTTTTTACTACTGGACGTCGGGAATGGCAACAGACAGCGAATTTCAAAGTGCATTTAATTTCTTTTGTGTTGGAATTGTCTAGACTTTATTATTCCATTTTTTCTAGCTTGACCTTGATGTAATGAACTCTATATATGAGTGATTATCCAAAATAAAAAGAAGAACTTTTGATTCAAAGATATAATTCTTGCAAGTATATCTCTTGCTTTGGAGTTGAGTGACATCCTCCTACCAATCAAGCGAGTGGCTTGGTCGCGTCGAGTGGGCTAAGTGGTTAGGGTAGAGTGGCAAAACATCAGGCTTGGCTCAATCCTTTTCAGATTTTGCCAAGCCTTGCAGATCCCTGTCTGCATCAAATTGGTATCAGAGCAAGTTTTCCTGCTGTGGTGATTGGGTTTCTTTTCTGTTCTTCATAATTTTGAGATTTCTATCTTCTTCGTATCTTCTGGCCTTTCACAATGCCTCCACGACGTCAAAGAAATACAGAGCGTGATGATGTACAAGCTGAACTTGCGGCATTAAGGGAATCAAATCAAACACTTACAAACATGGTGAATGAACTTTTTCAGCGTCTTCAAACTTCACCAACTCGAAGCCATAGGAGTCGGGAAAGTGCACGCAATGTCTTCTTCGAAGATGACAATAACCGAGATGACCATTCATCTTCTTCTAGTTCTTTCGTTGAACCAAGAGTTGCTACTCAATGGTCCATGGAACGTTTGGCTCGTGCTTTAGAAAACAATGATCGAAGCATCCAAGTTCATGTGCAAGACTTTGATGGGAAGCTTGATGCAGATGAGTACTGTGATTGGATGGCATCTTTAGAAGCTTTCTTTGAATGGAAAGATCTCTCAGATGAAAGAAAGGTGCAGTTCGTTGCTACAAAGTTGAAGGGTCATGCTCTAATATGGTGGCAGCAATATCAACGAAGTAGAGATCGCAGAGGAATTCCAAAATCAATATTTGGGCTGAGATGAAGGTGAAGCTTGATGAGAAGTTTCTGCCTTTAGACTATTCTCAAACTCTCTACCAAAAGTTCCATCAATTACATCAACGAATGGAGCAATCTGTTGGTGATTATACGGAGCAATTTTACAAGCTTATGAGCCGTGTGAATTTGCAAGAATCCGATGATCAATTGGTGGCAAGATACGTCAGTGGGCTGAAGTATAATCTCAAGGGTGAGCTTATGATGCATTCATTTCGTTCTCTGGAGGAAGCATACCAGAAGGCATTAAAGGCGGAGGAGAAAATGAAATGGAGTTCATACCGAAAAGGTGAAAGTTCGAAAGTGGTGAAGGAGAAAGAAAGAAAGTTGGCTCCTATACCTCAAAAGCCAGCTCAACAACATAGTAGAGTGAGTAAGGAGCATGGAAAATCAGATTCATTTTCCAATAGATGTTTCAGATGTAATGAAATTGGGCATAGATCCTATGAATGTCCAAAGAAGAAAGCTGAATTGCATTTGTTGGAAGAAGAAGGAGATGTGGATCAAGAGCCAATCTATGATGAAGCTGAGGATGAGGATGTAGAATATTGTGAAGGTGATTGTGATGCAGAAAGCCTTGTAATCCAACGAGTCATGACTGTTCAAGAAGATGATAGATGGTTGAGGCATAATATTTTCAGAACCTATTGTCTTTCCCATGGAAAGAAGTGCATCTTGATGATTGACTCGGGAAGTTGTGAAAATATGGTGTCAAAGGTGATGGTAGAAAAGCTGAAACTTTCTTGTGAGCGTCATCCAAAGCCTTACAAAGTTTCTTGGTTCAAAAAGGGTGGAGAAATCATGGTGACACAAAGGAGTAAAGTAAAGTTTTCCATTGGCAAGTATGAAGATGAGATTTATTGTGATGTGTTGCCCATGGATGCTTGCCATTTGCTTCTTGGCAGACCTTGGCAATTTGATAGGAGTGCTTACCATGATGGGAGAAGAAACACTTGCACCGTTATCCACAATGGTGTGAAGTATGTGCTGTCCCCTATGAAAGATGTTCCATCAAGCGTGTCTTCTTCAAATCAGATCAGTTTATTATCTTATAAAGAGTTTGAAGAATCCTATAAGGGAGAAGACATTATTTATGCTCTTGTTGCTGCGGATAGAAGTGAAGAAGTTGCAAAGGAGGTTCCGAATGAAGTTCAAGACTTGCTGGACAGATTCAAAGGCCTTGCTCCTGATGAGCTTCCTAGTGGTTTACCACCACTTCGAAACATTCAGCACCAAATTGATTTCACTCCAGGTGCTATTCTTCCTAATTTGCCTCATTATAGAATGCCTCCTAGTGAACATGCTGAATTACAAAGACAAGTAATTGACTTGTTGAAAAAAGGGCTGATTAGGGAATCCTTAGTCCTTGTGCGGTTCCAGCTCTTTTAACTCCTAAGAAGGATGGAACATGGAGAATGTGTGTTGATAGTAGAGCTATTAACAAGATTACAATCAAGTATAGGTTTCCTATTCCTAGACTTGACGATATGCTTGATGAACTTGCTGATGCTAAAGTATTCTCTAAGATTGATTTGCGAAGTGGTTATCACCAAATCAGAATTAGAGAAGGTGATGAGTGGAAGACAGCTTTTAAAACCAAGGATGGTTTGTATGAATGGCTGGTTATGCCATTTGGATTGTCCAATGCCCCAAGTACTTTCATGAGACTTATGACTCAAGTATTGAAGATCTTCATGGGCAAGTATGTTGTGGTGTATTTTGATGATATCTTAATTTACAGCAAGGATAGAGTGCAACATTTGGAACATCTCTCCAATGTTTTCAAGTGCTTCATGAAAATCAGCTCTATGTGAACCTTAATAAGTGCTCTTTCATGACTGATCAAGTTGTATTTCTAGGCTATGTTGTGAGTGCAGATGGCATGAAGATGGATGATGAGAAAGTAAAGGCTATTCTTGATTGGCCTACACCTAGAAGCCTAACCGATGTGAGAAGCTTTCATGGTTTGGCCTCATTCTACAGAAGATTTATTCAACATTTCAGCACCATTGTTGCCCCAATGATGGATGTTCTAAAGAAGAAGGAATTTCAGTGGACCAATGAGGCTGAAAGCAGTTTTCAAGAGTTGAAGTCCAAACTTGTTGAAGCACCAATTCTAGCACTACTGGATTTTTCTAAGCCATTCCAAGTGGAGTGTGATGCGTCAAATGTCGGCATAGGAGCTGTTCTTTTGCAAGGAGGAAAATCTGTTGCTTATTTCAGTGAGAAAACTCAGTGATGCAAAGCTGAAATATTCAACCTATGATAAGGAGTTATATGCAATCGTACAAGCTTTACGACATTGGGAACATTATCTCATTGGTGTGGAGTTTGTTCTCTTTTCTGACCATGAAGCTTTGAGATTCTTGAAGGGACAAAAGAAGCTTAATTCTCGTCATGCTAGCTGGGTTTCATACCTTGAGAAGTTCTCTTTTGTTCTACAACACAAAGCTGGATCATCAAACAAAGTTGCTGATGCTTTGAGTCGACGACATAGCTTGTTGACAACTCTATCTTATGAAATCACCGGTTTTGATCTCTTACCAAGATATTATGTTTCAGATCCTTTCTTTTCAAAAGTATTGCAAGATTTGAATGATGAGAAGAGAAGAGATTACTTGCTGATCAATGGCTATCTCTTCAAAGGCAACCAACTTTGTTTGCGGAGGGTTCTTTGAGGTTATTTGTCATTAAAGAATTGCATGCTGGAGGACTTGGTGGACACTTTGGAAGAGACAAAACTGAAGCTCTTGTGAAGTTGCGGTACTTTTGGCCTACGTTGAAGCGTGATGTTGCTAGATTTGTGCAAAACTGTCTAGTATGTCAAAAGGCCAAAGGAGGAGTTCAAAACGCTGGTTATTATCAACCCTTACCAATCCCTAATGCTCCTTGGGAAGACTTATCAATGGATTTTGTTCTTGGTTTGCCTAGAACACAGCACGGGTTTGATTGCATATTTGTGGTAGTGGATCGTTTCTCCAAGATGGCTCACTTTATCCCATGTAAGAATTCTACTGATGCATCTCATATAGCTGCCTTATTTTTTAAAGAAGTTGTTCGTCTACATGGTGTTCCAAAGACCATTACTTCGGATCGTGATGTGAAGTTTGTTAGTCACTTTTGGAGGACACTATGGAAACTTTTGGGGACTCGTTTGCAATTCTCTAGTGCTTACCATCCTCAAACTGATGGACAAACTGAAGTGGTGAATAGATCTCTTGGAAATTTGCTGAGAAGTTTAGTGGGAGAGCATCCAAGGAAGTGGGACTTTGTCATTCCTCAAGCTGAATTTGCTTACAATAGTTCAGCCAATCGATCAACCAAGAAGTCTCCATTTGAAGTTGTCTATGGCAATAATCCAAGTCATGTTCTTGATCTCCTGCCATTGCCAAATCAAGCAAGAGTAAGTATGGAAGCTGAAGAGTTGCTGAGCAAATAAAAGAAGTTCATGAACAAGTTCGACATCAATTGCAGCATTCTACTCAGATGTATAAGTCCAAGGCTGATGTTCATCGAAGGAAATTGGAGTTCAAGGAAGGAGATCTGGTTATGGTCTATCTAGGAAGGAAAGGTTTCCTGTTGGTACTTATAACAAGCTGAAACAGAGGAAGTTTGGTCCTTGTCGAGTTCTAAAGAAGTTGGGTCCAAATGCTTATCGCATTGAATTACCCGCTGGATTTTTCATAAGTCCTACGTTCAATATATGTGATCTTTATCCTTATTATGGAGATGAGGAGCAGATTGCTATGGAACCAAAGGATTTCGAAGGCGGCCTCTCTAACTCTCCACGAGAGTCCATTGATGTTCTGGATGTGCGTTCTATCACAACTCGGCGTGGCACTTACACACAATACTTGGTTCGATGGCCTGAGAAACCAAGTTCCGAAGATGCATGGATTTCTGGTGAAGAGCTCAAGAAGTTAGATCAGTTGCTGTGGGAAGATCTGAACTCAAACTCGAAGGCGAGTTCTTTTCAAGAAGGGGAGAATGATGCAGGAGCATCCCTTGCACCTCGGATACAAGCAACACTTGTATCTCGGGCCGAGGTAACAAAGCAACACAATATTTGATCTGCACCTCTTCTGGAACGATTTACAAAGATTCAGTCAGCGTACAATATCGTTGGAAAGCTCTACGTCTCTAGTTTCAAACGCACTTGACCTCATATCATTTGAAGATTCCTAGAGAAAGTTATGACATTTTTACTACTGGACGTCGGGAATGGCAACAGACAGCGAATTTCAAAGTGCATTTAATTTCTTTTGTGTTGGAATTGTCTAGACTTTATTATTCCATTTTTTCTAGCTTGACCTTGATGTAATGAACTCTATATATGAGTGATTATCCAAAATAATAAAAAGAACTTTTGATTCAAAGATATAATTCTTGCAAGTATATCTCTTGCTTTGGAGTTGAGTGACATCCTCCTACCAATCAAGCGAGTGGCTTGGTCGCGTCGAGTGGCATCCGCGATTAGTAGCGTCGAGTGGCTTTCGCTACCCCTGGTCGAGTGGCATCCAGGACTATCCCCTTCCCTTGGCTCAAATCCTTTTCAGATTTTGCCAAGCCTTGCAGATCCCGGTCTCCATCAAGGACTCAAAGTTACATGGTAATCTATTAGACGTACATAAATCCCCTTGCTACTCTAACCCACCGAACTTCTTACAAAAATCTTGAATCTAAATCTGCACTATTTTAAGGGATTGAGACTCGGTCTCCTCCATTCAAACACGCTAGAACCTTCACCACTGATCTTGTATGCAGTCTGTCCAGAAAACCTTTACCACCACTGCTACCAGACCAGAGCCACATAAACCATCTCAGGAAACAACACTTTTGGTAAACTTCAAGACCTAAGCGAGTAAACTTTGTGTGATCAAAAGCTTTGATGGAAACTAAAGGATAGGTACAGTATCTTCCTGGTACACTTTAGTTTGTACAGAGTAAACTAAGAGACAATAATAGAGAGTCTTGGAAAAGATGACTTTGGAGGCGGCTTATTTTTTTGAAATATACAAAGGAACGTAAAATAACAAAGTGGGAGGAAAGGTTTTTTTATATCCTAGACTTCTGAGGTGGGAATCACGAAGGCAATTAAGTTTGGGAGCATTCCTAAAGTAGTTAGAAACGTTTAGGATGACTTACATATTTCTGGATAAACCTCCAGCAAACTCCGAAAGAACTTTGTCAACCTTAAAATAATCAGTGCTCCAACTTCGCAATGACATACTATAAATAGACTTCAATCAAACTACAAATACTCCAGACACACTCATACACTGTTGAGAAGCTTAAATCATGCAGTGCTTTAACGTACTTAAATCTCCAGAAATAAACAACACACAATTACAACCATGAAGTTATATGCCAACTAAATACATTTACAATATCCCATTTTGGCAAACTTCATGACAAAACAAACCTAGCCTCTAAAGACATGAATTATGTTGATCACCACTACATAATCCATTTACAATGAGACCAACAACCTATACTAACATAGGCTACAACAAACAACCTATACTAATATAGGCTACAACAATATTCCTGAGATTATCAAACTTGCATAATACAATCTCAACAACACAAGAACTAACATAAACCTCATTAGTTATGAGTTAATCAAATCACACAAATATAACAACTACAATTGAATGAGCTATGAGCCCAAAATTACTGGCCTACCCCTGAGATAAGTAACATCTACAGAGGGCATCTCCACCTATTTCATAGCACGGCTTATATCACATTGTAATAAGAAACAATCAACATTAGCAAACACAGATCAGAAATGCTATAAAATGCTGATTAAACTAAGTAGCAATTAAAATATTGAAACTAGTAAACATACTCTCAAGAGTTTTAAAAATTAGTTTCAAATAGATCAACTGAAGTTTTAAAAAACATATTCTTGAGAGTTTTAAAACCTTCAATACAAAAAGACAGTTTCAAAACTACAAAGAAACATAAAAAAAAAAGTTTTAAAAACTCTCTCTAAACAAAAATCATATTGTTTAGAACATAAACCATAAAAGCAACTACAATTTATCAAGACAAAATAAAAACAATAACACAACCAATCAAATCCAAGCAGTAGCCCAACAAAACCCATCCGAAGGCAGCAGCCAAACCCCAACCACCAACCAACAGACCATCCAAAACTACTCTGCCTTTTTGTCGACAAGTAGCCAAAACAGGGTCTAAACAGCTTCTTCACCTTCCTTTTCCTCATCTTCTTCATGTTCTTCATGGGCAGTTGCAAAAGATTCCACATCCACTATAGGAAAACAGCTTTTGGGTGTCAAATTTTTTGTCAACTAAAATGAAATATTTGTCACCAAAAGTCATTGCTGTCAAAAAAAGTTTGACACCTGGTTTGACAAAAGAAGCATGTCACCATTGTTCTTCGTGACAAATTCTGAGTTTCCTCAAGAATAGCATTCGGACACTAACTTAGACAGTTTGGACGACTTTTCATTTTTTTCGCAAGTCTTGTGCGAACGTCAATGTGTTACATAACAAAATCAATTCCATCATGGAAAACACGTGCGAACGTCTGTAGTATCAGTCCGCATGGGATAAATTTCGGTATGAAAAATAAATTTTGTCAGCAGATTTATCCTGCGCACGCCACCGTACAATGTGTAGACACTTTTTTTTTTATTTTTTAAAAAAGGAAATTCAACAAATATAATGTCCGAACGGCTCTAGAACGTGTGGATTCTGGCTAAACATTGACATGGGATGGTGGATTTGTGTGCGGATGCTAGTTGTTTTTATTTTATGAAAAAAAAATGCCACAAATATAATGTGTGAACGGCTCAAGAACGTTAGGACTATGGATAAAATGGACGTGGGGATGGTGAAATAGAGTCCGATGTTATTATGGGTATCCTGTGCGGATGCTAATTTTGTAGCGTATGACAAATGAAATATCATGGAGAACATCTGGACGTTGTTAATCCATCTAGACAGTTCTAAATTATAATATTAAATCTGTGAATTTAAATTATTTAATTACGCATTTAAAATTAGATTAGACATGAATTTGAAGACATCATATTAAATATAGTATAATCAGTAATGGTCTACAAATATCTAATCGACTCATAGTAAATAAAACAAATAATCGAAATCAAGTTTGAAATAAACAATCTACCCAAATTTGCGTCGGGGAGTGAAATGCGCTGTCACCTTCCTTACGTGTTCCAATCATCTGCTCACGCATTTTTGCTTACAATAACTGGAGCCTCTGTTCTTGCTCTGCTTGTTGCTTCCATTGCTACTATGCTAAGTCTGCTTCTGCTCCATTAAATGCTACTACTACTCTCGCATCACCCTTTCCATTTTTGCTGCCTCACAACTAACTCATCATATTCTTTTTGTCTATCCCTCATCTCTTATCTCCATTCTTGCCTCTTCCAACCTCCGAGCCAGATCAACGGACGACACAAAGGACGATGATCCAACTTGCCACACTAAATGGCCCAAACCACGGGCATAACCTGCTTTCATCTCCAAGACCTCTGTGAAGAAATCCACTTTTGTAAATGACCTTCCTCAGATTCCTCTATATACTCCTCTTTTTCCTGCAAGTGAAATTAGAAAATTAATACTTTTTAAATATAAAAATTAATAATGCATAACAAAATTCCATGCAGTATCGATTCTGAACGCTATCCTTTTTAATTATGAAATTATATATCATTTTTAATATAAAAAATTAATTTGATCTAGTTTTTGCTGTGCAGTATCGGATGTCTGCGCGCTATCCTTATTAATATGCGTTTTCTTGTACATCAATACAGGATTAATAATCAGTTTTTATGCACACCAAAAAATTATATACAAAAGTCCATTAATAACATAATACTGTAACAAAAAAAATGCACTTAATAATTTGAGTTGATTATAACCATTAGAACTAGAGCCCGTTGGAAAGACCAAGCGCTAGAAGTGTGAGCAATCATCAACTTAGCCCTATTTTGATAGTTGATTTCACTTCTTCTCTAAAATACATATTATTGAGTTAGTAAAAAAATGAAGTAGTGTCAGCGTAAATAAAAATATTAGAATAAACATTTATACCTGGAATTATTCATTACTAAATAATTCGCAGATAGGAGCCTATTCTTCCTTTTTCATGTTGGAGTATGGATGCTCCAACGCTTCTTCTTTGGTGGGAAACAATGCGTAGTACTGGTGCATTCTGTTCCTATGCGTCATGTACGCTGTGTTCATTGTAGACATCACATTGTTGCGATCCTTTGGTCGATCATAATCCAGGTTGAAGTCATCCTGAAATGAACCATGTTAGTATAATTAAACAACAATTAATAAAAAAAGTCTATTTTTTTTTAAGTTACACTTACAATACTTTGTTCATGATAAGACTTAACCTCATCGGGAACTTTGGACCAACTGACCACATCGAACTGGGCATGTGATCGTACGAGTGAGCCAGTATGACTAGAAAGCATCGAAGATGCCTTGTCATCACCACTCATACGGCCATTGGGAATATGGACGCTCAACTTTCCTGCAATACGAGCCTTCTCTAATGCAATCCACGCATCCTACCCTGTACATGTCTAATCCCAAGAGGTGGCTATACATGAACAAAAACATTATTAACATAAAACATCAGCACCTAATTACATGTATTTAAAAAATTAACATTAAAGTTAGTTTGAAATACATACACGCACAACTACTCTACGGGGTGCCTCGAAGACCAATGCAGGAGATGGTAAATTCTTGTTTGCTCCATTTGAAGTAGTCACAGTTGCATTTGCAAGAGTCGCAGCTGCTTTCGTCCCAGTCTGATCACTAGCACCAACAAATCTAGCACTTGAATCACAACGAAGACATTTTCCTCCAGCTGCCATGACAATGTCTTATGACTGCACAAACAAAACAAGTGAGAAACTCTATGTATTGTAGAGAAGTAAATTGAATGGTGTGAAATAAACATAACATAAACAACAAGAGATACGTAAAATCACTTTAATAATTGGAGTCAAACTCTTTGAAGCTATTACACGACTTGTCATCACTGTTTGATATAGATGTAGCATGATGTCGTGTCTTAGTATCATCAGTGACGTGTAGATGCAAATTGATGTCGTGGCTACTCAACGGAATCATGTTGAAATTACTGAAATCTACAAAAAGAGAAACCGACTCGTTCTCTTGGTATGCTTTCCAGGTTCGACGGTCCTGCCCTCTCTTCCTGGTTCGAAGGTCCTGCCTTCTCTTCATCGTCCTCTTCTCCAACAATGGGCATATCATATGTATTTCTGTATATTATTTTCTGAAATATCTTCCAGTGGCCCCCCAACTTTATATCATCTAGATAAAGTACTTGACCACCTTGAGATACAAGCACAAACGGGTCGTCATTATACCACTTTCGTGATGTGTTGATGCTAACAAACCGTCCACTTTTGTGAAGATCACAATTTTGGGTGCTCAAGTCAAACCATTCGCACTTGAATAAATAAACTAGATTCCCGCGTAGGTACTTTTCTGCATAAATTTCTATAACTTGACCATAAAAATCAACGTTTTCCCCATCATGGTCTCCGGACACCAACCGTCATTATATGTACTACGAAATTGTTCACAGTTGACTTATATGAAACCGAAGTCCATTAACTATGCATCTAGAATAGGAAAGTATTCGTTGATCCGGTCTAGATGCCAGTGCGTATAAATCATTTGACACCTCAGCGAATATTCATCGGCACATTCATTTGTATCTAAAATAATTAAATGTATGAGGCAAAAATAAAATTAAATTAAAAAAAAAATAATATAAAAGTACCTTTTTTTTAAATCACGAAGGGAATTCTAGCTTCGTGCCTTCACTTAACATCTACTTGTGATTGCTGTCTAAGTTTGTGTAGATGCTCGCTACTAACAAATATTTGTAAAACAAACACACTACAAAAACTTTGGAAAATAACAATGAAATGATTAAAAGTCATTTACTCTAAATGTGGGTTGAGTTCTGCGCAGTTGTTAAGTACATACCACTCTGCTTTAGTGAAGTCCTTCCTATTCAAATTGTGACCCTTGCCTACTCCTAACGGGTGAACATTCATAGCAAACACTGAAAGACGCTCCATCTGTCCTCCTCGATCATCAACTTCGGC